>MEHQ01003425.1:137785-225241 GCA_008828725.1 Saccharina japonica | reverse complement strand
CGATGATATGCGGAGGACGCCGAGCAGGCGTCTGATGAAAAGAAAGCTGGCAGCGGATGAGTTCAAAGCAGAACACGAGAACTCTCCGGTCGCAAGAACGCGACGTTGTTTGAAGGTTTATGGACGAAGACCGTCGGACGCCGCAAGCAACCGCTCGCCCCCTAGACTACGAATCGTAATGATACCTTCGAGGCCGCTATGTACACTTGCTGGCCTTCCCCGGTACGAAGTTCGTTAGTCGTGGACTCAGTCTATGTCGAGATCGGAGGTCAATCGTCGCATGCAGAATATATGTTATATTTGTGGTTGGTTTGAGAATTGGGCATCAAAGCAAACTGCTGTCGTACGAGTTTTTTTTGTTTCATCAGCGCTACTCTAAGTTGCTATGATAAAGTGGGCATCAAAGATCACTTGATTAAAGTATTGTTTTTTGGGCATCAGACGAATATATATAATAGATAGATTTGTTTCGCGCAGTTTGCTGTATTTTCATTTTTTTCATTTGTTTTTCCATGTATTGGAACACGAAGCCTTCCAATCATTTTGCCCTCTCAACAATTTCTTGAAAAAAAATGGAAATATTTCCTCTTTTTCCTAAATCTAGTGTAGGATAGGGTTGTAACTAGGGAATCGGATGTACATCAACTCTTTTTCGGGGTTGATTAGATTGTTGATTAATTTGCCCAAATCGTGTTGATTTAATCATGATTAATTAGTTGATTAATATCAACACAATCAACTACACGATGATGTGATTAATAATCATGACTACCGGTTGATTATTGATGGTTTTCACGGTGGCTGTTTGTTAAGGAAGTTCGATTTGTTTCAGTTCGATTTTTTTGTTTTAGCCCATTACTGATGTTTTTGACCGGGAATGCGGGCTAATCGGCCGTGCGCTTCTCGGGATAAGTGCGCTCAACATCTCAGAGGTATCCAACGCAAAAATCCGCTTCTCCATCGAAGCATTTTCAAGTTCTTGAGGTACGTGGCATTTCGAAAAATATCCAACAAATAACATTCCAGAGGCACAAACTATTCAAAATTTCCGTAATTTCTGACTGGAAAGTACCTTCAAATTGTATTTGATGTCTATTGTTCGATTTGTGATAATGCTGGATATTTCATACTGCTTCGATGGAGAAGCGGATTTTTTCGTGGGGTACCTGTGGGATGGTAGAAGAATGCATTCTGAGAAGCGCACGACCCTTTCGACGGCGTTCCGGGTCACAAACATCAATAAATGGCCGAAAAAAACAAATCGAACTGAAACAAATCGAACTTCCTTAAGAAACAGCCTTACATCACAAAACGCCTCTTTTTTATTCTAAAATAATCAACTCATTATGATTAATTTCAATAATCAACTAATCCGTGATTAGTTAATTTGTGGCAATGTGCGCCGGAGGCACATTATTTTACGGTTACATCATCACCAAACGCCACTTTTTTATTCAAAAATAATCAACTAATCATGATTATGTTCCATAATCAACTAATCATCATGACTATTTAATAGTTGATTTATAATCACCAATCAACAAGAATTAATCACATCACGTGATTAAAATTAATCACCAAAAATAAAAATATTCAACACGTGATTATGGGTTGATGTACATCCCTAGTTGTAACCCGGCTGGGCGAGAACCGGGTACCCGGTGGCGGGTACCCGGCCCGGCCGGGACAGGAACCGCACCGGTCCAAGTTCGCGACCCGCGGGTATCTGTGTCCCGGGTACCCGGGTACCCGGGTACCCGGTTCTACGATATACGGAGCCCCTTAAAACGTACGGAGCCCCTGAAAACTTGCTGCGCACAGGGCACAGCGCTAGGGTTGCACCCCGTCTGACTGAGAACCGGGTACCCGGTGGCGGGTACCCGGAACCGTCGGAACCGGAATCGGACCGAAACTAATATATTTACCACGGGTATTTGGACTCCGGGTACCCGGGTACCCGGGTACCCGGGTACCCGTCGATTGTGCTTTACGGAGCCCCCCAAGACTGGGATTTACGTTGATTTACACATACACTGTGCCCCTCCTTTTTCCTTTTCTCCTTCGCACAACACGCGACTAGGGTTGCATCCCGTCTGACTGAGAACCGAGTATCCGGTGGCGGGTACCCGGAACCGTCGGAACCGGAATCGGACCGGAACAAATAAACTTACCCCGGGTATTTGGAGAGGCAGCCTTCTGCCTCTTTCTTCTTTCTTTGGCATGATTCATCGAGAGAATAGACGAAATGCAGTCATTCCCTCCCACCGTCCGCCTTACCACGCCGCCTGCGGACCGTTCAGGCCCGCTGAAACGCTAAAAGGGGAGAAAATAGTGCAAGTCTTGCTCTCCCACCTACCTCCTTACCACGTCGTTTGAGTACCTTTCCGCTTTCAGGCCGGTAAAAGCAAGCGGAGGGGGTAAATACGGTATGATAACCCGGATACCCGGGTACCCGGGTACCCGAGTACCCGGGTCCTCCGACCCGCCGGGTACCTGGTCCGGGCCAGTCTGAATCTCTCAAAACCGGGCCGGGTACCCGGTCCAGAATTCTGAGGCCGGGTTACAACTCTAGTGTAGGAGCGGACGTAGCTTGATTGCTACTGTGGGAGTAAGCTGCCAGAGGCCCTCTCTCTTTCTGTCCTTGGAATTGCTTTCCATCTTGTTAAAGCACATAAAGACGATGTTTCTTCTTTTTGAGTCCTTGACCTGAACTACGGCCTCTGCCACCGCGAATCAACTAAACCCTGAGGCCTTCGGTCTGACACTGCGGGACTACGAAAGTCTCTTCCCATCTCAGTGGCGTCGAATCGGCACCAGGACAAGACAGAGCTTACTTGCGTTCGACTAGAGTTAGAGAAACACGAGAACATGCCGTCAGTCATCAACAAGATTAAAAAAGGGAAGCAAACGAGTGCAGGTGATCGCAATCACCCGGCGACTCCGACCAGGCACTCCGCGCGCGGTCTTCTACATTATTAATTGCTTTTATCACGGAAGCTCGTGGAAGCTTCCATGCAAGCTTCCACTGCTTCCACGGAAGCTTCCACAGCTTCTGCGGAAGCTTTCACCACTGCCATGGAAGGAAGCGATGGAAGCTTCCGTGGAAATGGTGTGGAAGCTTCCGTTGAAGCTCCCACCTACTTCCATAAAAAAAGCAAATAATGTACCAGACCCTCCGCACCACGGTAAGGACGTCAATGGCAACGATGACGAGCTAACCATCAAGCGCGCTAGTACGGGTGTAAATCCCACCACAACAGTCGCAGGAGCCGGAACCTCAGCATCTGTGAAGGGTGTGGGCCGGAAGTTGTTGCTGCCGAAGGGCGCACGACCGCGGGTACTTCGCCCAGGCACATGCCGTGCGGAGTCGACGAGGAGGTCGCTCTTTCAAGGGGGCGCCTTGGAAGCGGAGGCAGCTAGACCTTAGCTAAGGTGCCTGGAGCTAACGAGAACACTGCTGGTGGTTTTTCGGGGTCGTGGCTCCAACCACAGCTCCGACCACGGTGTGGGGGTTCTGGACGTGGAAGAGGGGGGGGGGGGGGTCGTACTTCATTTCATTGCATGGCGTCAGTCGTAACTGACCAGCCATAGACCTCGCATCCTACAATTGCCGGGCGCGGAGCATGCTCGGCGTTGTTCACCGACCATGGCAGACTTGCCTAGTCCACAACAGCGCGAAGCGCTGTGAGGTGTGGGCGAGTCGCAGAGGGTGAGCTAGCATCCTACTAAGAACCGCCCTTGTCAGGCGACTTGAATATGGTATACAGCTTCAATGCAGTTAGATTTAATGTCTGGTGTGGCTACTTTCCGAACACAATGGCAGTAGCACTATGTAATCTGCCTCATGAAGCCCTTACCATGATCACATACGTGATACTATCAGTTCCCCTTGCTGCGAACTAAAGAGTTCTCACCCCGCACAAAATGATCAACTCGACACCAGCCTTGATAACCGGCCAAAACAAAACAGAAGAAAAAACGCTACCCTCGGTTAGGATGCTGTAAAAGAGGGGGGGGGGGGGGGGGTTGGGGGGGGGGGGTGTGGGGGGGGGGGGGGGGGGGGGGGTTGACAACCCCACATCCTTCAAACAGGCTAGACAGCCCGAGCTATTTTAAGGCGACGCAGGAGTCTTCCGTCCGTCCTTTGTCAGTTGAGGGTAAAGGCCCGGCGGAAGACGAGGCGCCCAAGGAGGAGGGCACTGCCAAGCGTAAAACTGATGGGGAGGGTCACAGGATCCCAATGAAACGCGGCAGGAGGTGCCGAAGAGTCCGTCGTTCGGTGGAGCCGAACCGAGGCTTGAAGACCAGCAGGCGCGTCATGACGTGATGGACGCTCTGACTGCGATGGCAGAAGGGTTGTCAGTTGTGGAGGAATGCGTGGTTTTCGGAGTGGCGCCGCTTGACGCAGGCATGTGCATAGAGACAGCAGCTGGAGTAAGGAGAACTATATAGTTCCCACAGGCCGCAAGATAGATCCTAGTATGGACACACCGGCGGTACCGTTCCGCTCACCCATGTACAGTGAGAAGACACAAGGCTGGCTCGTCGGTTGCAAGACGAGGAGGACGGTCTAGCAGAGGCGGAGGAGGAGACCATCAGAAAGGACGCGGAAATTGTGGCTTCTATGACGGAAAACTCGAAGGTACATGTATTCCACCACTGACGCTAAATCCCCGCGAAAACGCAACAGCAAGCAGGCCTCTCGCCCTAGCGAGTGGGGGAACCTCTTTGGAGCACTAGCAGATGCACCATCCGACGACTCATCCCCATCCCCTCCCCGAGCACGTGACGTACCACAGGTGTCGAAGGTAGAAAGTTCTGTAAAAGACTTAATGAACAAGTATGCAAGCCCATATCACCCCCGAACGAACGGCATGGGAGGAATACTTGAATCACACCTTGTGCCAAATGTTGTCGTACCTCATAGAGGATGTCTAGAAAAACTGGGACGAGGTATTGCTACACGCAATAGCTACACACAACACTAACGTGAGCAGGTGAATAGGCCTGGCCCCGAATGAAGTACACATAGGACGGTATCCAAGGTTACCTGTGACTATTTTAGAGGGTAGTGGCGAGAAGAGCCACCAAAGCGCGAAGAGAGACCAGCTTGATTATCTTGAGTTGATGAGGGACAGGCAAGAGTGAGCGTATAGACTAGATCGAGGGGAAGATCGACTTATGGAAACGAAACACCAAGCCGCCAATGGGAAACAGGACGCCGCCATAAACAAGATTGGGCGTGGTTATATGATGACCATAGTACGATAACGGGCGGAGGAAAACATGTGCACAAGCCAGGTGAGGGCAGCTCGGCCACAAAATCGTTCGCTTCAACTATTGAACTGGCCCATTGTCAGACTGGAATATACAATGTGTTGTGCGTAGGACCAAGGAAGACGGGAGATGGGAGACAGGTGGGACCAAAGTTACTGTGGTTAGAGATACGAATAGATGAACCAGGTCGCGGGATAAATACAAGGGGTGTCGGTACACAGGTGCAGGAAATTATATTATCCCCACGAGGGAGAAACTGCACCGAGATTGTTTGCCATGGTCTATGACCAACTTCGTTCTGAACAAATACTCCGAGCTTTCACCCCCGTTTCGCCTGACGACCGATGATGTGACAGCAGAGTTAACACCCATCGCTTGACGCCTCGAACGGTTAACCAAACACCGACTGACTAGAAGGCTAGATGGGACAATTGATGCGCAATGATATACGTACTGGGAAAGGTTAGACAGACCCACATGGAGACATGAGGAGGAATTAACGCAGTATGGGCGAAGGACCCTGCGCAATTCAAAAGGGGAACACGCGAAACAAAGGCTCTGTACCGAGTAGAAGTGGCTAGGAGAGCTGTTGCTCGTGCAAAAGGCGAAATACACATGCCTGCAGGATATTTTGTTCGTTGCAACACCCGAAAAATGCGGAGCCTGCCTACACCTGACATCGTTGGTTCGTACATATACTTCATTTCGATCCATACAGGTTGGCAGCGGGCAAGAGCGGTCGGGATAGCGGAGGACGCGGAAAGCAAGAGCCTTCCGCACAGCATCAAAGTGCTGGACTTGGGGAAGCAATACAACGTGAACCTATCCCAGGAGGTATTGACAACTGTGAGAGAGTAGCGAGGAGACTGGTGCTGGTACGTGCACCGGAGAACAAGAAACGGCAAGAGCCACAAGCCATCACGAGCGTAGATAGGGTGAGGAGCAGTTGATACTGTATTGGGAAGGGGGGAAGGTCGCATCCTCCACTACAGACTTAACAGTGTGCGCAGGAACCAGGAAGTCCGTACCGTATGTTGGGAAGGGGGGAGGGTTCGATCTCCAGTATGGATGTAACAGTCTGCGCATGAGCGGTGGTAATGGGTGCTATTATTGTTGTAGCTACCGTCTGGTTGAAGAAATTGGAGTACGAGTACACAAAAAAAATGTTTTGGTCGACGATAAGTGTTCTTCAGTGTAGTTTTCAGAGGATTTGTTTTCGGAGCTGTACTGCACGTGAACCGTAGAGTTGCTGACGAGCAATATCCCGTATGAGTTGTTGCTCCACTGCACGCCATAAAACAAATGGGCGACAGCTAGTGGAGCAGAGTAGGCTGTTGAGGTGATATTGGGTTTCATGAATATTGCGAGGCGTTACAGAGTAGGGACTAGGGGGGAGTCAACCTCCGTGTAGTAGGTAGCAGGTTGTTCTGCTGGGAGACTGACTGCTAGCCACTGCGGTAACAGCAGCTAAGGACCAGTCCTAACGAGGAAACAAACCGAAAACAAAACAAAATAAACGAACAGACTTTCGCCTTTTGGTCAAAAACGGCAGGTCGAGTCCTAACGAGAAAACAGAAGCCGAGTCGAATTTTCGCGCGGTGCAAAGTTTCGGAATTTCTCTACCGCCACAACAGGTGGTTTTCGGCGATATCGCTCAACAAGGCCGGTGAGTAAAAACAACTCGCACACGAGAGGCACCCCTCTAAGGACGCCGTTCTCGTGTGCTCCAACCCGCTCCCTCCGCAGTGCTCTAGAAGTTGCGTATCGGTCATCGCTATCTTCTATGGCGGACGTTTGAATGTTGAGTGGCCCTTTTGATCAAGCGTTTGCCACCACAGCCACTTACTTACTGACCATCCTGTTTCTTGCCAGGGCATTCCTTGGCCATACCCCATCCATATATGCTGATACCGGGAGCGAACAAGCCGCGTGACAGCCACATGCACTACCTAGCCCACCAAGCGCTTGCCAACTGGTCGTAGAAACGTTATCGGAAGCTTCATTCCAACGCTCCGAGCTCTTACTAGGTTCCTCTTCGCCCTGGGTAAAAAAATCACACCCATTTCGCCAAAGATAAGGGCTTTGGTACTTTAAAAAAAACGAAAAGTTAAAACGGAGGTAACAGGATATCTACTTCTGCAGCAGTTTCTTGATTTTGACCACTAAAAATCATTTGCTAATTAGGGCCCGTATTAACGAGTATAAAATATATTCAATTTGGAAAAATAAAAATAAAAATTCGCTTTTCATTGGTCAACACACGCACCAGCACCAATTTTTATGCCCCAAGATCCTAATCTTTGGTGCTGGTGCGTGTGTTGACCAATGAAAAGCGGATTTGAATTGAAAAAAATCCAAATTGATTTTTTTTCTTCTTCGTTAAAACGGGCCCTTAGTCCTGCTCTTCTTTTTTTCTTTTTTTTTTTCATCGTTAGGACCGGCCCCATACAGGGCGGGATAAGACTGCTTTTGGACTAACAAGAATGGGGTACGTAGAGAAGGCCAGTCAGTGCAGTAGACAAGTATATGACTGGGCAGAGAGTCGATTGGCTGAAGACTAGTCGAATACGGGCACGAAGGGTGTTCTCTGCGTTGCCTGGGTCGTAGACCCTGCAGGTGGCAGATCTACAGCTCGGGTAAATGCGGGTAGTTTGACGTAGAATAATGTCAACGCACGTCTTCTTGAAGTAGAGCATCTGGCAGATCTACTGTATGTACTGCTGTAGGAGAGGACGCGTGCTACGATAGAGGTAGTCCCAGTGACACTTTTTGGCTGATTTTGTTTCTGAATAATCGGGCTCCATATCCCAAACTCGTCGGTTGTTCAGTCTTGGGGTTTCAATATTTTGCATTTGTACAAAACCAGGCCATGGGATTGCTTATCGGGTACGTAGCACTCCCATTTTCCTCCAAAATAGGTTTTTGGGTGGCGTATTCGTAGAGCTCCTCAAATAAGGAGGTTCAAAAACAAAATGGCGAACCTCTGCCGTAGCATGCATCAGCGGACGACGTGGATTGGCTGTAGCTGTGAGAACTGCCAGAGCCCTCTCTTTCGGTCCTTGGAATTGTTTTCCATATTGCTGAAGCTAATAAATACGCCTTTTCTTCTTCTTCTTCTTGAGTCTTTGACCTGAACTCCTGCTTCTGCCACCACGAACCAACTAAACTCAGACGGCTCTCCCTTCGGTCTGACATCGCGGAGGACTACGGAAGTCCCTTCCGCACTACGGTCGTATTCTTCGTATATCTAGGCCATATATACGCGACTCGCGGCCGCGCTTTGCCCCTTCATAGTTTGTAAAAAAAAGGTCGGCGTTCGGGCAGGTTAAATAGCTCCATGAGTGAGGAGAGTCGCAGAAAATTGTGGTAGCGCTACGAACTCGTCGTCCTATGTCCCTTCCGTAGCACGCGTCATAATAAGTGAGAAACAGTTGCGCTAATAAAAAGCGATACTCATCTCTATCGTAGTTCAATTCCCCCCGGGAAAATAATTCATTGTGGTTGTGCTAAAGTTCAGCAGAGAAGTACCTACCACGGGTATATACATGGCATGTTTTATGCAGAGATAATGTAGAGAAGCACTTACCAGGTATATGCATGGCATGTGTATGGACAATATCGACGCGAGTCGCGACAAAAGGGAGAAAAAATGCCGATGAAATATCATCGCTATAAACAATGAACAAGGCATATGCACCATAGTGGGGAGGGGGGAAGGAGTGCCCAGTATACATGCCCGCGGAGCTGAGTTTTGCGAAAGGGAGGCCGGTTGATGAAGTAGGACGAAGACGACAGACGTCGGTGTGGGGTGTAACTAAAACGCGTATACTGTATACGTAGCTCCTTTAAAGGAACGTTAGTGCGTTCGGGACTGGAGGCTCCTCACATTCCAAACTCCCTTTTTAAAGTTGGTACCGGCCCCTCGTAGTCAATATTGGGAAAACACGGTGGGCAGGGGATCGAGGTCACTTATATACCGTTTTCCCTTATCCGTGGATCCCATAGAAAGAGCCACCTCCTGCATAAATACCACACAGCGGGTGGACGGACCCCCCCCCCCCTTTCCACCTCCCAACAGAAGGTGGGCAAAAGACAGGCGTTCTGCTGTAACCACCACCTTTTTGAAACGTTCAAAATCACGCAAAATCCACAGAACGTTATATATAGCTCAATTTATTACAACCAAAAACAAAAAAAGGTTATGAGTACGAGTACATCGCAGTAAAGCAGTCACTCGGCCGAGTGGCTCTGTGCAGGTGAAAAACAAGCACCTATACATGACCCCCCTACCGTACCACCAGTCGACATAATTAGACAGGCCGCAGAGAACGTACTGGTATAGACAAATTCGCACCTTGCGGGATCTTTCGCCTTCGAATATATAGATACTTTCTTCACAGTTTCTGTTTATTTATACCGCCTACTATTGCGGAGGACCATACATAGTAAATAGGACCTTCCGTACAAACAAAAACCTATATATCTACGTATTTTTACTATCAAAATTTGGTCCTATTTACTTTGTCCTCCGTAATACTGTAAAACGCCTGTCTTTTGCCCACTTTGTATTGCTAATGGCATGTCCACAGGGGGGGGGCGGGGAGCGCCCACCCGTCCGTGCCGAGGCGATAGTTTCTGGTATGAAAATATCGACCGCACCGAAGATTCCGGGAGTTAACAATTGCAACCTCGAGGTTTGGACGAAAATATGAGCGCTGCCATTTCAATACTGAAATTAGAGTAGGACACGCGATGCTCGGCATAAGAATTCGAACCTGGTCACAAATAAAGGATTACGAGGGGTAGTAGTGGGAAGTGGGAGCAGTTTTTCACCCATCATCCGTGGTCAAGTGGCGTCGCATACACACTTCCGGCCCTCTCATGAGAAAGTGCCCCACAAGAAACTCAGCCTAAACATTACGGGGGAAATAAGAAAGTCGACAGCTATGATACTGAAGTTAGTGTGGGACACACCCCTTTCTCGAATAAGAAAGTCAGCCTTAAGCCCGATTTCTGGTTTCTTATGAGCTGGCCGGTACTACTGTATTCTTTAGAGGTATTACGTGTTTTCGTAGTATTAAAGCCTCCCCGACACACAAACTAT
The DNA here is from genome assembly GCA_008828725.1 of Saccharina japonica. NCBI lineage: Eukaryota > Phaeophyceae > Laminariales > Laminariaceae > Saccharina > Saccharina japonica. Next base: position 214,860 of record MEHQ01003425.1, on the reverse strand, counting down.
TACTGGTGTGTCTTCTGAGATTCGATCCCCTCTGTCGCCACAGGCCATACAACTGGCAGAGTTCAACTCGGAATGGGGGTCGTATCGATCTCCTCTTCGGCCCTCCACCCGTATCCTTCTCGCCCGTATAATTAAAAAAAAAGATCTCCGGTGTTGAAAACCTCTTCCGGGGTAATTCATTTCGGATTTCCTTCACATCATACATATCATACGACTCGGTGAGAAGCGCACCTACAGTTAGTAGAGCTCACAGACGGCGAGCGGGTATCAACTCCACTGTCGGCGAGGTGCGGTGCGACGTTGGGCTCCAGTATAGAGGTCCCTGTCGATGTTAATATCGAGGTGAGCAGGCGGTGTGGGGTACGCGCGCACGGCCAAAATGTCTGGAGATTTGTACGCACGTACGTACCGGTATTCATACGCGTACGTACGTACGTACGTAGAGGCAATCATGTTCTATGATACACAACCCATCGTGTGATGATGCTGCTATTGTTGCGACTGCTGTTTTCACCGCTTTACCTTTCACCGCGAAATATTATGTTGTGTAAAGCTTCGTCTATACGTTGTCTCGCGGCTATACATCGGCAAAGCACGAAGCAAGGCGTGGCAGAGGGTGCGCGTTTGTTTGCCTGGCCTGTGTGTCTGCGAGGACAGAAAACCCTCAAACAGTTAGTTGTTGGGTTGGGGCCGACTCGACGAAATATCTTTTTACTATTAATATAGCAGGAGCAGGCGCGAGGACGGATCTTGTGCTGTTGTTGTTGTTGTTGTTGTTGTTGTTGTTGTTGTTGTTGTCGTTGTTGTTGTTGTTGTTGTTGTTGTTGTTGTTGTTGTTATTGTTGTTGTTGTTGTTGTTGTTGGTGTCAATTTGAAACTCAAAAGATGAGATGTCCTCATATATACCTCGCATTTGAGAATGTTTCTACGTGAAAAAAAAGGAGTCTGGCTCGCATGTACACCCCGGGAAATGCCCGTAAACAGACGAGAGCGAAGCGTAATAACGTCACTTCAGCCTGTCGATCAACCAACAACAGATCAAGGCTCGGGTGGTATAATCATGTAATAAACAAGCGGAGCTACTCTACAGTACTACAGTAGTAGTGCACATGTTTACGAAAAAAAACAACAGCGAAGCTTGAACGAAGGGATGCTTGCATGATACGTACGTATGAAATGTATCTCGTACGCAAGCAGTAGTATCAAGAGTAAGCACCGACTGACACTTGGTGTGCTGGGTGACGACGGATATACAGTACGTAGAAGCAACGGTTTAATAACGCGAAGAGCACACAACGCCAACCAGACAGAGGTGTCCACTTGTTGCACACACACGTAGCCCGCTCGCGACGGAGTAACGAATCCGGTGGACCAAACATCACTACCACCGCAGCAGGCGCTATGCTAACCCTCCTGACACAACTGTGGACTACGTCGCGTACTTCGTACCCTTGACAGCAACCAACAACGGAGATACTCTCCTATAATTTTGGATTCGTGTGAGTACCACCCGGCGTAAGATTTCTTGGTTTCTTGTCGACTTTTCTGGGAAAGTGAAGAACATTCGGGTACTTATTGCCGGGTGTCGTGCGACAAGCCGCTGAGAAACCACGCCGATGGCCGGTCAGGTCGCCATGTACATCTCTTCAAAAATCTTCGAACAGATAACCCGAACCTGGTTGTGAGACGCAGCAGCATAGATAGCTACTGTAATAATGTGCCTGCACCGTGGTGTGCCGGTGCTACCTGAGATATTGTACGCCGGCCGTGCGCATTTTATTGTACAGTACACACATGTACGTTCTCCTCGTGGAGGTTACAGCCCGGCGACCCCCGACTCCCGTGTGGGTCGATACAGTAGTACAGGAAACCCAATAAGAAACAGGCTACAGTAATAAGAAATCCAGCCTGCGTTTTAAAGGAAAATAAGAAATTCGAAAGTCGTTATCTTGAAATTAGTGTAGAAAGCACCCTTCTCAAATAAGAAATCCAGCCTGGACCAGAGTTCCTGTTTCTTATTAGGTGTTGTTGCCGTTTTATGTAGCGTGTCTCGATTGAATGGTCCTACAGCAGCAGTACATCATCCGTATTAATATTACGGAGGCCCATAGTAAACAGGATCAAATATTGTTGGTAAGAATGTGGTTAAATATATAGGTTTTAGAGTGAACTGTAGGTCCTATTTACTATGGCCCCCTGTAATAGATGGGTTTGGTACTTACTGAATTGGCCTTATACTGCTGTTGTAGTATAGGTCCCCCCGAGTCCGGCCCTAATCGAAACGCTGGACTGCTGGTAGTTTTGGGAGGGGGCGGTAACAAAATGTACCCGGACTGCAATCACTAACACTGGTTGGTGTTGGTATACGAAACTTGTTGTTTGTAGAGCAGATAGATGTACGTATACAGAAGAGCTCGTATGTTGTGTACTCGAACTGGTGCGCGCTCACTCCCAACCAAAAAAGGCACCGCCGCACCTAATAATGATGATACCTCTCATTTTAGAGGTCGAAATCCGAAATTGTCCACATCTCGGACATATCATGTTGTGATCCACAGCAGTACTATTACAGGGAACCATAACAAATAGGACCTGCGGTAAACGCAAAAACCTATATGTTTACCAACTTTTACTTAACAATATTTGGTCCTATTTACTAGTTCCCCCGTAATTCTGTACGTACGAAGATCGTCTGCTGTACGATGATCTACAGTTTTCTCGTCTGCTATTGTCAGAGGTTGTACAGGATCTGAGGTATAGTTGGGATCCAGCCCAGGAAACATGCGCAAAATCATGCAGAAGGTACGATTATATCGTAGACTATACGGCTCTCACCCGGCAAAAAAGGGTGTACCACACCCGGCCACATGATGAACTACGCACGTACTGCCTTACTTAGATAATACTTCGTACTGTGGTATGTGTATATGTACAAGATCGGAAATAGATCGTATGTCTTTAAAATATCTTCTGCTGAAGATCATGAAGTGGGAATCGATCATCTACTGTCCGAGATGTGAAAATGCCAAACACTCGTTTTCTCGCGAGCCTACCACACACTGGACAGACATTAAAATTCCCTTCATCAGGATCTACTGGCTGTGGCCATTTCAGAGCACACACATACTATTACAGTTTCCTGGTCGTCGGTAGGATTTCATGTTGACGGTGGGAGCCGTATACGGCTGTATTCTACAAGTACATACCGGGTAGTGTACCTGACCGGATACAAGCTTTTAATACCAACGGGTAAAATAAGCTTGTCGCTAGGAACGTGCGCAAGCAGGATATCTGTAACTGACGACAACTTGTGTGCGTTAGTGGATCGTGGTATAGGCGGCACTGCTGTAGTTGATGCATGCCTATTTCGGCTCAGCCTCGAGTTCATTTGTGAAGCACAAGGTGTGCCTTACTCTAGTTTCAGTATAGCCGCACTGCTGTGTATGTAAACGTAGGAGGGCGTTATCAATCGCGGTCTCAGATCTCGCTACATAGAGTTTTTTATTATGCACTTGACCTCGGGCTATGCTCTAACCCAGAACACGTGATCTTAGTTGGCAGGACGCCTCCGGTGCGCGGTGCGAAACTCGTGGTTTTTCAGCTCTTTATGTGCGCCAGATCGCAATAACAGCGGAACAGCGCAACGCCTATTACATTCCATGGCTACAGCAGTTCTACGATAATACTGTAGTAGTAGACATCCCTGATGCAATCCAGGGTCAACATGATAAGGTGTGGCTTAAGTAAGATGCTACTCTACTATTACTACTACTACTACTACTACTACTGCTGATCCAACCGGTCGTTCGTTTTGGGTACGGTACGCGACAGTAATATTACGGGGATACATACAACATGTAGTAATCAGGACCAAATATACTGTAGTAATCAGGACCAAATATACTTGGTAAAACTACTGGAATATGCTGTAGAGGTTTTTGTTCACGTGATGGGTCCTAACTTCTACCCTGGTATTTGTTATGGTCCCCGGTAATAAACAATGTGGGAGAGTTGAGGCCTCGTGTCGGATAAGAGCAAAGCTTTGCAGTGCCGCGGCGTCTTTTATTCTGGATCCTTCAAAAACAAATACCAGGTATGTATGCGGTGGTAAACCGATAATCGAGCAACGGGTTTCCAAAATAGGATGCGTCTCGCTTGTGTGCGGTTGAACCCGAGAGTTCGCCCAATTTTACGCGTAGATTTCAGGTCATAATATGGAGTCAAAAGCGAGGCCACGAGGCATCCAAACAAACTCCGCATGTTTCAGGTGTGACCCCGACATGTATGTGGCACTGGCATAGTGTGTTGTCTCCTAACAACAGCCGACGAATCACCCCTTAGCGTCTTGGCTCTACGGTAGGCGCTAGGCAGGTATCTTCGCATTACAGAAAACGCAACAACAGTTTGCTACTTACTGCAGGCCGTTGTTTTTTTCCCCTAAGACTACGCATATTACGGGTAGGCTAATGTAGTGAGTAGCAGTATTCAGAACCCACGTTGGACCCCTTAATAAGTAAGCATCTCCCATTTTTACACACCACATTTTGGTTATGATTACTATGTTCTCCCGCAACACCGCACACCTAATGTTACGAGGATTACCCCAATGGCTCAGTAGGTACAGTAACGCCATCACACGTGACGTCGTCGGCAGCACATGGGTTCGAATCTCACTCAAAACGCTTATTTTATCGGAAACGGTCGCGCGGGTTTCCCTAGAAATATGTATCTCTGGTTCTCAAGGTATTGGAACGGAGCGGGTAGGTCAACGACGGCCCTATACGGTACCGGTGTCTCAAAGATCTCGCCGCTCAGAAGGGGGGTACTCATTTGTTGCTTGTCTTACGAGTAGTCATTTGACCATTGACCACGCATCCCTTTCGAAACGTAGCCCAGAAGGGGGGGGGGGCGTTATAAAGATTACTGTGTGGACTGGGTGATCGATCGGTATTTTACACCCACCGAACCAGAAAGAACAGCATTTCTGCCTCACGACGGGCGTTTTGAAAATATTACTTCTCCTCTGACACACCGCATAGAGGCAGGTGCTATGTTCCGAGACTTTTGACCGCTGTTGTGGGATGTGGGAAATACATACCCGTGGCCACAGACCTTTTTTCAACAGGTCTGCTTGTGTATTGGTGTTGATAATTCTGAAAAAAAAAAATCGGTTCGGTTCAGAACGGTACGTTATTCGACCGTGGCTTCGAAATTGGTACGGGTCAGATCGGTTCCCTATCTACTCGTAAAATGTCAGTTCTTATTAACCCCTTAAGAACTGGTCCCACGAATTTGGGGACAAACTACTTGGAATTTGTGTGGGACATTTTTTTCAGTGATGAATGGGTTAAGGTCGATTCCTTATGAGAACCGTAGGAAAACCGCAATTATTCTGCAATCGACCATGTATGTATGATAATCATACCGTAACCGAGTGAGTGATCAATCAATCTGCCTTTCCGACGAAAACCTCACCATTTAGTATTAAGTGTTTTTCCGGCACATAGCGATATATGGACTAAAACCAAATGTCCTAACGCGTGCCATGACATACCTGGTAGTGCAGTAGGAGGAGCAGCACCCCCCCTTTTCTCAGGTTCTTGGCTTGAGGACTTCTTTACACCTCACTCCGTCCGCCGACCTTGAAGAAAAAGTGTAAGCTCTACGGCTAAGATCGACCCGCACTCCCACGAGCGAAACCAAATGTTTTAGTAAAAAGTTGAGTTTTTGAAGTCAAAGATATGTTGCTGTGGGTGTATAGCTCTTTCTTTCTCCTCCGTTGCAATGGCTGAGGAGCTCCGTCGGCCAGAACGTTTTAGGCTCCAAAATGGTTAGAGTGTGCCCCAATACCTGCCATCACACGGGTTTCTTAAATCGCAGGTTAGGATTTAGATGGCCTACATACAGTAGATCGTGATATATCTGTCCGTCACCGGGAACTGGGTGGGGTTTAAAGTGTCAAGAGTACCCCCAATATATACCGTAGTACGGGTCTAAAATCTGCAGTTTAGGATCTAGATGGTCTACATACAGTACATTTCGATGTGTTTGTCCGTCACCGAGAAATATTCGGGCACAAAAAAAAAGTGTTCGAATGCCCCCAAACAATTACCGGCTGTAAACACCGATCTGAACAACAAGAAGATAAGATCTAGATGATCTACAATAGACCATGCCAGTGAGACATTTGCTTTGCTCGAAAGTGTTTCGAGCAACCCTAACACCTGCCGTAGCACGGTCCTAAGAAGCGCAGGAAAGGGTCTAGATGATCTACTGCAGTGCGTACTGTAGATCATGGTATGTCGGTCCGTCACCGATTCATGTTTGTGCACAAGAGTGTTGAAGTGCCCCAGTACCAGCAGTAGCACCGGTCTAAAATCAGTAGGATAGTATCTAGATGATGTAGATTATGGTCCATCTGTTCGTCAGGAAGGGTGGACGAACCTTGATAGTAGATATTTACGGGGGCTTTGTGCTTGGTGCCTGAAGCCGACCCTCCGACCCGAGCCCAAACCCGAACTCTAACCCGAACCCTAACCCGAACCCTATGGCGGTGGTCAGTGCCGGGATGCTGTGCTTGGTAAGACTCTAGGTTGGCTCGGCCGGCGTGGATGCTGAGCTTGGAAAGACTCTAGGGATGACTCGGGATGCTGTGGCTGGGAAATACTCCCAAGTTTGATTGAGCCGCGTAAAACACACCCTTAGCCAATCAGAGTTCCTAAATAGCTACCTTAGGAAGATCTACTATCATGCTTTGTCCAGTACTGGTTCGTCAGTGAGAAATGTTCGGGGTCAAAAGTGGTACAGCACCCCGACACCTGCCGTAGCATGGCTCTCCGTTCAAAACATACGATATGACACTTTCTTGGCCTTCATCCGTCAACTACTGTACAACACGTCTATTTGTTTTAATCCACCCTCTGTCTCTACATCGTGGCAACTGATTTACATGCGGACTTGCGCGCGTAGCGTCGGCGAGATGTGGTTGATAAGTATGGTGTGCACACAGAGTTCGCAGATCTCGGAACATGCGTATCAAATATGTTTATACCCGAAACGCATGCTACGGTAGACGTGCACCATGATTGTTTCTGAGACTCCTCACTTATTACTACGTCACCCAAAAGCCTCATTTTTACTTTGTTCGGGTTAAAGGTCCCGTCTGCCAAACTGGCCACTTCTTCTCCGCATAGTTCCGAACCACAGACACTGCTGTCTTCCGACACCATGAAACTGTCACGAGTGTCAGACTATGTAGATGATACCGTGCCGACTTGCGATCAAAACCCCCAAGACCAGAACCCGTAAACCGCAGCTGAGCGACGAATAGTGCTCGACGGCAACGAAGTATATACAGGCTCTTCTTTGTCTGATCCACACTATACAGTATGTCCCCAGCAACCGAAACCTGGAGGAATATCAACAAAGATCTAGCGTCACTGTTTGAAGTTCTGCGGGCCTAGGAACTCGCTGCGCATTTTTTTACATGACATGTTAAAAAGTACCAACCGGAATGATTTGTTTTGTATAACAGCACAGCATGAGCATCTTGTCGTCCCCGACTGCTCGATCCGTTTCCCCCCTCCCCCCACGATATATATTGCGTTTGCCCATTCACTGGTGTTGTATTATCGAGCCCCTCGACAATGTGCCCTCTCGTGCGTAGCGAGGCGGGTCAATTGCAGACCCGTAGTAGTCAAGAGCAACCCAGCACCTCGAACAGCTCGGAAACGTCAATCTAAACACAATAGCTGTCCGTAAACACCATTGCGCTGTTGGTACTGTAGCGCAGCGGCACACGTTTTTCGTCACACCCCCTTCCTGCAAGATACAAATAACGCCACAGTTGTCCCCAACGTGTGCAATGGCCAGTGTCGTCGGCTCGGTAGCCGCAGCACAACATATGTATATACAGAGCAGAGCAAGTCAACCACCCCGCCCCCGGTCTAGTCTAACCGCTCACGAACTATTCGCCAAAATCTGGAATTACCTCCGTGCCAATCTGTGTGAGGTATGAGCGTTGGGGGACTCGTTGTACTTACCTCCGAACGATAACCGATCAATCGAATATTTTTAGAACAACCGTACGGTAATACCGCTTGATTGGCCCTTTTGAACCTACTGCTATCGTCCCACACTCAATACGGTACTGGATAATTATCGTGACCGCCGACGACGCCAGGGTTATCATATTCGTTAACCCCTATAGTACTGCAGTACCGATGTGGGGACAAAACGCTTGGAATTTGACTGAAATATTTCATTATGTACAGTGCACTACTAAAAGGGTTAAAGCACCCGATTCCAAGAGGCACGTGTGAACCAAGTGCCGTTGGACTGCAACGCAGATTGCCTCTGGTGGTACGGGTGGATCACTTTGTGTGTTGTTTCGTAGTTTTAGTTGTTTCGTCTCACCGTCGTTTATTCCCGACAGAAACGGCCAGGGTGTTATGATCGGCCCCCGGCATTTGCAAAATACCGGACGAGGTAAACGGCATCCGTAGTCGTCCTCGCGCTGATTTCCCCCAAGCCGCCGCAAACCATCCACGCCCTTGTACCAACCGTACGCGCCCTTGGGGACCACTGTGTCGCGGTAGCGGTGAAACAACTCCGCGCGTGGGACGCCGGCGTAGCTAGGCGCCCTTAAAACGTTCGTCATTGCCCCCAGAAAGCTCACGCTGTGCTCTGTTGGCTGCAAAGTTCCAGGCACGCCTCTCTGTGGCTGCTCAAGTTGGGCTTCGCCTATGTTTGGCTTCAATTGTACCAAATAAAGGGCCCAACCTGTACCTACACAAGGCCTCTAGCCTAAGAAAAAAATATTTTCCTAGCAAACACCATGGTGTCTTCCTGGGTTATCACTGAGTTTACGGTACCCTGTGTTACACTACACGTCCCTCTCAAAAACTGATTTCGCAGCATGCCCGTGCTCTATGTTGACAGCTCGGATCACCTGGTCCCGACGGCCCTTGTGACCATACAGTACCGGCCCGCTCATAAGAAACCAGAAATGGGGCTTAGGCTGACTTTTTTATTTGAGAAAGGGGTGTGTCCCACACTAACTTCAGTATAATAGCTGTCGACTTTCTTATTTCCCCCGTAATGTTTAGGCTGAGTTTCTTGTGGAGCACTTTCTTATGAGCGGGCCGGAAACGTATGTCAGTTTCGCAAAGGGCTTCAAATACGCCAATTTAAGGGTACAATCGAAGCCAAAAATAGGTGAAACCCAACTTCAATAGCCACAGAGAGGTGTACCTAGAACGCTTTAGCCGACAGTAGGTGCGATTGGGCGTTGGTCATTCAGAGGGAGGGCCGGGAGGTATTTCCTAGAGTACAATGTTTAGTGCTCAAAAGGCCTAGGTACACCGCCACGCTTCCTCAAGAACACACTATCTTCCCGCCATGGCCATGCACGCGTGCAGTAGAACGCATGTATAGGCTGTTCTCGACCCATGGGCCGTGTCATCCGTTGCTGGGAAACCGGATGCAGTTCCGAATATGTTCGTGCTTGTAACTTGGTTGTTCGATGTCGTATACAATATCACGTGCGTCTCACTGCCTCGGTGCCCAGGTAAATGCTTGCTCCACGATGGATGCTGCTTTTGGTCTACCCGCATGCCGTGGGGGGCGCAGAGTGTCTGGTGGGGTGCTTGGTACAGGGCATAAGCCCCTTTGACGACGACAACCTGGCCGTGTGGGATGGCCGCGGCGCGTGCAATGGTTCAACCGCAGGCTGCACAGTGACCGCGATAAGTTACCCCTCGACGTCGTACCAGGGAGCGCTGTGGGCTTCCACTTCGGGTACTGATGGATCGAGTGCCTGCACGTGTAATCTTTGCGACCCCTACCCGTACAGTGATACGATAACCTACATCTCAGAAGATACGTCGCTGTGGTCTCGCATTCACTGCTACCTCGCGGCGTCTGAATCGTCCGGGTACGACGTCAGCCCGTGCGTGGCGGCCATATTGGATACGGGTACGCTTCCCTGTGTTGACGACGTGTACGAACCTCCTACTACCATAGGCCAGTTTGAATGCCAGGAGAATGGGATCAAAGACCTACGCGTTTCATCTTCATGGGAGGAGTGCGTTTGGGATGGGGACCCTCACAGGGTGCAAGAGTTGTTTCCTGCCGCTTCTGCATCGTCGTCGACGACTACCACGAGTGTTGCCGTGAACACTTACTCTTGCCTGGTGGGGTGCTTGGTGCAGGGTATGAGCCCTTTCGATGCCGACAACCTGGCCGTTTGGGACAACCGCGCCACGTGCGATTCTGAAACGATCGGTTGCGCAGTGTCCGCGATAAACTATCCTGCATCGACATACCAGGGCGCTCTGTGGGCCTCAAGTTGGGGAAGTGACGGATCAACCAGCTGCACGTGTAACATTTGCGATCCATATCCGTGGAGTGACACGACGGACTACATGTCGGAGGAGGCATCGCTGTGGTCGCGCATTCACTGCTACCTTGCGGCGTCTGAGTCGTCCGGGTACGACGTCAGCCCGTGCGTGGCAGCCATTGTGGACACGGAACGTCTGCCGTGCGTGGATGATGTGTACGAGCCGCCTACCTTGGATCAGTTTGACTGCGACGAGAATGCCATCAGAGACTTAGCTGATTCTTCTTCGTGGGAGGAGTGCGTTTGGGATGGCGACATTCGCAGGGTGCAAGAACTGTTTCCTTCCACTCCTGCATCCTCGTCGACCACTACGACGAGTGTTGCCGTGAACACTAACTCTTGTCTGGTGGGGTGCTTGGTGCAGGGTATAAGTCCTTTCGACGATGACAACTTAGCCGTTTGGGACAACCGGGACACGTGCGATTCTATATCGATCGGCTGCTCCGTGATTGCGATAAACTATCCATCGACGACGTATTTTCAGGGTGCTCTGTGGGCATCGAGCTGGGGTACGGAGGGATCAACAAGCTGCACGTGCAGCATTTGTGATCCGTACCCTTGGACTGATACGACGGACTACATGTCCGACGAGAAATCGCTGTGGTCGCGCATTCACTGTTTCCTCGCGGGCGCTGAAGTCGCTGGGTACGACGTCAGCCCGTGCGTGGCAGCCATCGTGGATACGGGCACTCTGCCGTGTGTAGATGACGTGTACGAGCCGCCTACCGAGGACCAGTTTGCATGCGAGGAGACCGGGCTCACGTACCTGACTGATTCGTCTTCCTACCAGGAGTGTAACTGGAACGGGGACATTCGCATGGCGGAAGAACTGTTTTCTGCCACTTCTTCTGCATCGTCTTCGGCTACTGCGACGGGCGCTGCCGTGAACACCACCACTTGCCTGGTGGGGTGCTTGGTGCAGGGAATAAGCCCTTTTGGCGATGAAAGCCGAGCCGTTTGGGACGACCGGGCCACGTGCGATTCTGCAACGATCGGCTGCGCGGTGAGCGCGATAAACTATCCGTCGGCGTATTTTGAAGGAGCTCTGTGGGCCTCGAGTTCGGGCGCGGATGGATCGAGTGGCTGTACGTGCAGTATCTGCGATCCGTACGCGGGGGGTGATACAGCGAGCTACATGTCACAAGAGTCACTGTGGTCTCGGATCCACTGCTACCTTGCAGCGTCTGAGGCGTCTGGGTACGACGTCAGCCCGTGCGTGGCGGCCATCGTGGACACTGGCACGCTGCCGTGCGTGGGTGATGTGTACGAGCCGCCTACTCTGGACCATTTCGATTGTGAGGAGAACGGGATCACGGACCTAGCTGATGCGTCCCCATTGGAGGAGTGCCTCTGGGACGAGGAATATCGATCGACGGACGAGTTTTACGGCGGCACTCGGGCGCCATCCCCCCATGCAGGCATTGCCCCCACCGAGGCCCCGGACCCCACACCGGCGGCGACGTCGAGCACCCCCCCGCCCATCGAAGGTGGCGCGGCTTCGCCGACTGAGCTGGAACACGGGTCGTGCGCTGTTGGGAGCCCGTGCTCGGACAACTTCTGCTGCCATCCTGACACCAGCTCGTGCGGCCGAAGTGAGAGAAAACCCTATACCACCAACCACAGCGATGCTGCTGTATATCGTGCGTGGAAACATGGACATATATAGCGATGCTGCATGATGGACACCTAGTCATGTGAAATAATAGGTCAAAGGGTTTACTGGGTTTATACATGGCGTGTTTTGCGTAATTGCTGTGTCTTGAGGTTGTTTTAAGTGGGCGATTGTCTTCCGTCGCCAGTATGGGCCCTGTCCGCGTACCAGGCCGCAAACTGACCTGCGCGACCGCCTTCCTCCTTGTGTGATTGTGCGGCTCTTCTTGTGCCGTAGAGTATACGTTCTGCCAAGAGCGAGATTTTCCGGACGGGCCCAGATGCTGCTCCGGTGTGGATGGCGACCCCTCGGCGTCAAACGTTTGCTCCGAAGGTAAACTATGTGCAAAAAATATGTATCTTGAGTGACCTGTTTGGATGCCATGTCGTCGAAAACACAAACTGTCCCCACGACGCTGGAGATAAAAAGATACCCGGTGATTCACCCTACATCCTAACGCACGCTGCGGTAGATACCGGTGCACCATGTTTTTGCCTTGTAAGGGTGGCCACTTAAGGATCTCTTTATACCTCACCTAAAAACTGATTTTGGAGGGGGGGGGGGGGGGAATGCTATGCTACTCAATGATCAATCTCACGGCCCTAAGTAGAAAAATGAAAATGTTTGGAACACAAGAGTCATCGACGCGTGCTACGGTAGAGGTAGCACTTTTCGGCTGGATCGTTTTCTGAACGATCGGGCTCCTTAACCCAAATTCGACGTACGTTCATGTTTTGTGACGAATCATGTTTCAGAGTATACTTCGGTCATGAGATTTATCATCCTGCAGCGCTTTTATTTTCCTCTAAAAATCACTTTTTTCGGTGAGGTTTGACGCTCCTTAAGTGAGGAGCTCAGAAAAAAAACATGGTGCACCTCTATCGTAGCATGCGTCCATCCCACGGTAGGGGCGCAGCAGAAATTTCTGAGCCCCTCACGTGAGGAGCTCAACATCTCACCCGAAACACGACTGACTTCGGAACCATTCGTTCGCGCAACCCGACCAGACCTTCCAATGCGTTAGTCCAGAAACAAAATATGCCAGTAAAAATAAGAATAGCATCCGGTGGTTACTCACGGGAGGAGCACGCCGCCGGTAAGAAAATATTGAGCCTAAAAGTAAAACCCCTACCGTGGGATTGACGCGTGCTGCGGTATAGGGTATACCTTTTTTTGGCTGAACCATTTTCTGAACGATCGGGCTCCTTAACCCATATTCGTCGGAATTTCATTTTTGTGACGAAATATGTTTCAGAGTATACTTCGGTCATGATATTTCTCATCCGGCAGCTTTTTTATTTTCCTCCAAAACCATTTGTTCGGTGAGGTATGGCGCTCTTTAAGTGAGGAGCTCAGAAAAAACATAGTGCACCCCTACCGTGGGATTGCTCGCAAGAATGAAACTCCGGCGAGTTTGGGTTAAGGAGTGCCGTTTACTCAGAAAACGTTTCAGCCTAAAAAAGGTATACCCTATACCTCTATCGTAGCCAGTGTCCCCTCACCCCTCATCCCCCCCCCCCCCCCCCCCCCCCCCCCCCCACTGCCGTGCCGCCTTCTGTTTACACCCACCGTATTCCCACAATCTTTCAAACGACTACTTGATGCTTGGGGCTCGAAGACTCCATCTGTGACGAGCCTGAGGGACTGACGCGTGCAGAAGTGGCCGGTATATACATTGGCATCTGTACCGGTGTCATCAGCATCGCCGTTGCGGTTTGGAAAGGGTACAAGTGGTGTAAAGGGGGCCGGAAGGAGAAAGACCCAAGTAGTGGCGGACATCAACAACATGGAAATGTGCTTTCGGGCGTCAAGTTCTGAGAGGAAGAGGACCGGTGTGCGGGAATACAGTAGCAGGGGCGGTGTTGTGTTGTAGCAATACCCTGTGTAAGCTTGCGGGCATTAATAGGGTGTGTCTGTATTGTGAGTTGTTGTAATGATATGGGCTAGGAAGGCCGGTTTTCGTATAACTTGGATGACATTCGTATCCGGGGTATTTATAAGATCTGAGGGCCATACGTGAAGTCCGCCCGAGTCAGATTGTCATCTGGCTCGGGGATTAATAAAACTGCTTCTCTTCTACGCTTGATTCTACGGAAAGTGATTAACACCAAGGATGTTTAATAGACAAACCTGCAAGGGGATACTCTGTGTCTCACCTAGTCGTATCACACTGTGATCCAAAAAAAGTATATCGCGCCGCCGAGTGGAGGTTTGCTCTCTCCCGTGAGGTTGGTGGCGTTTTTGGCACACACCGCGCGGTGATAGATGGGGTTTTCTATACCAGTACAGGACACCAAATACGAAACGGGAAATCTGGTCCAGGCTGGATTTCTTAATCGAGAGATGGTGCGTTCTACACTAATTTCAAGATAGAGGTTCCAGGATTTATTATTTTCCCCTAAATCTCAGCCTGCCTTTCTTGTTAGCCTGTTTCTTATTATTAATAGGTGTTCTGTACCGTAGCATTTTTTTTTACTTGTGTTAAGGGGTCTGGTTGCCGGACAAAGAATGCCACCAAATAGATGCACCAGGTAGGTTGTTGTCTGAGTGCTAGCGTTGGCGCTGTCAATCTGGCATATGTAGGCATCTCATACTAGGTACAGAAGCAGCGGCCGTTTTCATCTGCTCATGTATAGGGCATGCGGTTGTTTCGTAAGGCAGGTAAAGCTTATATATGCACTCGTCAGATTAAAGAAAATCGAATGTTCTAGAACATCACCTGTGAGGTCGTGGATTTCGTCGAAAATCGTACTTTTCAAGCTGTGTGTGGTGCTTCGATCGCGCGTATGACTACGGGACATATTTGACCTTATGCATTAAACACAGTGTACCGCTGGAAACAGATTGGAGGGAAAACAAACAGTCCTTTCAGTATTGCATTTAGTTTATCGGCGCAGCCGGAGGTAGATACACAGGTGGCGAAGTCGCGAGCTAAGCCTCCGTCGGTACCCAGCTGTGGTTTTGAGAGTAGCATACACGGAACGGGCAGATGCACGTGCAGTGATTGGCGCTGGAAGTGTCGATACGTTCGCCATCTTCTGGATTGCAAGGCATAGAGGCGCGTGGTGGGAACGTGTACGTAGCTAGCGCAGGACTCGCCTGTGGCAGGTAGCAGCCACACGATATGGCCGTGGCATGGCCAGACGAATCACTGTAAAAAGAATACTAAGAATGATCACGCGGGGGCAGAGGAGACTCTGGCGATGTGTTTCTGGCAAAATAGCTTTAAACGTTGGCTTCTCGGGCGCCCCCGTCGACCAGCGACGGCGAAAACTTACGTTATTACTCTCGAGGCTGGAGTGTGGATGGGTAGCACCTCATGCTCTGATATATGTGGCTTATGTTCCCATGTCAAACGCGCTCGGATACTTGCTGCCCCCACAACGGTATCTCCCCGCCTTAGAGCCGATTTTCGGGCATGGTCCCGCTTGCATACGCTTTGATTCGTCGTCGGTAGTCCCGGATATGCTTATACCCAAACATGTAACATATAAGGTATTCCACTGTACATACCAAGTATTCCTGTAAACTAGAGGCCTTGTTGTAGGCTGAAACAGGGTTCTGCCGGGCCTATATTGCAAACCCGCGTTCGTTTGTTCGTTCGTTCGTTCGTGTCCGCGGTGTTCACCGGACGTCCTGACCTACCCGGTTTTTTTTCCCTCGTATGGAACTTGGCAAATTGATGCCCCCACCGACACGGATACCGGCAGCCGACACATACGCACAAGCGGTCACCGCCGGATCTGGGTTTGTCGCAGACCCTGTACGTTACCCACCCGGCGAAGCTAATTCTGCGACCAGCTTGCGCTCGTCTACTGTAGGTAACCCGACGATAATCGGTAGAAAACGTTCGCGAAGACCATCGATCAAAATTCAGTTCGAGGGGTTGTGGCGCTACGGCATAGTCAAGGTCGGTGGTCGATGCTGGCAGTAGGCCGCACAAACTGACCCCGTCCCCTATTCGGGTAACAGATCCGCACTGGCCGGTATGCCATCACATGAACTCCCTCTCCCCTTTCCCCCTCCGACTCTGAACAAAATCATCAACCACAAGGCAGCGTGGCATCTCGTTGACGCGAGAGGGCAGGCAAGTTGTACCTGTGATTGGTGACCAAAACAGGAACCTCGTAGCTATACATTGAGGACCCAGTGGCAGGCTTGCAAACACAGGTTCAATGTGCGCGGTGGAAAGCTGACAGCGTCGTATTGACCTCGTTGTAGTACCGTGGTAGTTCTCGTGCACTGGCTGGCTGCGTGCAACCTCGTTCGACTCCGCAGCATTCTCTTCCCCTATTCTCCACGTATCTGGCAAATACAGTAGTACCGGGACACCCGTACGAGTACGAGTACGTACAGAGTAATAATAATAAGAAACAGGAAAGCTGGTCCAGGCTGCATTTCTGATTTGAAAATGGGTCCGTGCCACAACTAATTTCAGTACAACGACCTCAGAGCTTCTTATTTTACTTTAAAAAAAAAAAATGTCAGCCTGCCTTTCTTATCCTAGCCCGTTTTCTTATGTGGTGTCCTGTACGTAGTGACTGACTTGGTGTTGCTTGACGGACTGTACTATTGCCCTTGACGGACAGCCGTCAAGGAACTTCTCATTCTAAAACTAGTATAATTGCATGTCGGTTGACGGCACTCTTGCCCTTGACGGACATCTGTGCCAGCCGCCAGCGAAATGCCTACACTAAAATTACTGGCTGTGTTGAGTATGTAAGAGGTCTTGACGGGGCTCGTATTAATAGTCACAACTACTGCTGCTGTTGTGTGTCTTCTTCACATTAGACCGTTCTTTCTGCCCGTTGACATCCAGCACACCCAATGCCCCTGCGATTCATCATATGAGAGAGATACCAGTTCTGTGGTCACAAATTAGACCGCCGAAAGACATACCTGGTGTGTGTGTTGTCTCGTTCATTCTACCCAACGAAATCCTCGAGCTCACAGCTGTTGTTTTTTAATGTTTTAAATATATACCAGGAATACAAGTAATGTACTTGGTACACTGGTACGGCGGTATCAGGCACCAGGTACATAAGTATAATATTCCACTCTGTCCCTAAATATAAGAACCGTTTGTTCATTAAAATTCAATACAAACGGTTATTATGCTTCGGGACAGAGTGGTATACCCCTCCGCGGGCGGAAATGTAAGGACCGTGAAGTTCAGACCTGTGAATCTGGCCCGCTGGATGTGGCCCCGGTTTGTAGCTTGGATGAGCGTTTTCACAAGCTTTTTTACAAGCGAAGAGAGAGAGTGTTCCTCGCGTATATACACCCCTTAAAGGTATAAATACGGATTGCAACATTATGACGAAATTCTCTAAGCTGTTCGTGGTTCGTGGTGTACGCAGTGTTACTGCGCGTTTCTCCTCCAAACAGCGAAGCTCTCTGTCCCTCTCGCTCTCGCTCTACCTCTCCGTCTCCCTCCCTCCTCCCTCCTCCCTCCTCCCTCTCCCTCTCCCTCTCCCTCTCCACCTGTCCCCTCTCCCTCACCCCCTCTCCCTACCCCCAAAACCCCACAACCATTTAGAAACATAATTCGAAGTATATGTGTTTCATATGTTTTCGTGGATCCATGAGCACGGTATCGAATACGGACCTCCTCTCGATCCTGTTCATGACCTCAACCCCTCGCGGTCTTGCACACCAACTCAGCTTTTATCCAAGCTATATATACCTCGACTCTGCATATTCGCGAACGTATAATAATCAGGCATGCATGTACGTTTACCCGGTGCTTCGAAGTGTATATATCTTTGTTTCACGCTCGGGCGGTAGTGGTGCCCTCCAATGCTGGTTACGTTGCTTCCGCGGCTGTTTCTTCACTTGTGTGACACACAGTCAAAAGACGTAATGATTAGGAGAGTGCCTAATTTGTCTTCCCTTTCTTCTTGCATCATGTTTTATACCAGGTATACGAGTAAGCGCCACATATATATACGAGATGGTTCAAGTTGAACGACCCAAATTATATCAGACGTGAATGCTGCTTGCAATATCTACTCGAATGCCACATATTTGGTGTCTTACTGACCTCCATGAACAGTGGAAGAGGGTGGCATATAGCCAGTTTCCAGTTGAAGTCCTAGGGCTGGCGCTAGGGCCCAAACTATGTTCCGACCGACCACGGACCTTAAAAGAGGCCAGAAACAGTCAGGCGTTTTTCCTTAGGAAGGGACGTTTACCTTCGTTTTTTTCTAAACGAGCCGGTCTCAGGTACTTCAAGGCATGCCTGTAAAATAATTCTTGCAATTTTTCGAAGCTCTGACTGCGTAGGGCCAACATCGTGTAAACCTGAACGTCCAAAGCTTATATTATACTGAAACTAAGTAATTACCGGGCAACTGCAAACTACGTATGTTTTCGCACCCAAGCCCAGATGTTCACGCCGTTGTTTTAGAGATAGGTTCTGAAAAATTGCACACGTGTTGTTTTAGCACCTGTCGACGCCTTGACGAACGGTGGTTTACTTTTATTGTATTTGTTTCGGCGGGAATTTCGGGTTTATTGAGGCCCGAAAGCCCGAAAACAAAAACAAAAGCAAATATCTGACGGAAAACTAAAGAGAAAAAAAAACTCCGTCCATTAAAGGGTTTGAAGGGGTTCGTGTTTGGGGGCAAAATGCTTCGAGTTACTACCGTAGTACGGCATGATGTTTGCAGTGGTACAAGGGTAAGCATCCAATGACAGTTGTATTCCAGCGCCCTATAGCACGGTCCCTGACAAAAGCCACCCTGCAAGACCATCCTGCGAGGCCACCAATGCAATACCAGGTACAGCACACATTGAGTGAAGGACGCCCACCAGGTACTAAGGGCCACTCTTATTGGAGCCATGAATTTCCAAATTTTCCAATACTTTTTTTCGCGCAATTTTCTGCATTTATTTCCATTTTTGCCATTTGTTTGTTCGTCTTTCCAAATATTGGAATGCGAAGCCTTTCAAAACATTTTGCCCTCTGTTAAATTTCCAAACTTTAGAAACGTTTTCTGTTTTTCTACTGTTTTTCGTGTTTTTCTTGGGAACAAATATTGGACGTTTTGAAAAAACGATGCTTTTGGACAAGAATGGCTATATACGATGGAGGTATACCGGTATACCTTTTTTTGGCTGAAACGTTTTCGGAATGACCGGCGGGGCTCCGTACCTTAACCCAAAAACCATTAAAAAAAAAACATTCTCGGGCGGCAATATCGTTCGTTGTAATCTTAGGCCACGGGATTGATTGCCCATCGCGTATACGATAGCACTCACTCGGAGTTTTCCCCCCAGGAGCTGTTTTCGGGTGACTTGCTACTGGTGGTGACGAGCCTCAGAAAATTGTTGGTGAAAAGCCTCTATATACCGTAGCGGCTCCCAGCCTGCTTCTTCTGAGTTTTTGTGCAGGATATGCACTGTACAAGTAGGTACAGATCTAACCCAGGAAGCATGTCCGAAGCCATGCTGAGTATACTGCTTCCACCCGGAAAAACATGAGCTAGATCACACGTACCGGCAATGTATCGGCCGTGACATATCCAAAGTCATGAAATGGGTACGTATCGATCGTTTGTCCCATGTACGAATCACTCCGTTTTTTTGTTTGCCCTCGTGCAACGTCTATCGTAGCCTGATGTCTAGATCGAGCTGCTGCCCACATTCGTATATTGCTTGTGACTTGGCATGCATACACGTTTCCTCCATTCCACATGCGTGCCCCACTGCCTCCGCCCCCCGGCAGGTAAATGCTCGCGTCAATATGGCTGCTGCTCTTGTTTTACCCGCACGTCGTCCGAGCCACGGTGTGTCTGGTGGGATGCTTGGTACAGGGCATAAACCCCTTTGACGACGACAGTCTATTCGCTTGGGGCGACCGCGCTATGTGTGATTCTTCAACTACCGACTGCGAAGTGAGCGCGATAAACTACCCGTCGACTTCATACCAGGGCGCGCTGTGCGCTTCAACTTCGGGTACTGATGGATCAACCAGCTGCACGTGCGACATTCGCGACCCGTACTCCTGGAGCGATACGACGAGCTACATGTCGGAAGAGGAATCGCTGTGGTCTCGAATTCACTGCTTCCTCGCGGCATCCGAGGCGTCTGGCTTCGACGTCAGTCCCTGCGTGGCGGCTATCGTAGACACGGGCACACTGCTGTGCGTGGAGGAGGCGTGTACGAACCGTCTACTGTGGACCAGTTCGACTGCGATGAAAACGGTATCAGGGGCGTCACCGATTATGATTCATTGAAGGAGTGTAACTGGGACGGAGACCCCGCGCGGCGCAAGAATTGTTTCCCGCCACGTCTGCGTCGTCCTTGGGTACAGGGATCAATGTCGTCGTGAGCACCCATGCCTGTTTGGTGGGGTGCTTGGTACAGGGAATAAACCCTTTTGACGAAGACGGACTCGCCGTTTGGGACAACCGGGGCACGTGCGGCTCCAGCACGATCGACTGCGAAGTGAGCGCGATAACTCATCCCTCGAGTTCATACCAGGGCGCTCTGTGGGCCTCGAGTTTGGGTTTTGATTGATCGACTGCTAGCAGTTGCACGTGCAGCCATTTGCGACCCGCACCCGTGGAGTGTAACGACGAGCTACATGCCAGAAGAGACCTCTCTGTGGCCTCGCATCCGCTGCTACCTCGTGTCAACTGAAGCGTCCGGGTACGACGGCAGCCCGTGCGTGGCGGCCATCGTGGAGACGGGCACGCTGCCGTGTGTGGATGATGTGTACGAGCCGCCTACCGTGAATCACGTCGATTGCGAGGCAAACGGGATCAAGGACCTGCTTGATTCATCTTCGGGGGAGGAGTGCAATTGGCCCGGGGAATATCGATCGACGGACGAGCTATACGGTGGCACTCGGGCGCCGTCTACCGCACCTGCACCCTCGATTGCTCATCATATCACATCCCAGCCAGGCATTGTCAACACCGATTCTTCCGACTCCACAAAGGCCGAAGGGGCTGTATCGTGCGCTATTGGGAACACGTGCCAGGATGACGTTTGCTGCCATCCTGACACCAGCACCTGCGGCCGAAGTGAGTTACCGCCATGGATGCTGCATGATGTTTGCTTGGCAGTGTAAGCGTGGTATATACTGGGTGCTGTTATCCGCCCTATCCTTACGCTGTATCCCGAATGTGTCGTGCAACGAACAGTCTCAAAGGGTGATTGTCTTCCCTCGTCGGTATGCGCCTTGCAAGTGTCAGGCCGCCATCTCACCGACGACGTGTTCGCCTCCCCGTTGTGTGACGTGCTACTCTTCTTCTTCTTCTTCTTCTCCTCCTTCTTCTTCTTCTTCTTCTTCTTCTTCTTCTTCTTCTTCTTCTTCTTCTTCTTCTTCTTCTTCTTCTTCTTCTTCTTCTTCTTCTTCTTCTTCTTCTTCTTCTTCTTCTTCTTCTTCTTCTTCTTCTTCTTCCTCTTCTTCTTCTTCTTCCTCTTCTTCTTCTCCTCCTCCTTCTTCGTCTTCTTCTTCTTCCTCTTCTTCCCCTTCTTCTTGTGTCTTAAGAGTACACTTTCTGCCAAGAGCGATATGTTTTTGATGGGCCCAGGTGCTGCTCCGGTGTGGATGGCGACCCCTCGGCGTCTAATGTATGCTCCGAAGGTAAAACAATTTCACGGAAACACCCGGCAGTGCGAGAGGACGCCATGCTGGAGCCAACCTGGCCCGTATTTCACTGCTCGAACGTACATGGTTCCCACGCTACTGAACATAAATCAAGAGGGACACGACATGGAGACGATGTAAATTAAAGGGACGCACGTGAGGGTCGGAGCCGGGATAGTGTTGGAAATGAATATCACTCTGGACGGGAATATAACGACCTATAGATGACGCATGCTACGATAGAGGTGCACCATGTTTTTTCTGAGCTCCTTTCACCTAAGGAGCGTCATACCTCACCGAAAAAAAGGATTTTGAAGGGAAAATAAAAGTGCTGCCGGATGAGAAATTATCATGACCGAAGTATACTCTGAAACATTATTCGTCACAAAAATGATACATAGTCCGACGAATTTGGGTTAAGGAGCTCTATCGTTCAGAAAACGTTTCAGCCAAAAAAATGTATACCCTATACCTCTACCGTAGCGCGCGTCAACTCGTCGGACTTCCAGTCTTGTGTTAAAATATGTTTAATAGTAGACTCAGGTATTGGGGTTTTCCAGCGGGTAGCACTTGAAATTTCCTCCAAAAAATGTTTTTTCGTTGACGCTACGGAGCTCCTCAAGTGAGGAGCTTAGGAAAAGTCATGAGGCACCTTTATCGTGGCATGTGTCTGTCAATCCAAAGGGTGCACCTCATTTCGTGGGTGTTGATACCGCCACAATAACAGTTTGCCGATGCACAAGGCGGCGGACACACGAGTTAGTAAGCAGTACTACAGTAGTGATAGGCGAACCACTTATATTCTGCAACCCTTTTAAGATTGGCATAGACACTTCCTTGCGGAAAACAAGATGATATTATGCTGGCGACACCCGACCTCCGTTTGGCATATATATGCATCAACGCATAAGATACGAGGCCAACGTCCTACAGTAGTAGCCAATCCATACTTCGTATTTCAATACATTCATTTAGTTTTCACCTTCGAGGCACACAATAATGCATGAACCCGTTTGAGGAAACCCCCTCTGCCTCCCGCCTTGCTGCCTCCCGTACCCGCCCACCTTCATTCCCACAACTTTGCTACTGCTGGCGACTATGTTATGCTGGGACTTTGAAGACTCCATCTGTGACGAACCTGCCGGGAGGACGCAAGCCCAAGTGGCCGAAATGTGGATTGGTATTGTTTCTGGATCCTTCGCCTTAGGCGGTTGCATTTGGGGAATGTGTAAGTGTTGTCTGTAAGTACAAAATACCGCCAGAAGGTAATGCAACACCCTGTTGACGGCCGCGGAGGAGAGCGAGAGCATGCATGCATGCGCCGTCGTGGACCACTCCACCAGTTCAGTGGGTTTTTCGTTTTGATGGCGAAGGCTCTATAGGAAATTATCACGCTCAGGGTCTCTCGAGGGGTCGGAAGTAACCCTCAACCCCCATACGCCAAGGGTAGATGGAGAGATACTGTCGTGCTCCTCCCAGTATCGGGCGTGTTCGTGCTTCCGGTCGATGCCTCGATGATTGTGTGGAGCCAGAGGTACAGCCGGGGTAAACGAACTGAGCCCTCCACGGCCTTGGTTGTGTTCAGGCGTCCGCCGACAGGTTACGGTCCTGTGGAGTATGTGGTGCGGCTGCTGCGGTTGCCGCTGAGGTTCATCGTTTCTCTTCTCTGAAGGAGTGGTCAACACAGCCCAATTTTTCATAGGTGCGGGAACGAAGAGTGTGCTGCGTTTTTGCAATACTACCTTTGTGCCAACGCGCGGAAAATGTAGGCGGGTCGCGTTGTGATGCCAAACTACAGTACATTGTGCGCTCGGTGGATTTGTTTTGATTTAGGCGGTGTGTGAGTCTGGTGACGCTTTTGTCGCGTAACGTGCGGTGAGGGGTAATAGTTTCTGCAACTCTGTGTTGCTCGTACGAATGCTTCATTTGAGGGATGCTGGACACCACCAATGGAGTCACTACAGCGCCCACGCTGCTGGTTTTAAACGTAGATTTTATTTCATTGGGTGTCTTCTCTGAGCTTGCAACTGTTCAGATAGTACCAGGGGAAGCGCGGGGTTATGTACAATTTAGATACCACCAGCGCACGACATATATATATATCTACTTACTGGAACGTCGCTTTTGTTGGGTACTGCACGACGTAGCTGATGCTCGATACACAGGCGTCGAGGCCGCGGGAACTGTGTTTTCCGTCCCTGTCCCAACGAGGTAAAATATAAGCAAGGAGGATGGGTTTACGAAGGGAGATCAATCTGCTACTTGTGACCCATTAATATTATAATTAAGAGGATAAAGAGGTTACATTTGCTGCCACCCGTAAGGCGGGCGTAGAATTCCGCAGAGCCATACCTCGTCCATGCTGCACGTATGGACTGTATGGCAGGCCTAGAAATAGAACAAGTATTGAATCGACAGGAAACTAAACACAGATTGGTGCATCACGGAAACGCAAAGAATCGCCAACAGGCCTGCTTCTATTTATTTGTGATCGCAGCAAGATGTTTCAAATGTTGCTGTTTGCGACATTCGTTCCCGCTCTCTGTGACCTGGGAGGGAAAGCCCGCCGGCAAAGGTACCTGCCTCAGGGGTTGGCATGCACTAGATCAGTAGTGGTCGTCAGCAGCCTACCGAGTTGCTTTTAGTGATATAGCTCTCGTAGAGAAAACACAGCAGCGTAGTCAGCAGTTGTGGCAGTTTCAATAATTCAGCGTCAGCTCGCGTGTTTCATGCGGCGAAACTCCATTACACCACTCGAATTCACCCCCAGCGCTTAAGCTTTAGGTTTTAGGGTCACGCCGCGTTTCGCAAAGCTCGTTTACCTTTTGTTTTCTGTTTCACCGAGTGTGATGGATCGTGCCTAACCCGCACACTCTCTCACACCTGTTCTTATCCTTAGCATGTCCTCTCGAGCGCCACCAACAATTAACACGACCGCCTTCGAGTGCCGTTTCGATCAGCATATCTCCGGAGCTGAGGCTCATGTAACTGACCGGGTAACCACGGCTAACAGGTTGACCCCGACTGGTACCCGTAGTGCCTGCCTCCTGCAGGCTGTCTCACGTAACTCGGCAGCTTTGCACCACACACCTCACATACGCAATGCTACGGGGCTCGTAGCGGCGGTACTACTGCTCCTCGTCAACTGTTTACTGAGGAGCCACCCAGTAGATATGTAGACCTCCTTTGTGTGTTGTAGCCATGATATTCGTTCAATGCGTAAAAATAGCCCCGTAGGATGGTTCATCGAGTTGCTGCGCCTATACGAAGTATGTATAATATTTCCTAAAAGTAAGTTTGCGGCTGAAGCACAGAGAGACCCTCACGTGCGGGGCCCCATAATAGGTTGGACGCGTGCTACGGTAGAGGTAGCACTTTTTGGCTGAATCGTTTTCTGAACGATCGGGCTCCTTAACCCAAATTCGTCGGACTTTTCATTTTTGTGACGAAATATATTTCAGCGTATACTTCGGTCATGCGATTTGTCATCCGGCATCACTCATATTATCCTCCAAAATCATTTTTTCGGTGAGGTATGACGCTCCTCAAGTGAGGAGCCCAGAAAAAACATGGTGCGCCTCTATCGTAGCATGCGTCGTTGGTCCACCCCTACCACAATACGTATGCATCTCCCATGCGGAAAACTCGATAATAGGCTAAGAGCCTCGTACCATGCAAGCACGGCTGCAGCGTTGCGAGGCACGAGCTACGTCGAGCGAAAACTACCGGCACCCGAGGCCCGAGCTGCTGCGTCCCCTGTGTTATTGTTCAAGTATTATATTGGAATTATCCTCCGACTTCCCCTGCAAAAACTACTTTACATCCCATGGGACATTTCAGAGGATAACCCTTTACCATAGGAAACACCAGATCTACGAAATAGAGCATGGACCCCCCAACAAAAAACGCCTACGTAACCTCAGCAAGCCTTAATAATCTTATTGTGAAACCATCCTTGTTTAGTCTTGAGCTCATGACTGTTGTATACCAGCAGGATTCACTGTAGAGCTCGCCGCTAAATCCATTCTCTTGCTCCATTTTGCTTAGCGTCGCAAAACAAAAAGCGACGCTAGGTAGTGTTCTTATTAGGGCAGTTCTTGTTCGTGGACCTGTACCGTATCAAGTAACCGATGGGGACGTCCCATAGGAGGCCTGTTTCCCATGAGAAGATACCCCCATGGAGTCCCATGCCATATCATAATGGAGTTTTCCCACGTGGGATAAGGGAGCCCAGTGGAAGTCGCGTGGGCGTCCAGGAAGTATGCACCGGATTTATTGATCTGGTTGCGCCTTCCTTTTTTTCAAGGTGGGTTTCTGGCCTACTGCAGGTATAGAGGCCCCTTCAAGCGAGGATCCTGAGAAAAATATGTATGCGACCCCTATCGTGCGTAGCGTGCCTCCACATCACAGCCATCAGTCCGGCCCAGCTGGTCCTTCTTCCCCTCCCTCTCGACGTGATCCTCGGAAAGGGCCTTTCGTTGCGGCTATTGAAAAGGTTTGCGTCTGGACGCATGCTACGATAGAGGTGCACCATGTTTTTGCCTTGGAAGGGTGGTTACTTGAAGAGCTCTACACCTCCTCACCTCAAAGTGACCATTAAGGGAGGGAAGGAAAAGTGCTATATACGTACGTATCCGACTGAAAATCCCATGACCGAAGCGAACAAGGAACAATATTGCAACAAAATAATGGCAATAATGACAATAATGGCAATAATGATCAAAGTCCGAAGATTTGGGGTTAAGGAGCTTTTAATAGATCGTTCAGAAATAATTTCAGCCAAGAAGTGTTTATCTCTATCGTAGCACGCGTCTCCTGTGCCCTTCCGTTTCCCCTTAGGGCCCACCCTTGGCGTTTTCTGTTTCGTTCCAAAATTTAGATCAATACACACAGAAGTTGCCACTGGTTGGTCTGAAAACGCACCACCATCAAGAAACGTATTTTACGGACCCGGGAAATTAGACATTTTGTTTTTTTTCTCATCCCATTTATTATTTTCGCCCTTCCTTCCTCTCTCCTTCCTAGTCATAACTCAGATCCGGGGTCAAAAAGTAGGCTCTTCTCTCTCCTCCCCCACTACGGTTCTTGCCTTGCATTTTTATCGCGAGAAGATTTCAGCACTTTCTTCTCGCGCCAACTCTCGTCGAATTGTGTTCATTCACGCTATGATATGCTCTCTCGACAGATGGTGTCATTTGAGAATAAAAATCTCCATACGGAGACTCGAACCCTCGACATCCAACCTAACAACCTTCGTGGTTACCTGTTGGACCAGCGGGGCGATCGGCCTTTGGAAGAAAACAACCCCACGTACTGCAACGTAAGACAAAATATATGTGTCAAACTACCAAGTCTTAACTTGGAAAATTGGCGGAGTGGACGGTAAAGTGCAGAGGGTACGGCGCACATGCCGTGAAAATAAACTCCATTTCCCGTCTCATCCCGTCCCGTCCCGTCAAGACGCTTTGCTCCCGTCGCGTTTTGCCACCGCTTCCCATCATGGAAACATTTTTCCTTTCGTGCTTCCGTCTCTCCCCGTCAAGAAAGTGTCAACTTGTAAACCCTTCCCGCCGTAAAAAAACACTACTTTTGCTGGACGCTACCATCTCTTCCAGTCGACACCAGCAATTCCCACCGTTCAGAAACGATGTGAAAAAAATATTTGGAATTTTGGAAAAAAGTTGCTCGATAAAAACGACCCTTACTATGGTCCCCCGTAATAGTATCTCGGAGGACTTGAAGCCCAAATACTCTGAGTACACAAAAGTACCTGAAGTAAGTTTTTCTCGGAAACACTTGAAAGAATGACGCGTGTGTCGAGGCTCTGTCTCTGTGGATAGAGATGGCAGAAGGTGGCACCGAAGTGTCTGTGAAGATCACTTGTACTTGTGAAGAAGAAGAAAAGTCATGGTTTGAAAAGGCGCTTATTTGGCCGTAATGGACAGAAGATTGACCTCAGGGAGATCAACGGAAAAGGAAGAAGAGAAGAGAAGAGGAGAGAAGAGGGAAGAGGAGTAGAGTAGATTAGTAGAGTAGAGTAGAGTGATCGAGGTGGGCGATGCCTGCACTTGATCATCTCGGTACAATGCCCATGCTACGGACAGTTGCATTCTACCGTAGTCGGTACTGTTCCCTGTAATGTTCTCCACAACGTTATAGGAACGTTCTAGCAACGTTCTCAGCATCGTTCTTGATGAAGATGCTTGGGACATACAATGTGGCGCACTACGAGTAAGACAAACTCGTAATCTATCCCATATTGGAATTACCCGAATATCTAGACTAAGATACTCATATACTCGTATCAGTGCGTAGTGACTGCACATCACAATAGATACGTATGGATCTCAACGTCCATATGCTAACACGATGTTCCGCTGAAAGTTACCATCCCGCCGAGAAAATACGTATCCCTTTAGCATCCCATCCCGCCCTTTCCATTTAAGAAGTATGGCCTCACAGTTGTCACCTCATCCCATCTCGCCCTGTGTTTACGCCCCCCGGTAAGCAACACAAGCTCCTGTATGTCTCTGTCCCGTCACAATATGTGGTCACTCCGTTTCTTTGGTTAACGATAGTTGTTGCAACTCAACTCCAACGTGGGGAGTTCGTCCAGCTCAGCGTGGCAAGCCCACGCTAGATTAACCGCTGAAGCAGGCTATGCGAAGCTGGGCTGTGTTGACCACTGCTGCTTCAGATACGAGAAACCATCGACCTCACTAGGAAGTTTAACCGCAGCAGCTGCACCATCAAATGGCCCGCAGCCCCTTAGCACAGCGCAGTCTGTCCGTGGTGCCTGAAAAAACAAAACATTTTCGAAGGCCGTCGCAATCCAACTTGTTCCTCGCGGTACCACGTTCGACACCACACAACCCTCGATGCATCTACTGTACCAAAAACGCGAGTATACCCCGAGAATGCGATGGCTACATCGCCGTCTCTGTTTAAGCGCGTGGGGGTGTTGAGCTACTACCACCCAGCCATGAGACCTCGATTATGCTCTCCTTCTATCAGCAGCAGTCTGCGCGGACAGAGAAGCCGCTGGCAGCAGAGCCCAGGATGACGAATGCCCTCTCGCTCTCCTACAGTAGGGATATATGGATCGTCGACCGGGTGATGGTGCTTACTCTTCTGAGAGCTTCCTAAAACACTTCATCGCTCCCCAAAAGCAACCGCAGATGGCGATGATGCCAGAAGTGATTCCTATCCACAACTCGAACTCTTCGGGGGCTGACCTTCCTTCAGGTTTGTCGCAGATAGAGTCTTCAAGTCCCAGTCCCAGCGTAGATCGCCATTGACACATTGTGAAGAAGGCGGTGGGTGCGAATAAGGAGGCGGCAGGGCGGCGGGAAGGTGTCGTAAACGGGTACTGCACATACCTGCACGATCACTGTATGCAGGGAGAGTTGGGTAATATCATCTCCGCAGCAGTTGATGGCGAACCCATTCGTTCAGAACAACAGCATCGAAATGCCAATCTCGATGTTCTAGGCGACCGTTGGAAATGTAACGATCTCTATCTCGAACTGCATTTCTAGCAAAATGCAACCAAAGGGCTTTATATACATAGAAATACGTTTAGTACCGTGGGAAGCACGCCCGCTCGACGAGAGACATATACACCGGCCCGATAGTCCTAACATATAATCACCGAGAATATACGTGCACATCATTTACCTTCGGAGCACAGGTTTTCCGCCGAGGGGTCGCCATCCATACCGGAGCAGCATCTTGGCCCATTCGAAAACTCTCGTTGTTGGCAGAAAGTATACTCTGTGGCACAAGAAGCGCGGCACGTCAACGAGGGAAAGGTGGCGGCGTAAGTTAGCTAGCGCCTCAAGACGCGGAGGGCTAGCCCATACACACCCCGAAGGGATTTCGTGCCCGCAGTTTTCTGATTGGTCAATTTTTTTGGTTGTAAATTTTGATTGGTGGAAAATCCTTGGTCGACATTTGTCGTCATCCGGAGTCGTGACGTCACTTTCCTGGAAAAACAAAAACTTGGAAAAGTGGCCGTGGATGATGACGTCAGTCTTCTTTTTTCGGAATCCCTTTCTTACTTAGAAATGCCTCCATGGCAGAGCATGCCCGCAGAATAAACGGCGCACTTTAACAATCCCACTGCCACATGGCGTTCCTGTACGTGCACCACACAGACGACAATTTATGTTTATTTTAACGCACTATGTAACGCCGCTGGTTATAGCAACTCACTTCGGCCACACGTGTTATCTTCCGGGTGGCAGCACAGGTTTCCCGAGCACGTGCTCCCATCATCGCACGACGTTCCTTCCACGATAATTGGAGGCGGTGAACCGGGTGAGGAGGTCACCGACGGCGCCACTGGTACCGGTCCTGGGGAAACGGTACCAGTAGAGCTTGGCTCCAACGTCATCACCGGCGCCACCAGTGTAGGGTCGGGGATCCCGGGGCTGGCAGTTCTCGGCTGGAGAGTACCATCGGGTTTTCTCGCGGGAGCAGGCGTGATGCTGTAGGGAGCAGTTGTAGGCGCCAGTGCAGGGGCCTCAGTCGGGGCCAATAGGGGCGACTGGGTTGGATCTGGTACCGGCGATTGCGTTGGACTGGGTATGGGCGATAGCGTTGGGCCCGGCAGAGGGGAAGGCGTTGCTTTCTGCAGGGGGGGTGGCGTTGGGTTCGGCAATGGTGATGGCGCCGGAGCCGTCCCTTCGAACAACTCGCTCGCTGGTCGGACGTCCCCGGGCCAAACGCACTGATCGTAAGGATCGGAGGCATCTAAGTCGCTAATGGTGTTCGCCTCGCACGTGAGTAGGCCCACGGTAGGCGCCTCGTACACCTCGTCCACACATGGCAGCGTGCCCGTCTCCAGGATGGCCGCCACGCACGGGCTGACGTCGTACCCCGACGCCTCAGATGCTACAAGGTAGCATTGGATTCGAGACCACAGCGACTCGTCTGGCATGTAATCCTCGGTACCTCCGCGTAGGAGCGGGTCGCAAACGTTGCACGTGCAGCCGCTCGACCCGTCAGTACCCGAACTCAAAGCCCACAAAGCACCTAGGAATGAAAACAAAGGATAGATGATCGTGCTCACTTCGCAGCCGATCGTGGTAGAGTCGCACGCGCCGCGGCTGTCCCAAACGGCTTGGTCGACGTCCTCAAAAGGGTCAATTCCCTGCACCAAGCAGCCCACGAGACAGGTCGATGTGTCCTCAGAGGCTGAAGACGACCCAGACGTGGCGGGAAACATCTCTTTCGCCTCACGAGGTGTCCCGGCCCAATCGCACACCTCTATGGTCCACGAAAGATGTTGTATCATGCCGTTGTCCTCGCACTCAAATAGAGGCACGGTAGGCGCTTCGTACACCTCGTCTACACACGCCATTGTTCCTGCGTCCAAGACGGCCGCCACGCACGGGCTGACGTCGTACCCGGCCTCTTCTGATGCTGCAATGTAGCACTGAATCCGATTCCACAACGATGTATCGTCTACCATGTAATCAGTCGTACCGCCATAAGGGAACGGGTCGCAAATATCGCATGTGCAGCTACTCGATCCATCGGTACCCGAAGTTGAAGCCCAAAGCGCGCCCCTGAACGTAGTCGAGGGATAGTTGCGCGCGTCGGTTTCACACCCGATGTTTGTAGCATCGCACGCGCCGCGGTCGTCCCAGACCGCTACGTTGTCGTCGTCAAAAGGGTCAATCCCCTGAACCAAGCACCCCACCAGACACTCCGTGCCCCCCACGGCATATGGATAGACCAAAAGCAAGAGAAATCTTGGTACGAGCATCAACCTGGGCACGGGGAAGACACACACGCCAGGCAACACTGTTTGTTATGCGATGCACTGTAATATGGAGAGGTTGCACTGTAGCATACCAGCACGCAGGGCCGCGCAAGCATACGCCCGCGACCCAATCATAATGTGTGCATTTTACATGTTACGCATCACATATTTTATATATCATACCATGCAACATCTGGTATATCGTATCGAGTACAAAGGTTCCCCTTCGGGATGTTGGGGACTTGAAATCCCGGGGATGTGGCACGTTGAAAAGGCGGAGAATCACCACGAGGCGTCCCTATTTACTCCGAGTACTGATGTCTACCGTTCTATGGCAGGATAACGCTCGACAACGTGTGCTTGATATTAAAAGTGTACGTGGAAATGTGAACATCAACGATAAGTGCATGTTTCTCCTGGTAAAATGCCGCACACACGTGCGAACACAAAAGCACCGTGTGGCTGTCACAAGGATCACTGTGGGAAGCGCTCGTGCTGTTGTACTGCTGCTGTTGTGCCGCTACTGCTGATGTAGCGTGTGCCGTGGCTGCGTGATGCTTCTGAAGTGCCGAGGAACGCGTTGGTATCGTCGCCCTGTCCCTGCACAGCATCAAATTTACTGCACCCGGGATTACGTGCACGTATGGGTTCGTTCATGTTTTCTAGGTCGACAGGAAACACGGAGAACACGCACACACACACATGCAACGTCCGTGACCGTGAACAATAGGAAGAGCTTGATGTGTGATAGCTTATGTTTCGTGGCTGGGACATAGTAGAGAGGTTCAGGGTAAGTGTTATTAGACAGCACAAGAGCAAACACATAAAATTATAACAGCCGATTTTCCTAATTGAGAATTGCCTTTCCGATGAGAATGAAAATCGATTTTAGTACTTTGATATTGTTTAAGGGTTGTATTTCGCTCACGATCAAAAATTGACCCTAGGAAATGTGTTCCTCGATGGTAGGTATCGATCCACGAAAAACAAATTGAGATCGGCCTTGACAGGCTCGAACAATTAAGGATTTAAGGGACTTTGCATTTATGAGCGAGGTCCCTCGCCCATAAATACAGACTTTCTGGGATCCTTGATATCTTGAGACTGCCGATGCCGATTTCGTTTTTTTTTTGTCGTCGACGGGTGTCACAACTGGCAATAGTTTACAGTGAAAAAAACGACTGTAAGGGAAGTACATCTCTTACAATTCAAAAACCAATATTTTCGATTTTCATTCTCATCGGAAAGGCAATTATCAATCGGTAAAATCGGCTGTTTAATGGTGGGGTTTCCACCGCCCTACTTAGCTGTAGCTGGGCAGAATGGGACCCCGTGGTGGTTGCTTGCCATATTTCGAGACTTTGCACGCCCAGAGCAAGCACCACGCATCTCGTCCGGGGCTCACACTTTCGCCGTGGTGTACACACGGACCCCCTGCGGGCCCCGCAGACGAGAGCGTGAGAGGAACGACCCCGAGGCTGGAAAATAACAAAATGCTGGTGTTTAAAACAAGTCAAATTCCATACATATAGCCGGTCGCCCCGGTAGACTAGTTAGTGGTCAGCTTCAAAGGCTGCTAGCATTGGAAAAAACGAGTTCGAATCCCACCGTGGTGAGAGTTTGTCTTTATTTGAAAAAATAACAAGGAACCGCGCCTAGTATAGCGTGGGTAGGCGGAATCCGACGCGAGTCGACGAGGGAAGATAGTGCTGAAATCTTCTCGCGATAAAAATGCAAGGCAAGTACCGTAGTGGGGAGGGCGGAGAAGAGCCTACTCCGTGACCCCGGATCTGAGTTACGACTGAAGAGGGAGAGAGAAAAGAAGGGCGAAGATAATAAATGGGATGGACAGAAAAAAAAAAAAAAAGTATGCATATACCAGGTAGGTCGGGTAGGTGAACAACATGGCCTCACTTGAGACGGCTGTTGACAAGGGCGTATGGGGATAATCTCAGCACGGGTGAGCTTGGGTCACGAGGTGTGATGAAGGAAGCCAGAAGGATAAATCCCAACGTGTATTAGGTTGTCCCAGAAGATGAAGTCGGCCAAAGGATGGGGAGCGATAAAACAAAAGTGCACGCGCTGCGTGCTCGTTCCGCCAATAACATCCCCCGAGACCCCCAAAATGTCCAGCCAAGATATATCCAAATGATATCATGTGGAACGGGCAAGGATGAAGACGCGTACTATGTGCAGGTGCACCCTGCAAAGTTTTTTGTGCAGGATACCGGTTTTAATGAGTGAGGTTGGCCTTTTGGGCAGAATGTTTTGTTTTGGAAAAACGCCATCAAAACACGCGGCATAGCCGCGTGGCTGCCCCTGCCGATCTCGTGCTCCCCAAGGGGTTAGGGTTAGGGTTAGGGTTCGGGGTGAGTCTGGGGTTGGCTTGGTCAGGGTCGACGGGCAACGATGAAATTGGCCACACACAGCCTGCACAAAAACAATTGCAGGATGCACCTGCACATAACGCACGCCCAGATATCCGTACGAATGCCATTTGCGGTTACATCTATCAGACGTTGTATACACGAGTATGGTCTTACATGTACCTGGTAGCATCCATAGCAGGTATACGACTACTCCCAGAGGCATGCGCAGCGGGGCAACAAATCGACGTTTGTACGTTCTTGCACAGCAAGAAGATAGACGCTCGGTATTACAGTACATAGAGCGTGTTTCGTTCAATGTTAACCATACACCGAGATCCACGACAGCTCTCCTTTGGTGTTCGGTATAGAGATGGAGCGTTATGGTCGACAGCGGATAAATAAGCGTGGAAAATGGTACCGAAGGTGATTCAACCGGCGGAATGGTTCATGGCGAGGTGGCACAGAGACGATGCGCGACGGAGCTAGCTACGCCACGTGGCAAAGGACGCCAACATAGTGGCGACAAAGAGAGGGGGGAAGGGGGAGGGGGAGGGGGCGTACTCATTTGTTGCTTGCCTTTATCATTTAACCATTGACCACGCATCCCTTTCGAGACGGAGCAGAGGAGGGGGGGGGGGGGGAGGGTGTACTCATGTCGTGCACGGCCGTAGTCATATGACCTGACCTGGGGGGGGGGGGCACTGAATACCCGCTTGATTGACGGCGTGCAGATTTTTTTTTTTTCCCAAATCGTGTAGCAAGGTACGGGTTCGACTACTCCAGCCGTACATATGTCGTCCCGACAGTTGCGTCCCGTTCCAAATTGAAACAAAAAAAAAGCGAGAAAAACGAAGAAAAATAAACGGAACGAAAAAATACACCGTGCGCTGTGATTGGTCCCTTAAACGTTATACTTACAGTGGTCCCTTTGTTCACTGCTGCTCTTGTTTTGCTGCTTTTAGTGCCTGTTGCCATGTCTGCTCTCTCTGGTGTCTGTAGTGTCTATGGGTGTATTGTAGCTACTGAAAAGGGATGAACAATCGACAAACACAGGGTGTCCTGGATGTCTACGGGTGGCTACGAGTAGGAGCTGGTTTCAGGAAGATGCGTAACAACGTTTCGCCTTCGGGCACTCAAACAATGATTACGTTAGATTGCTCGGCACTAAAAATGTACGAAGTATAACGTACAAACGGCCGCATTAACAATCAGGGCAGGGGCGTCCGGAAAAAAAGAGAAAACGACCACACCACACCCCCAGAGGTCGGAATAGAAAACCGTTGCAACCGTTGTGATCACATGATGAAATAAGAAAATGGGGAAAAAAAATGATCCTTATTTTCATTTTTCACTTGGTTTTAGTAACCCCCCTCCCTCCCCCTCCCTAACGAACAAAAAATTCTGTAAGGTGTCGAAAACAAATTATCGACCACCCTTGACAAGGGGGGGAAATAGGTGACGAGAGTTTTAAAACATAGAACTGTCGTCGACGTGAGATATGGGCAATTCATTGCTTGAGCGTTATGAGTACTTGAGCAG
Organism: Saccharina japonica; assembly: GCA_008828725.1. NCBI lineage: Eukaryota > Phaeophyceae > Laminariales > Laminariaceae > Saccharina > Saccharina japonica. The sequence goes on along the minus strand of MEHQ01003425.1, from coordinate 179,532 downwards.
GCGGCGATCCAAACTTCCAGATTTTCGACCTAAATAATCAGGGTCTTTTTTTTTCCCCCTTTTTGATGACCATACGACGGCATGATGTATGTATGTGTTGGTTGACTCGTGACATTACGGCAGGGTCTTTTTTTCAGTTTTTTTTTTTATGACCATGTGGAGGTATTACCGCTGAGCTATGGGGGTAAACGATCGATCAATTACCCAGCCCAGGGTAAACCTTATAACACTCTCCCCCCCTCTGAACGGCGGGATATTTGGGACGTCGGTACCGTATACGGCCGTACGTTTACCTACCCGCTTCGTTTCAGTACCTGGGGAACCAGGGAGACGTGCTATTTGGGGACGCACGCGCAAGCGTTTCTAAAAAAATAAACGTTCGATGTGAGATTCGAACCCGTGTCCTGCCGACGACGCCAAATGTGGGGGTATTACCGCTGAGCTATGGGGGTAAATGATCGATCTTTTACCCCTATAGCTCAGGGTAATCCTTATAACACTCGAATCTCACTTCGAACGTTTCTTTTTTCAGAAACGCTTGCGCGTGCGTCCCCAAAAAACACGTCTCCCTGGTTCCCCAGGTATTGAAACGAAGCGGGTAGGTTAACGTACGGCCGTATACGTTACCGACGTCCCAAATATCCCGCCGTTCAGAGGGGGGGAGAGTGTTATAAGGATTACCCTGGGCTGGGTAATTGATCGATCTTTTACCCCTATAGCTCAGCAGGTAGTACCCTCACAACCACACGACGGCATGATGTATGTGTTGCTTGACTCGTGACATCACGGCACCAACACACATAGTATAGAAAGGGTCTTAAATAGGTGACATTAGATGTGGCTCAGAAAGGAAGCATGAAATTCCGATCGTCAAACTACTACGACTACTATTGTAGGCTTGCTTTAGGCCTGTTTTCGGTTCATTGTGAGCCTACATGTTTGGCCGAAAACGCTCATTTTCGTACAATTCGTACGGATTATTATTGATGCTCGAAACTCGTTTTTGCGCCATGGCTTTTGAGAGTTGGAAAATGAGCTTTCGCAAGGGTTGTTCTTCATAGCAAATATGCAAAAGTGAGGGCTGGTCTGGGGGGGAGGGGTTCTTTTTTTTTTTCCCCCTTTTCTCGCGCGTCAGTTGAGGTCAAAGTTGCCGAAAAAAATGTAGCGCACGTCAAATTGCGCCTGAAGAACGAAATAAATATATACATACCAGCTACGTATAATACGAGCCCTCAGTTTTTCCACATTGTCATGAAAAACAACCATCCATGTCAAATTTCGTTCCTGAACTCTCGAAAACCATTGCGCGAAAAAAAATCGAACCCGAAATGTGTCTTGTCGCCTGTCGCTGGAACCAGCTCGTATATCTAGAACGAGCAGTTTAATATGAAAAAAACCGCACGTGCACTCAGCGTTTTCGGTTAAATGTGAGTATTATTAGTAGATGTTCCCACGAAAAAGAAGAGAGGTATGTCTGGTACTCTGGTACCAGCCAGGTACCAGGCATGCCGATGAAAAGCATTGCGAAGGTCGTCGGAGTACCACAGTACGTGTGCCAGCCATTGATTGGGATTCAGCCATCGACTCGCGAGTCCGAGCCATTTTGAAGGACTGAGTCCCCAGGGTACGAAATCACTGAGTCCTCGCGAGTCTCCCCGGAGTGCACCAGAAGAAGCTGAAATGACAGAGTCCTCCCGAATCTCTAGCGTACCAACAAAACACTTGAAATGGCGGAGAGTCCTGGCGAGTATCGACCGAGCCAAAGCCAAAGCCAAACTAAAAGATGTGTTGTGTATTTTGTTATCGACAAAGTGGCGGTATATATAGCGGTCGTTAGATTACCAATAATACCAGTCATCAAATATCAAGTCATTTATTTGACTCGCGAGTCTGAGTGTCATTTTGGAGTACCGCGTCCCCAGGGTGCTTTCACTGGGGACCATAGTAAATAGAACCAATGGACGCGTGCTACGGTAGAGGTATACCTTATTTTGGCTGAATCGTTTTCTGAAAGATCGGGCTCCTTAACCCAAATTCGTCGGACTTTCATTTTTTTGTGACGAATACTCGTAATGTTTCTGAGTATGCCTCGGTCGTGAGAATTCTCATCCGGCAGCACTTTTATTATCCTCCAAAATCATGTTTTTTCCCGTTGAGGTATGGCGCTCCTTAAGTGAGGAGCTCAGGAAAAACATGGTGCACCTCTATCGTAGCATGCGTCAATGGCAGACACAAAAACCTATGCATTTTCCTATTTTTACTCGTAACCATATTCGGTCCTGTTTATTATGGCCCTCCCTCCGTAATAAAAAAGCCGAAATGACTGAGTCCTACCCCACAGTCCCCACAGGAGATACCAGAAGAAGCTGAAACTTGTGAGGCCTCGAGAGTCCCCAGGGTAGGTACCAGAAGAAGCCGAAATGACTACGACAGCAGTACAGCAAGTAGTAGCTCCAACGGTATAAGACGCATGCTACGATAGAGGTGCACCATGTTTTTTTCTGAGCTACGAGGTACTCATTTCAGGAGCGTCATACCTCACCGAAAAATTGTTTGGAGGAAAATAAAGTGCTGCCGGCTGAGAAATCTCATGAACGAAGTAAATTCTAAAACAGTATTCGTCACAAAAATGAAAAAACGACGAATTTGGGTTAAGGAGCCCGATCGTTCAGAAAACGATTCAGCCAAAAAGTGCTACCTCTACCCTATAGCATGCGTCATAAGGAGCTGAAACGACTGGTACTCACTGGTGTACTGGTACGTACTACTGCTGTGACGATCTTTGAATAATTAATTGCAAAAAAGGTTGCCGGGACATCAGTAGTAGTATACGTAGCGGTCATCGGTACTCTCGGTCATTAACTGGCGGACACCAGACATTTTGAAGCATTCAGTCCAAGAATCCCAGGCGCTGAAATGACCGAGTTCTCGCGAGCCTCAAGGGTAATACTAAAACCAGGAAGGACTTAACCCCTTAAGAACTGGTCCCACGTATTTGGGGACAAACAACTTGGAATTAGTGTGGCAAAAGCTTTTCAGTTATGAATGGGTTAATAAGGCCTCGCGAGTCCCACAAGTGTACGAGGAGCTGGAATGACTGAGTACTCGCAAGTTCCAAGCGCCAAACAAAAAGAAAAGACGTTTTATCGGGGGGTTTTTGTATTTTGTCATCTTGATTACGAATGTCATTTTTTTTTTGTTGGAAATAAAACTGCAAAAAAAGTTCAAGCCGTTTATGTCGCTGCTATCATCCTATAATAAAAAAATAACTGGACTACAGCGTACCATTGATGTATACGGACATATATACAAACGTAAAAATACGAATATCTCGTATCCATATCATATGTGACACTACTTATTTATACTGCTGCTGTAGAACATATGATACGTACTGTTGTGATTACGGGTTTACGGGCCATCAAGTCTTGGTATGACCACCACCAGGCACGTCCTTGGATACCACCAGGACCAGCACGAGGGTCGATCCGAACAATTAAAAATCGATGACGAAGCGTCTGCTACGTACGTATGAATATATATTTGGTAAACCTCAATTTGGCGTGGAGGCTCAATACTCAAAACTATTCGCTACCTGCAGGTAAACTATATGGGATTCAGTCTTCTCGCGATAAAAATGCAAGGCAAGAGCAACTTGGGCAAGAGCCGTAGTGGGGGAGGAGGGAGAGGAGAGCCTCTACTTTGTGACCCCGGGTCTGGGTTACGACTACGTACATATATGTAGGGAGGAGAGAGAAAGGAAGGGCGAAGATAATAAATGGGACGGACAAAAATAAAGTAAAATAAAAGAACTGAAAAAAAAAAAAACACACGGATCATACTTTGTTTTGCGATGCCCGCACGTATGATATAAGAAACAGGTACGATAGTATGTATATGTGAGACTCACCGCTCGCTGCTCTCCCAGGCTCCCCTCGCAACTTATTCGTTGATCTCGTGATGCGAGAGCACCCAGCACCCAAGGCCCACACACAGCAGAACCGCCACCACCACTACCACCCACACTACCCCGGTTTTGTGTAAAGCTGTCCGCTCGTTCGTGTAGTAGTTATAGTTGGTGCAGGACGAAAACCGAGCCACCGGCTAAATAGTTGGAGCGACCGGCTGCGTGTGGGCGGGTCGAGGATGTTCCTGATAACTCGTTGTCATAGTCTGTGTCCATACTACTCCTCGTACGAAGAGGGTGTGAAATGCCACTTGATAAAATAGGACGGAAATGTAAGGGTCTTTTCAATATAAATTTGAAGACTAAACGGTCCTTACATTTCCGCCCAGCGTCGTATACAATCATTTCAAGCTTTTAACCCTCGTAATAAACCATCAGCAAGTAAGTACGTAGAAGACGTGAGTGATGTGTACCAGTTGTTGTGCTGTTATTATACGTGCAGCTACGACGTAGCTGCTGATGCAAGGTTGATGATCTGATTATATGCGGGATGACCCCTCCAAAACATCCCATCATATACGAGAATCTGATTATTATGGCGACGTGTGCGGGCCTGTGCGTGGACCGGCTGATCGACTTGCGTGCTTGTGAACAAATAATTCGAACCAGCAAGGTACTTGTGTTCGTGAAGGAACGACAGACAGCAACAATAGTAATTAACTTACAGTGGTAGTACGTACCAGTGTATTTTGGTATTAATAATAGTACGTACCTACATATTTAGTACCTGCTATTATTCCGGTCGCTCGCATGGCCGAAGTTTGATATCAATAATACAGCAGCATTTATTTATATTTACTATTAATAGTTTACACAGTGGTGCCCAATCACAAGTCTTCGTATTTCTTGCATCGCGCTCTCAACCGCGAGAAAAATAGCGCCATCACCGGCTCACGAAGCCACCACTCTATACCTGGTGAAGCTAGACCTGGTGTACAAAAAATACCATACGTACACCATATAGACGGAGAGGAGAGAGAATAAACGTCTACTCTCTGTACTGAATGAATTGAATTCCCTTGCCTGCGCCGTCCGCGTTCTTACCTCCAGTGGAACTGTACAAGCAGTAGTAGTAGTAGCAGCTGTCCTCAAGCATATATATAGCAAGCTCCACCCTGCTCTCGTATACGTCGTAAGTACTCGTACACCGTCCCTGTGTGATCCGCCGCAAACACAAAATACAATAAGTACGAAACACCACCAGACCCTGATCCCTACCCTCTCACTCGGCCGGTACGCGCCGGGGGCGCGGCCCTTCTTCCCCTCCTCGATTTCTATCGTGTACATAGTTCTGTGCGTACGCTGACGTATGATATATACTTACATACTGGTATACGTATCTTAAGACATACCAGGTATTCATACCACCGTGAACGGAAATATAAGGAGGGTTTTAAATATTGCTATCAAGACCAAACGCTCCTTACATTTATGTCCAGGGTTGTACGTTTTATGACGTACACGACAGAGTTGTTCAAGGTGCCGCACACCCTGCCCCCTTCCGTTTCGGGTGTCGGGGACAAACAACTCAGTCATGAAGACGAAGATTAAGGTTGCCTCTGAGAACAAAACAGCGATGATGATCAACTAGTTCTTGAAACATAGTTCACACATAAAAATGCTCCCAGTATACCGTACCCCGTACGTATGCACCAGGTGTGTATATGCTCCAAGTATAACTCCGAGTATACTACTCGGAGTATCGAGTACATTCTGCACTCCGAGTATACTGAGAGTACTATATTGCAGTAAACTGGCAGCCTAAATACTGGGAGTGTAATGATGGGAGTATGAGCAGTACTGAAGGCCCAACTACTGCGTGTACTGGGAGTATGAACAGCACAGAACCCCGACTACAACCACAGCAAAAAAGCAGGGTTCTTTACGGTTAACCGTCCGTACACGGTTTATTTTACGGTTATGTACGGTGCAAAGATCAGTACGTACTATAGCGAACTTCGAAAAAAAAAAAAGTTTAAAATAGGGAGACGTGCCAGGGGAATCGAACACCTGACCTTCTCGTCTAGAACAGGTCACGATCACCTGCTGAGCTACATTTAACAAATGTTTAACCGTGGTCGGTTCATGCGGTTTTATCGAAAAGGCCGAAATATTGAAATCGCAACTGAGCAGGTTAGACGATGGATGTCGGAATACAAGTTGGTTGGTTGGATCCCCTGGTCGTATGCCCCTCTTTGATCGCGTTTTTGTCTGTCCGACTTCGTTATAGTACTGGTTTCATAGCGAATTAGTGTTTTACTACCAGTGACGACGCCAAACCGTAAAGAACCCTGCCAAAAAAGCACCCGCAGTACAAACATCCGAAATACTCGGAGTACTCAAGACGAGTGTCGGGAGTATTGAACAAGTAACTACTGCCAGTACTAGGAGTATAAATACTCCCGAAATACTCTCAGTACTGCAAGTACTGTACATACTGCTGTAAGTACTGTAAGTAGTCCGGTCGCCTCCCCCCCAAAGGACTTTGCTCCAACTCCCACTCATGAGGCCATTCGCGAATGCTTTCTGCAATAAAATGGGGATGAAATGATCGAAACGGTGCACAGATGGTCGAAGCGTACTTCATACTCCGAGTATACTGCGCATAAGGATAATATGTTAGTACTCCGAGTACTCGCAGTAGTACCGGGCAGTACCAACAACGGACGAAGTACTCGCAGTATACCGGGAAATACCAACGGACGAAATACTGCCAGTATACTCGGGAGTAACCGTACAGAACCCTGAAATACTTCAAGTATGGCAGTATATTCCACAGTATTGAGACCCGAAATACTGCGAGTACTGTATGGCAGTATTCGCAGTAGTACCGAATCTCGAATTAATACGAGTATTCACAATATTGTACTACGAGTACTGTACGACAGTATTACGGGGAGCATAGTCAATAGAACCGAATATTGTTGGTGAAAAATGGGGAACATAGTGTTTTTTTTGTACCGTAGGTCCTGTTTACTACATTAGCCCACCCCGTAATAGTATATTCGCAGGACTTGAAGCCCTAATACTCCGAGTAGACGAAGTACCTGAAATAGTTTTTTTCTCGGGAAACACTTTACTTACTGTACGTGGTACTCCCAGGTACTGGGAGCATCTGTGTAAGGTTGTCCGAAAAATAAGCAACCTTGATATTTTCTCTTTTTTGCCAGTTTAGGCAAAGTGGAAAAGTGACAATCTTAGGAGTATTTTCTCTCGAAAATACTCACTTCACTCCCAGGTACTGGGAGCACATCATCTATCTGTGAAAGATTGCCCGAAAAAAGCAAAAGTTGGTAATTTCTCCTTTGGCTAACACTGGGAAACTCCTTCCGCCAATCTTACTCTTGGACAAAGTGACATTCTCAATTATATCCCAATCCCAATCTCTATTCGTTTCGCCAATTTTCAAGGGGTTTTGATGTTTGGGCAATGAGACCGAGCGCCGTACAACTTACAATATGTAACATCCTCGTATGTACGTATGACATGTCTGAAGTCATCGGATTCTGAATTTCCTTTTATTTATATATACATGTGGATGGTCGTTGTTATTCTCAATGAGACTTGGAACCGGCCGACAGAATACCTGTTTGTTAATACCTCGGAACTGTCGGCAGTGCTCAGCAACGCGACGACCACGACTCGGCGTGACGCGAGACCTACAGTAGTGTTTCGCTGGTTGTGGCACCCAGCGTCTCGACGCATTCCGCAAGGTGGCGCTGAAACCTTCCAGATTACGATACCGTTTAGACACAGAGCCAGGCAGAGAGACAGACTACGAACACCATCATTTAAGAATAAGGAGTTGCCCTGGCAGAGAGCACTCTTGGTATCGAACCCAATACCACACCTGAAAGCCTACTTATGAACATACCCTTGGAAATTCGCAACTGCGCTTCGAGTGCCTTCGCTTTGTGCTAACCCCACCCCGCCCGATGTCATAACGCCTGTCTGACCCACCCCTATTCCCCAGTCTTATCCTCCCTCCCTCCCTCCCTCCACCACCCCCGTCCGACCCGTCTAACCCCCGCGCCACCGCTATCATAGGGATTGACGAACCGCAACCACATTTTCAGCCGCTACCGCCGCCGCCTCCGAGGCTGCCAACTCCTACGCCGCGACAGCTACCGTCGCGGCCCCCGCGATTGGGGGAGGTGCGTCCGGGGCATGCCCCTGACGCGGCCGCAGCGGGCGCCGACGGCCGGCCAAGCGTAACCCTACGTACCCCCCAAGACCTTCTCGAACGGAGAGCGCTCGAGCTTCCCTCGCGGATACCGACCCGCCGTTAAAGCAGCAGCAGCAGCAGTAACAGCGCGTGCAGCAGCAGCAACCGCGGCGGACTTATGCAGGAGCACGAGGAACGGCTGAAGTGGAGAGAGACGATGGAGGGCATGGACGGGGAAGGCGTGCAGGAGGGGTTGGCGTCGGCCGGGGGTGCTTCGACGCGTTGCCCTCGCCCGATATCGGTAGCTCCGACGACAGTGAAGCCAGACGCGGGAACGGCGGGCGCGGCTGAGACCATGACAGACGATTGGTGGGGAGGATCCACCGCATCCAGGCGGCCTACCCATCCCCTTCGAGACTCTGCTCAGGTGTCGCCTTCAGCGATTCCGGTGGCTATCCCCGCTACCCGTCCATGGACGGCGGGAAACGTAAATGGAACGATTTCCGCGCCAACCGATCATGGCAGGTGCCGCGATCACGACGCTTTCCGCTGCTTCGCTACAGGCGGCGGCAGCCGCAAGAAAATGCCTTGGGGTCTGTGCGCATGTTGGTCGCTGACGAGTTCCCGATCGGCAGTGGTAGCGATAGCGGTAGCGGCGACAGCGGTTGTGTCGGGGGGGACAAGCGAACTGTGACTAGCGGCGGTACGCCTGTTTTTTCGAGGGTAAGGGCAGTGAGCAGCGGCGCCGATGATGCGGATACACCCGGAGACAGCCACGCGCGACAAGCTTTCACCGGTTCCCGAGGTTGGGACGAGAAACAGAGACAACTGAGCCAGCTGTGACGGCGTCGCCGTCGGGGAGAGTGTTCCGCTCGAGGCCGCCGTGGTCGGGGACACCAGGCCTACAGGGGGTAAAAATCAAGCGGAGGTTCGAGTGGAAGGCCGCCGCAAGGTCGTGCGAGCTTCTTCGGCGGCAAGACATGAGGGCGTTGCACGCTGGGCCGGAGGGGGCAGTAGTGGTTGCGGTGCGCTCGGCTGCTAGAGCAGTCGCGAGTGGGGAGAAGCGCGCTGCGATGACGGAGGCAACCATCGAGTGAGTGGTGGTGGTGATGTAGCGCTCGGCCACCCTCCCCCGCGAATCGAACAGCGCCTCGGACGGCGGCGGCGGAAGCACCTTGCGCGACTGCGGCGGCAGCACCTCGCGTGCCACTGGCAGCGCTAGCGGACCCCACGAAAATTTAGCCCACTCCTTCCGTCACGACGATAAGACCCTCTTCCCCCCCAGCGGAGGGGCAGGATTGCACGAAGCGTCGCCTCCGGCGCCATTGCCGGCGCTGCAGCTGGCCACCTCCGCGCCAAGGCTCTTGCCGCGGTCGCCCTGGGGTTTGACGGAAAGCCTCATTCCTGTGGAAGCGGGTGGAGGGGGCGGGATTGACGGCGGCAGCGGCGGCCGTGGCGGTGGAGGGCGTGACAGCACAGCTGACCGCAAGCACGGGTTGGGCGTGTCAACGGAGTCGCTTGTCTCTATAGAGACGGCGTTTTCGGGCCGAGAGGACAGGGTGGATAGTTAGAGGGAAAAGCTGAAGGGGCTGCGGTCGTCGAGGAGGAGGGTAGGCACGAAGCTGGCCGTGGCGGAGCAGCTGGAGATTCTTCTGGTAGGTGGGTGTGCTGGGTGGGTGAGTAGGTAAGGTGGGGGTTAGACTGGGGATGGGCGGGCGTTTGGGTGTATATGGGCATAGTGTTTTGTGTGTCACGTGTGTCTTTATATCTCTGTACTCGTGTCTGTATACCGGTGAGCCTCGTGTCTGTCAATCTGCGTGCCTGTGCGTCTTTTGTGTACCGGTACATGATTGTGTTTTTGAGTCTGTAAATGTGGTTTCGTATTTTAATTTTCTTGTCAGTATATTTGGATTGTCTTTTGTGTCTGCTATATCCGAGCTTCTTAAGGCAGAGAGTTGCCGTCCAGGCCACCGAAAGGTGGTACTAATAGCTGCTGTCTGGCTCGCATTGATTCCCAGCCGGGCAGCCAACCGACTGAGCCTCACCATCATCGCGCCGTTTTCTGCACAATTTGAATGTTTTCCCTGCGTTTCATCCACGCGCATTTCCCCAACACTACGCAACCAACCAGAGGGAAGATAGCCAGCCTGCGTAGGCAGATACCCTCGCTAAAGCGAGCCATAGCGGAGGAGCTTGAGGGAACTCCAGCGCGAGATACTTCGGGGATTCCCATCCTGTTCGCCGTCCGCGGCGTCTCCTCCTAGCTCCGGCGGAGCTCCGGCCGTCAATGGTGACGGCGGAAGCCGTGGTGGCGGTAGCAGCGGCGGCCATAGCAGAAGCGGTGGTGGCGGTGGTGGCCGACGCCGGATCTCAAGCGTTTCGTTCTCACAGACAGCAACCGTAGCTGGAAGAGGAGGGGGGAGCGCATCCCCAACAGCGGGAGCAGCAGCAGGGCTTGGACGTGGAGACGTCGAAAGCGACTCGTTCGGTGGCGGTGACCGTGGCCACGACGAGGGCGACGCCGACAACAGCGATTCCTCCCGTCGTGGGCTAGTGGGGGCGGTAACCCAGGTGGCGGGGGTGGCGGCACGGGGAGGGGTGGAGGGGAAGCTCTGGAGGCGAAGGTTTGGAGGAAGCCGCGTGCTCCTCCGGTGAAGGTCTATCGGACTTATTCTGTAGCTCGCTCTGCACCCCAGACAAGAAAAGGGAGCAGCAGCGGGTGGAGGTGAGAGAGGGCCACCGTGCGTGAGTTTGTACTACAGTAGATGGGTGTTGCACATGCGAGAGGTATTTTTTGCTTGGTTTTTTGCTTGGGTGTTTGCTTGATGCACAACGTTAGCTCTGTTTGGAACGGTGGGCGGTCGCTTGATCGGCCATGCAGCGCCGAGATTGTGTTGGGCACCGGCCGGCGGGTTGTTTTTGTTCAAATATTTTCAGTTTGTGTCAGGGGGTACAGGGGACGGGGGTCCGTCTTGGACCATCTTGCATTATTCCAGTCGCGGTGGGTGCTGTTGGGGTGATCCTTGGGACAGTGTTGATCGATGTGACGCTTGATGAACGGTATGTACTTGTGGGAAACCGACAAAGACTGCCATCGTGAGGTAACCGACTTAGCGCCTCGGAACAGGGCAATGTTACCGCTATATAGTTCCGAACCGCTCGAATCCCCGCCTAAGAGCGGTTTGGTGTTATCCCGCGATATAGAGCTAGATTATCTGTTCAACCAGGAAACGTTTCTGCTAGAAGAGCACGCAAGCTCGTAAAGCAGGAAATGTGGGGTGAAGCCTGTCCATTCACGTTTCCGTGCCGAGCCAAAAGTACCGATCTTGCGGGTGTTTCCACTTATCCTGGACGCTCTTAAATTCGATACCCCACGGCTGTGTGCGTATCTGCTCGATGCGCAGTGGGCTCACCAAGACAAAGGAGTCGCAGGAGAGGGCGGACGCCGAGCTCGTCGAATGCCAGCTCCACTACCCCCAACTGATCGAGCAGTCCCGGGTTGGTGCGGTGTTGCCGGAACGCTGAGGGAAGCGCGGGTGATTGGGGGAGGGGGGGTGCTCGATTTTCCCAGTGTTCGTCGTTAGTCCACTGTTCCGCCAGTTTTGTCATAATCGTGTACGTAACGTGTGCACGAAACTGTAGCGAACCCTCCGAACTCCCTGCGGACCTGTATACTGTATGCTCTTGGTATATATATATATAACTATCGATGTCGGCTACACTACCCCGACGCCCTGCCCCCCTCCGGCCGTCACTTGTTCCGAGCGATAAATCACGACGCCGTCGACTGGCCAGCCTAAAGTTACCCTGAAAACAATATAGCGACCCCTTCCTCCCCTCTCCCCCCCCCCTTGCTCTCGGCCCCCCTCCCCGCCTTCGTCTCACCGCCTCCTTTCCTTCGCGCTAGTCCTTCACATTACCCTACCGAAAAAAGAGTCCCCCCCCCTCCCCACTCTTGAACCTGCCCATCATCCCGTGCCCCCCCCTCCACTCCCTCCCCCCTCCCTGACGCCAACCTCCCCATTGTCCTTCGCTCTCCCCCCTCCCCTCCCCCGCCCCCCCCCCCGTACAATAACCAGGGCGCGGATGACCGCACGCAGTACGACCCCAACCTCTTGTCTTCTTCGCCCTCACACTGAAGCAGTCATGGCAGGAGGGGGAGGCGGGGACGGAGGAGGAGAAGGAGGGAGGCGGGTGGAGGAGGGGAAGAGAGGGAGGGGCGTGGAGGATGATGAGGTGCGTCGGCGGTACGTGCCCTGCAAGTGGGTTGCATGCCGAAGTGAGCAGGGATGACTCAAAGGGGGTGGGGGGGGGAGGGGGCGTACTCATTTGTTGCTCGCCTTAGTCATTTGACCGTTGACCACGCACCCCGTACGAGTCGGAGAACCGTACCTACTCCTAATAGAGACACCTCCAACATTTGGGCGCTCATTACGTTGAATCCATACCATGGTATATAACAAAGAGTGTTTTGCTAATCCTACGTATCCCCTTTCTGTTTCGCCTCCTTTTCTCGCCATCTATCTCCTAAGATAGCGATCGTTTTCTCGCCAATGTATATTGTACCAAACTTCTCCATGTCACATTCTTCTGTTTTCCTTATTTCCTCTTGTAACACATCCCGTTCCTCCTCGTACATTTCACATTCTCCCACCATGTGCATTTTACTCTCTGTTGTTTTGCCACATAGGCACATCTGTGCATCTACTTCCTCCTCCCGGCCATTCGTGTACCTTCTTCTTCTCCTGGCAGGAGGGGGGTGGGGGAGGGGGGTACTGGGAGGGGGGGCTTCATCTAGTGCGCGTCTCCTTACTGTTAAATATTTAGATGCTGCAAAACACGCTAAACTTTAATGCCGAGTAATGCTCACCGTCTTGGTAGACGTCGTATACTCCACATAATAATATATAGTAAAACGCAATTGTAAGTACTGCTAACCCTTGTTGGTACTGCGGAGTTCGCTCTATTTTCATTGAAAGTGCCTGTTGACCCTTGTAGTACTGCAAAATACAATCCACTTTAATTCCAAGTAGTTAGCTAATGAAACGAGGGTGCAGTGCTAAAGGGGCTCTTAGAAAGTCGGGTTCCTCTTCAAGTGGGTTTCGTAGAGGTGAACAGGGATGTCTATTACAGCGGGAGAGGAGGGGGGAGGGGGGGCTCCCCTCCGGTTTTATTTTGTAGAGGTGACTTGGGATGTCTGCTATAGGAGGGGGAGTTAAGAGTTGGGTTCTCCCCCCCAAGGCGGAGTCGAGTCGATCGTGACCAGAGGTACATACGCCTAAAATTCGAACTGGAGGGATTCGACATCGAGTTCAGGGGATATACTTCATACACCCCCCCCCTACAGATCGCTCTGTAGGCATACTTTATGTTCGATTCGAATCCCCCCTCCCCCCCTACCTATTTCCGTTTTTTTCGATTGTATATCCCCCCCCCCCCACCCCCACGCGCCTCTTTCTATTCGATGCCCCCCCCCTACGAGTACCTCTATTTTGGTTTCGATCGATACGACCCCTACCTCTGGTTGTTATTCGGTTCGATAGCCCCTCCTCTACCTATCTCTGATTAGTTTCCGATTCGATACCCCCACTACCTACCTCCGGTGTCCTTTCGATTCGATGCACTCCCTTCCGCTATTGAAAAATTGATTCGACCACCTATGTCTGATGATGTTTCGGTTCGATACCCACCTTTGGTTATTCTATGACTTCCAGTATGTTTTTCATTCGACACGCCCCCCCACCTTTGGTTACGTTTCGATTCGATACCCCCCCCTACTTATGATGCCCTAGGAGATAGACGGTGGCCACAAAAGGCGAAACAGGAAGGGTATAAGACAAGCAAAACGTGCTTATGTGATATATCGGAAAACGTAATGAGCCCCCAAATGTTGGAGGCGTCCCTATTCGAAGTACGAATGGCACACCGGTCTCGAAAATAATGCATGGTCAATGGGCAAAGGTCTAAGGCACGCAACAAAAGAGTGCCCCACCCCCCCCCGTCCTGCCTCTGATTATGTGCCTCCCGCTTCAATATTCGATAGACCCCTTCCTTCATGTGCTCCGCCTCGAAAGGGATGCATGGTCAAGGATCCAATGACTAAGACAAGCAACCACTGGGTACGCCCCCCTCCCTGCCCCCCACCTCTGGTTGTGTGCCGATTCGCTTGGGCCAGTACACCCCCCTCGACGGTGACTACGTCAATTCGGATTCGTTCTCAGGACAGCAGCCACTCCTCCCAATTCCAGGCGCTGGAGTCGGTGGAAGGCGTAATCTTGGGCAACCGCATCAAGGTGCTTACAACTGGCGGCGGCAACGCGCGAGGCTCGGGCAGCGGCGTGGGAGGACCTTTGAATCGGGTCGTTAAACCCTTTTATTTTGTTGTCACCTTTTGACATATGACGATCCAGATCGCGATCTCTGCATGACGATCTAGATGAAGATTTAGATCGCTATGTAGATGACGATTTAGATGGCGATCTCGGTAGTCTGGATCCGGAATCGGCAGTGGCGGCGGCGACGACGAAGCCAGAATCTGCCCTTTAGCGGTTCATGGGGGTGGTTAAAATGAGAGCGAGGGAGGCGTGGAAGGGAGGGAGGGAGGGGGGAAGGGAAGGGAAATAGGGAGGGAGGGAGAGGTGAAGGGCGAGTGGGAAGGGAAACAGGGAGGGAGCGAGAGGTGGAGGGAGGGAGGGAGGGAAGGAAGGAAGGGGAAGAGGGAGGAGGTGCGGATGGCATGAGTGAAGGCACGGGCGGTGTGAAATGCAGTGCGGCCGGCACGGTCAGCAACAAAAGCGTGTTGTGTTGCTTCGACTCTGGGAAGTGGGCGATAGGTGGAATGTGAGGGTGGGAGGGGTGGAGAAATAGGGAGGGGAGGCGGGAGAGGAGGGAGGGAGGGGGGGGGCGGAGAGAGAAAGGAGTAGAGATAGTTTGGAGGGGGGAAGGAGGAAGGGAAACATTGTTGTGGTTGACGTGTTTCGCCGGGGAGGGGGGAAGGGAAGGGAAATAGGGAGGGAGGGAGAGGTGAAGGGCGAGTGGGAAGGGAAACAGGGAGGGAGCGAGAGGTGGAGGGAGGGAGGGAGGGAAGGAAGGAAGGGGAAGAGGGAGGAGGTGCGGATGGCATGAGTGAAGGCACGGGCGGTGTGAAATGCAGTGCGGCCGGCACGGTCAGCAACAAAAGCGTGTTGTGTTGCTTCGACTCTGGGAAGTGGGCGATAGGTGGAATGTGAGGGTGGGAGGGGTGGAGAAATAGGGAGGGGAGGCGGGAGAGGAGGCGGGACAGCTGGGAAGGTTGCAGGACGGCAGGGAGGGGGGGGAAGAAGATCGGAAGGAGATCGGAAGAGAGGGAAGGAGGGCGTGGAGAGAGGGAGAGAGGGACGGAGGGAGGCAGGGGCAGCTAGGAAGGTTGCGCGGTGTTTCGTTTTGAAGGCCGACAGCGAGTAGTGATGATTCATCGGGTAATATAAATTATATGGGAAATGGGATGTGACCTGATATTTGTTGGCGACGAGGGAGGGGGGGGGCGGAGAGAGAAAGGAGTAGAGATAGTTTGGAGGGGGGAAGGAGGAAGGGAAACATTGTTGTGGTTGACGTGTTTCGCCGAAGCTATAAATAGCAGCTTCGGGAGAGTGGGAAATCGTGTTTGGCGACGTTAACCCTTCCTGCTGCTTTGAAATACCACTTCGTATGTCGGTACACTAGTACGGATACCTAAAATGTCCGCCCTAAGGTTGGGTAAGGTTGGGTGCAGTACTCTAAACGTTTGTCTTCAACGTGTGTTCCCTACGATCGATAGCAGCACTCAAGGGATGAGGAGAGGGAAAAACGTGTTGTGGCTATGTTCACGTCGATGGAAAGAGGGGGGGGGGGGTAAGTATATATTGCATGGCCGTAGCCGTATGGCCATATACCCTCGCATCCCTACAATGACGGGACGGAGCACGTTGGGTTTTCACTAACCAGGTAGACATTGTTTGCATCAAGCGCGCAGGGGGGGGGGGTACCCATGTACTGCTTGGCTTAGTGATTCGGCCACTGGCCACGCATCCGTTTGGAGGCGTACTCATGTCACGCATGGCCGTAGTGGTATGGCCATAGACCCTCGAAGCGGGGGAGGAGGGGGGGCTCTTTCCTATCTATAACTACAGTAGGAGACATTCATGATGATGACGAGGGTCACGGTCGGTGTTGTGTTTTTCTAGCGCTAGGCACAGCATGCAGTTGCATGCTCTATGCGCCATCACCGCCACTGCGGGTACAGATGCCACTGCCGGTGGCTTCGTATGTAGACCGCGATAGCTTAGAGATCCGCCACTACTTGTATGGTGACACGTAGGGCCTGCGGTGTGTCGCCGTGGCGCTCAAGCGAGTGGTGGTGGTGGTGTTGGTGGTGATCACGACTGGTGCTGATAGAAATGGCAATCGATTATGGTGTTGATATAGCGATGACTGTCGATCACCCTATTGGTAGCGATGGCAGTCGAACGTATTGATGCTGACAGCGATGGCAGTCGATCATCATGTTGATATTGCTCGATGACAGTCGAAAATGTTGGTATTGATAGCGATGATGTTCGTTAAGGTGATACCATTCTGGGCGTAAATATAAGGACTGTTTAGAAATTAATAATAAGTCCAAGCGGTCCTTATATCTACGCCCAGAGTCATAGTGAATAGTGGCCATTAAGTAAATGATGTGAACTGTAGGAAGGTGGTTGTTTAACATTGTGTCGTTTGGTGGCCTTTTACAATGTGTTGGCAGGAAAGAGCAGTGTGGCGTCCGATAAGCACGATCCAGGCACAAAAGGGGCCATGAAAGGTGCGCGCCTTGCAACGGAGATAGACTGCGATCAGCACCAAGAGATACGGAGAGTAGAACGGTAAAGCTGGGCACGACCTACGTCACCAACTAGGTATTATCCAGACCCATCGCTAGTCGTTGCCCGGAGTGCCGACTATCGGACGTACTGGATTCCCATACTTGTAGGACATACTGTGTTTCCATATTCGTACGAGGGTTGTTTCTATACTTGCAAGACACAAGTTTCGTTTTTTTGGCTGGGCCCTCTTTTGACTGGATTTACTCACCTGGCTTAAGTCGGAAAGTCGGTTGGCCACCAGCTCGCTGGGCCAGCCACAAGGCCAGCCGACGTGCTCCCTACAGATAGTTAGTTGTCTACCGGCACCTACCGATGAACAATGAGTCGTGAAATCCAAGTGACTCACAGATTTAGTAGAGGGGTTTTAATTTTGGTCGTTTGACAGAAAACGGTATAATACTCGTACTGGGACAGAGAACGGTGTCTCCCACTTTAATGTGTTGAGCCTTGAGCTAATTTACTACCGGTAAATGGCGAAAATCCCACCGATGTACCGTTTTATGGCGATTTTGGCGAGTTACGGACACGTTTGGACGTGTTCTTATAGAAGACCCCAGGGGGGTGAGACATAGGGGCAATTTTTAGTTCAAATATTTTGCGAAATCAAACCCAAATTGAATTTATTTTCCAAACTACCGTATATTTCATTCCATCTTCGTTAATACGGGGCCCTAACTCCGTACGCACATCATGAACACGAGTGTCGCCCCAGAGATAAAAACGCCTGGTACGCTTGGCTACAGTGGAAAAATTTACCAACCAACGTTGGTGAACTCAAAAGATCCACAAGTAAGTTTTCGTTACCGCGTACCCTGGTACGACGTATTATACGTGGCAGTTTGATTTTTGGGCGTTATCTTGCTTGTTTTACTGCTGCACACACACACGCGGGTGCTAGTTTCAGCGATTATCCAATAATACTATTTTGTGGCGATTTACACGAATCGTAACACGAAAAGAGAGCGTAAACAGAAACAATATCACGAGCGAACGCGAGTGTTTCTAGTTTCGACGGCGCTGTTTTTAGGGACCCCCTTCGAAATCGCTGTCAAGTGGATCAACGTACGACCGCGATGATCCTCGAAAAAAAGGCATGCACCTAAAAACAAATACAACACCCCGCACCACCATTAGCACAGCGGACCCACCGGAGCACACGCGCAATATAGGTAGCGGAACAGACGCCCGGCCACCCTCGCGAACACAGAGCGGTGTTACGGCTGCAGGGCACGTCACGGCTGCTGCGCGTCACCGCTGCTGCTGCGCGGCAATGGGAACGGTCCGAACTACGTTTCTGATCTTCATCCTGCGTTTTATATGCCCACTGCTCTTCTTCCGCATGCATGTATCCTATTATATGTGTGGAGGACACAACCCTTGGGTCACCGCAGGCAGGCAGAACTCAGACAGGACCTCCATATATTACTGTAGTTTAAAAAATGTTTTTTTTCGTTCTACATCAATACCCAGCGCACACAAGTCGACGACAGTTACGAGGGTCCTGCAGCGCGAGTCCCGCGACAGCTTGGACGTTCTTGTCGGAGCCATAAATTTCCAAAAAAAAACTATTTTGTTTTGTTCGTGAATCTGGAATTATTATTAACAAATGCCGGATAATATCCACACTTGTTCTATAGCATATATAAAACACACCTGATATAGACTGCCACTTTCTCCTGTAAAGGGTAGTTTTATACGTAGAAGACGTAACGGCCTCCGCAACGGAATAACGAACAAAACAGGGTTTATTGGTAGAGAGAATGAGGCCTGTCCGTACCGGGGACTGGGATAGAGAATGGTTGGTTTTGGTGTTTGGTATGGACCCGCAGATAGCCACTCCTTTCGAGAAAGGCATCAAGTGCAGGTCAGCATCCCCACGTCGAGCGCAAGCTAGCACGAGGTTCCTGCTGCAAGTGTGAGCACACGTGGGGTAGACGCTGGTTTGGGCAGCCAAGCCAGGAATTTGTGCCCCCTTTTTCCAATAAACCGTACAGTACTTTAACCCGCCATGGAGGGCGGGCGGGTTCTTCTTTCAACTCGCCGAACTCCCACCCAGTGCCAGACCCCTGCTCGCCCACACCCACGAGTAGAGCCCCGTACTAGTTGGTATATACTACTCTTCCTTTCTATCCCAACCCTTCCCAGCCTCCTTTGCACTTCCAGTGCAACCACTCACTGCAACCTCCCAACATGATGACCCTATTCCCCATCCCCTATCAATCACGCCAACGATTCAGTACCTCTCCACAAACTCCAGATTTCCTTCGTTCAATCTTCCACTTTGTTTTGTTCATGAATCTGGAATTAGTATTAACAAGTGCTGGATCATGTCCACACTTAACATATAGCACGTATAAAATACACCCATTATAGACTGCCACTTTCTCCTGTAAACCCTACCGTACTTTAACCCCACCTTAAAACAGTATCTTCATATCTGTGAACTCCCCAAACCGTTATACATGCTCTACCACCCAGTACCACCACCAAACCCCCACATTAATACTTTCGTATTACTCTACACCCTCCCCACTCAGTCTCCTGTCCTGGCTAAATTCTTCTGGCCGCTGCATTTGTATGCTAAAACCCTTGGAACCTTCCCCTTCTGCTCTCGTCTTGTCGTCTTTACATTGCATGTCAATAATAAACATAACAAATAAAAAAACATATATCTGCCACCTCCCCTGACAATACGATTTCCATCTTTGACACGCCTCCTACTACAAGCCTGTTCGCTCCCCAATCCTGCCCGAGTGTAAGGACTACTCTCCCGGTACTAACCCTTGTCTTTCCAATAAATCCCGCAGTAGAATTGTGGTCTAATTATAATCGACACTCAACAGGTATCTCCGTCCTCGAAATATATACCGGTAGTGCAGTAAAAAAGACAGCTTCACCCTTCAATTGTAAACCAGACGGCGTCATGCCATCCCAATGGAAATAACTCGCACCAACCACTGTTATTTTTCGTGAAACCAAGTATCCGTACCTCTTTTATCTCATGTATACCCCTTGATCAAAAGTTCCGCCCAATCAGCGCACCGCGACTAAGCAGGCGCTGTCAACTGTACCATGCCACCGACAACCCGAAAACGTCCCCCCTCGTCTGCCCACGATCGTCGTGTTTTGTTCCGTCGTTGTATGCAAACATCCAGACGCACGGCCCAACAAACTCCGAAACGGTTAGCTAGCATCATCCACATCACTTTGCACACTTCCCCCCACTCTGGAACACCAGACGATTCCTGTTTCTGCATAACTGAGTATATTGGACGTCGAAATTGCAGATGTTTCTCTCCCTCTCAATGTTTGCCTTCACAGATCTAACGACACATTCCCTAATCGGCATTTATATCCCCACTCGGCAATGAAAATTATGTACTGCTACCAATTTCCCTTCAGCCGTCAATGAATCACTTCACTCAAGCTAATACAGATGCGTCGTATGCTTGGCGATCTCCCTCGCTACCGCCCCCTCTCCCGAATTCATGTCCAAATATACGTTTCCATGTGCAGCAAAAAAAATGCCACTGCGTCCACATACATATATACGCCAAACAGCTTCAGAAGTGACGCTTGTCGAAGGAGCCACTCCCACCGTTGACACCAATCGTCCCACCACTCTTCCTCATACATACCACGTGCTTCCAATTTCAGCATGTCGTCAACGTACGTCTAAGCGTAAAACTCCGCCTCTGGGTTTCCCTGTAATCCATGCACGACACCACCGCCAAGAAAAGTACACGGCGCACTCATCCCTTCTTCATGCAACAAAACCTTAGCATCATTTGCAGTTACTCGCTTGTCTAGCAACACCACTACTGAGGTAACGCCATCATTTCGATGTGAGTGAGGAGTTGCCGCAGCCATCCAAATCCACCATCCATATTACTAATGCCATCCAAACGCCATTCTGAAGTCCATGACAATGTACTCTCCTACCACGTACTGGTACGAAAAGGATGTGCCTTACCCGGCTCGATGCGTAAATGCGTCCTCCGCAACTATTTTAAAAAGGTAAATGGGTAGTACCGCGCCAGATCGCTCTCTGCGAACGCACGTTTGGGCAAAATAAAGGAATCAAACGTCCCCGAAATCACACCCGGGCGCTTCACCGAATTCTGTGTCTGTGTTCCCTTCTTGTCCTACCGTCACATCCGAAAACACTCTCAGTTTTTGTAGTTCTACCACAGCCAAAAGTGACCTTTTCAGCCCACGAACTGTATGAGCTATTAACCTATGTAACGGCAATGCCCGACCACTCGCCTTTTCCTCCATGAGTATGTCAAGCAGCAAATCGCTGTGCTGTCAAGTGTTCGAATCGTTCTCATTTTTCAAGGTTGCCTCCAAATAACCTCCCTCCATAAAACCAACAGGCACCCACCGTACCTAACAGCTTGCACCAAAGGCTCCATGTCTTGGAAAGCTCTTGAAATACAATGGTTCTCTATCAATTTTGCACCACGATGAAACGCCATCAATTCTCCGCCGAATAGAACGGCCGCCTTTCCCGTCATTCGATCAAATGGAAGATCCTCTTTTGTTGCATTATTCGATGGGTTTTAACAGACATTTGAGGCATCAGATCTGTCTGTTGTAGCTTCCACCAAACGTGCCTTGTATTATGCCAAGCTCATATCTGTCCGGTGATAATCCTTCCGCAAACCCATCATTTGTGCCGGAATATTATACTCGGAATCCGTCCGATAAATTTCCTTACCGTGACCGTCACCTCAGCCGATACATCATGGTTCATCCTTTGTCGTTTCTTCAAAACATTCAGTAGAACGTAAATCCACCTCATGGAATGCCCCCCCCCCCGATAAAAACATAAACGCAGTTTTTGTTTTTGCTTTTCTGTACCATCCCTTCATGACTTCAAACTACAAAGCAGCCAAGGCGCCACTTATTGAACAGCACAGCAGTACAGCAGAAGAAGCTGTACAACACGCACTAGCCGCTGTTCAGATTGTTGCCTTTGTGGCGGCTGTGGTGTCCAGTATCCGTGCGCAGGACTTGTACCACACAGCTAGCAGGGGGGGTTCAGCAGGTGTAGTTGTGACAGGTACGAACTACGAACTATAGTATACCGCTGTGTTCTGTCGTTCTTTGTATGGGCGTGTCGGTGTGCGTATGTTTGGTGTATCCGATTCCAGCAAAAACTCCCCCTCTGATCGCGCAGTACAGCAGCGGTTGAAAACGGCAAAACAGCTAATACCCGTCACGAGTATGGATAACACGTCATGCTCGCGAGATTTTGGGCTCCGGGCATCCGGTGTTCGTTTGGATCGTGTCAGCAATGACGGTTACGAAAGTTGTCGAGGGTTGCGTATATATTCGCAGGCGTTATTATGAAATTTTGCCTCGTGCAGGAAGAGAGTTCGAGCACTCCGCTCTCTCTCCGCTCTCTCTCTCGCTCGCTCTGTCCTCTGATACAACGACCTTTTTTACGTCTCATCAGACTGCGGGGCAGTCAGGGCATCCAGATTTATTTGCAATCTACGAACACACTAAATAGTGATGGTTGTCAAAAGCTTAACGTTTTTAGGTCTGGAATAGGAACTCAAGAATGTCTTCCGGGCCAGCCCAAGAGGGGCAAGGCAAAGACGAGGTTCGACAGCTAAGGAATGAGTTTCAGCTGGTGGTCGAGCATTGGCAAGTGTCAACGATGCATGCCATGAGGGGCATGATGGCCGAGTTCATGAGGAACAAAGACCGATCTGAGTCCAGCAGTGCTGGGAGCAGTGCTGCTGGAAGGGAAGGCCCACGAGGGGCTGAACTCTCTGCTGTACGAGAAACTTCTGCTGCTGCTGGAGGCGTGGCAGACGATATAGCAGCTGGAAGAGAGACGACTTTGCGTGGGGATGCCTCACGCAATCTCGGAGCGACGGGACGCGGAGAGGCTGCTGTTCCTGTCGAGGTGGGCCCAGCCAGGGGCCAGCCTGACCAGCCATGGAGGGCTGGCGAATGGGACCAATTCCCAGGCGGTGAGTTGGGTGGTGGTTTTGATCTGCCCATCCCGCGCCATTTTCCCTACAAGTACAGCGCTGCTGTAGGGAATGGCCCAAGAAGGGCAAAACCCACTCCTGCAAGAGAGACTGCTGCTGCTGTTGGAGCATGCATTGGCCAATCGGAGTCCGGCAGCGCCGAGAGTAGCGCTGCTGTAGGGAATAGCCCAAGAAGGGCAGAACCCACTCCTGTACGAGAGACTCTTGCTGCTGTTGGAGCAGCCATTGGCCAATCGGAGTCCGGCAGCGCCGAGAAAAGCGCTGCTGTAGGGAAAACCCCACGAGGGGCAGGACCCATCACTGCTGTACGAGGTACTACGGCAGAAGGAGAGACGATTTTTCGTGATGACGATTCGCGGGATTTCGGATCGACGGGATGCGGGGAAACTGCTTCCTGTCGAAGTTGCCCAGCCAGGGGTCAGCCATACCGGCCAAGGAGGTCTGCAAAGAGGGGTGCAAACCCCAGCGGTGAGTCCCGTGGAGACTCAGCCGCGACTGCCGGTGGCAAGGCCACCGAAGGTAGTACTTTCAAAGGGAAGTGTTTCAAGTGTGGCAAGAAGGGCCATATGATCGCAACCTGTAGAGAGAAGAGGTGCAGCCGATGCAACGGATTGGGGCACACTGCAGATGTCTGCCCCTCGTCGAAGGAAGACGCTGTGCTGGCGGTGTCGCCCGAGGTTGGGGCGGCGGACGACGACGGTGAAGGTTCGGCTCAGGCCTCGGCTTTCAACGTCGAAGAGACAGGCGAGTTCAGTGATGGTTCGGGCAGAATGGGGGAAGGAGAGTCGGCTTGGCAGGTAGGAAACGAGGCCTGGATATGCAATAGTGGAGCGTCTACTCGCATGACGCCCTCAGCAGATTGCATGCCCAACTACAGAGAATACAACCTAAAACTGCGCATCGCCGATGGTTCGACTTGCTCCATCGAAGGATACGGTGATGTTCGCTTTGTCTTTCGGTCCGGAAATGGTCTCGTGCAAGTGTTGCTGACTAGCGTTGCGCACGTGCCAGACCTCCGCTATCACTTATTTTCCCCGCCCACTCTCGTCAAAAACGGCCACACTTTCGAAGGGCGCCCCCCAGGGATTGTAGTCCGGCTCAGGTCAGAGCGTTCGATCGTGTTTCCGTTGAGTGGGAACCTGTACAGCCTTTACGGCTACCAGGTCGACAGCAGTAGTGGGGAAAAGGCCTGTGCTGTACTCGCCCCAGGGCAACAGCCCAATAAGCCCGTGATCGACATCAACGACTACCACTGCGTGGCTGGACACTCCCACGAGGTTCTACTCCGCAAGACCGCGGAGCAGCAAGGAATCGTCCTCGAGGGAAACCTGCTGGAATGCAGGGGGTGCTCCATGGCGAAGGGGCTTCACAAGAGCATCAAGCAATCCACGCACACACGAGCAGGTAAGAAGCTCGGGAGGATGTTTGTGGATTTGAGTGCCCCCAAGGTGGTAGAGTCTCTTGGCAGGAAGCGATACACTCTCATTGTGCGCGACGAGTTTTCACGGTATACGTTGGTGTATTTTATACGCCACAAGTCGGACGCCGCGGAATTGTTCGAGCAGTTCCTCGCGGATTCTCGCGCAGACGATGTCCCTTCGAAAGTGGTCATCATCCGATCGGACGGGGGTGGTGAACTCCGTGGGAGGAAGTCGGGAGACCTGTGTAGAACACGAGCGATCAAGCAGGAATTTACGACGGCAGACAGTCCCCAGTTCAATGGGGTAGCAGAGCGCGCGCTAGGATTGATTGAGACGGCCGCAATGGCGGGCCGAATCCAGGCTCGCGAGCTATACCCTAGCGCGCAACTACCCGCAACTGAGTCGTTGTGGGCTGAAGCGTTGCACTGGGCGTGCGATGCTTTGAACCGTACAGCAACCACCGCGAACCCCGAGAGCAAGTCGCCATACGAGATGTTGTATGGTAGACCCCCCCTGGTAGTACTTCTACCTTTCCTCAATCAAGCCTGGCTACTGCAAGGTGAAGAGGGAGAACAAGTCCCAGGCGAAAGCACAGGAGTTTTTTTACCTTGGCCCTGCACCCAACTACCCCCGAGACTCTGTACGAGTACTGACTAGAAACCGTACAGTACTGGTCACGCGCAACATAACCTGGCAGCGCGTGTCGCCAGCACCACCTGTACCTGCCCAGATGGATGACTCCCTGTCTATGGAAGAGGGGGGGTCCGAGGCAGACGACGGAAGCACGTCGGATCGAGGTGGTGGGGAGGTGGTGCATGGACTGAACGAAGGTCTGGCTCGCCTGAACGGCCTCGATTTGACGTGGGGGTTCGATCTGGATGCGTTTTTGGATGAGCGCGCTCAGCAGGCACCTGCCGCCGGCGATGCCGGCGACGGGAATTCAGAGGCGATGGATTTGTCTCAAGGGGGCGCGGTGGACGCCTCCTCGGCCCCGGTAGGGAGGGTCGAAACAGCCGAGACGATGGGTTCGTCTCAAGGGGGTGCGATTGATGCCTCCTCGGCCCCTGTAGGGAGGGTCGAAACAGCCGAGACGATGGATTCGTTTCAAGGGGGCGCGGTAGACGCCTCCTCGGTCCCGGCAGGGAGGGCCGAAAGCGACCCGGCCGAGGCATCAGCCTCCGACTCCGACCAAGGGAACGATGAGGATCCACCCGCGGTCCTGTCGGGGAGACCAGCTCACGAGCTCAGCAGCTGGGGACGGCTCCCCGCGACAGTGAGGGGCCGGACCTGGGGTCAGAGCCAACGCTTGGAGGGCGAGCCTGCTGGATGCCGGCCAAGGATTAGGCCTGAGGTCGCGGACGCGCTGCTTGCGGCAGCGTACGAGTGGATGATATCTAGGAGAACGCTGAAGAGTACATCCTGGACGACGGGGGACGCACTGGCTCTGATGGCTGGAGGATCTGCAGCAGATAACAAAGGGGAGTTAAGCGTGCGCATACCGAGTGGATTCCCGGAACACGTCGAACCGCCCCCGCAGTCCGTAGAAGAAGGCATTTATTGAGAGCATGTTGAATCGTTTTGGCGTTAACTCATCCTCTGACATCCCCGCTACCCCTGGTGTGGAACTAGGTCCAAGAGAGGAAGGCGAACTTAGTGGAGACTGGCCTTACAGGGAGGCTGTGTGCAGTTTGATGTGGCTGTCGACCATGACGAGGCCGGGCATCTCCAACGCTGTGCGTGCTGTGGCGCGTCACTCTCACAACCCTAGGGAGAGGCACTGGAGAGCATTTTTGAAGATTACGGAGTACCTTCACGGGACCAGGGTTTGGGATTAGCTTTTGTGCGGGGTTCGGGACTGGGCTTGGATGCGTATAGTGATGCCGACTATGCTGATAAGGCGAACGATAGGCGCTCGGTATCGGGGACGGTAATTACCCTGGGGAGTGCGGCCGTCAGTTGGGCAAGTAGCACGCAGAGGTGTGTCACGTTGTCCACAGCAGAAGCAGAGTACGTTGCCCTAGGTGAAGGGGTGAAGGAGGCTTTGTTCACGGGCGCGGTCTTATCGTTTATTTGTCCAGAGCTAAGCGGATCATATGTCCGGGTTTTCGAAGATAACCAGGGGGGCATAGCATTGGCTCAAACCCCTCCTAGTTTTGCTCGGAGCAAACATATCGACGTACGTTTTCATTTTGTTAGGGGGCTTCTTCGTGCGAAGAAGATCGACATTCAGTTCGTAGCTTCGAAAGACCAGCATGCAGATATTTTGACGGAATCCCTCGCTGTGACGCCTTTCAAGTCTCACCGTAGGTTCTTGTTGAATCTGCCGTTGGAGGGTGAGTAAGGGGTATGAGCATTATCCGATGTACCATGTTTGAGTTATGCGAGGAATAATTTGTCAGGTCGCCACCCCGCGCTACTTTGAGGGGCATGGGTGAGTAGGGCACCACTTGGCATCTTATTTTCTGGCCATGGTCGTCGTTTGGAATGCGGCCGTTGTTTCAACTGCAATGGTTTGGAGTATATGAGTTATACAGGGGGTTTTGACCCGGTGGCCGGGTTTCCTCCTGCGGGACTTGTTGTTGGCTGTTAGGTCCTAGCTTGTCTTGAATGTCCTTTCGGTCTTGTCATTGCTGTCAAGAGCCAGGGAGGGTGTTCGTCTGGATCGTGTCAGCAATGACGGTTACAAAAGTTGTACAGGATTGCGTATATATTCGCAGGCGTTATTATGGAATTCTGCCTCGTGCGGGAAGAGAGTTCGAGCACTCCACTCTCTCTCTCTCTCTCTCGTTCTGTCCTCTAATGCAACGACCTTGAAACATCTCATCAGACTGCGGGGCAGTCAGGGCATCCAGATTTGCAATCTACGAACACCCGGGTACCCAGCTGTTCGACGTGTACCCTTAGACGAGAGTACTCGGCTGCTAAACGCGCACCAGGGTACCCGCCCTAAAGGTAGTAAATACTTCATCTATAGGAGGACAGGGGCGAGTCTCGTTGGGCAACAGCTCTATTGTATGATATCTTGTGTATACTCAGCTGTACAGCGCAGTACGGCCGTGATAACCCCTTGCGTACTATTGTGTGCACTCTACTCTCCAGCACAACAGCTAGATGTAACTACTGTGTGTGCTCTGTGTACTCACTCGTTGTGTATTGTGTATTGTATGTGCTCTGTGCTATGCTGTCGGTACTGTTCTGTGTGCAGGCACTCCTTCTGTTGTATGTGCGTACTCTGGGTGTACTCTGTGTGTATAGTCTTCGTACTGGACTATGTTGCACTCTATGTACTCTGTGTGGTATGTGCTGTTGTAGCAGTGTCCTACGAGGGCCTGCTCAGTCAGGGTCATCCATAACGAACAGAAAACGAAACTCACGAGTTGTGACATTTAATCCAAGAATCTTTGTGAGTGGTGCTCGAGTGGGGCCGGGCCGGGCCGGGCACGTGATAAATTTTGATTTCACCGACCGAATGACGACATAGGCTGTGATATTTCAATCTCCCG
The DNA here is from genome assembly GCA_008828725.1 of Saccharina japonica. Classification (NCBI taxonomy): domain Eukaryota; class Phaeophyceae; order Laminariales; family Laminariaceae; genus Saccharina; species Saccharina japonica. The sequence continues at coordinate 151,589 of MEHQ01003425.1, read as the reverse complement.
CGCCGCCGGGGTGGCCCTGCTGGCAAGATGCCAATCTCACAGGTCGTATGCCCGGCCTCGCCCGGATTCTCAGGCTATTTTGCTTCGTTTTTGTTCGAGACGTGCCGCCTCCTCTTCGAGGTTTCGAGGCCGCAATGTTCTCGTTCGCCAGCGCCCAGCGGTTGCTTTGGGGAGCCGCTTGCTGTCCGCAATCGGTGTGGGCGACAGAGTCAGCTGTATGTCCTCATATCTGGTATTTGGGTATACCGTTGGGTTGCGTGGATTATACACGAAGTACACTTATCAGGCGCATTTACTGAAACAATGTATTATAATACAGTACGAGTAAAGCCACGACAAACAGAATGACGCAGATCGTGACTTATTTTGATTTTTTAAGGTTAAAACACTGAATGGCGTCAAGATTCACGAGTTGTTCTTCGTGAATCTACTCGATATAACAAATCACCATTCAACACAAATACAGTCTTAATAGTAGAAGTAGTAGTAGTAGTAGTAGTAGTAGTAGTAGTAGTAGTAGTAGTAGTAGTAGTAGTAGTAGTAGTAGTAGTAGTAGTAGTAGTAGTAGTAGTAGGTGCCTGCAGTTAAGAAATAAAGTGTCGAGAAAATTGAGCTCAGATTGGCACGAACAATAGAAAAAATCGATTCAAAAACACAGCTCACCAGTGTGGGATCGACTGTAAATCCTACACATAATAGTTAAATCGACGTCGGAAACTAAATAAGTCGTTGAGCCTGGACATCAAACTGAAGCTTCTTAACACCGGGAGCCCACTACTGTACCTCAGTTATGATATCATCTAGTGACATTTGTTTTATATAAGGAATGTTCCTCGCTACTACTTTTCCCTTTACACTATACAGCAGTCTATATGCAACACAAGTTTTCTCCTAAAAGGGTCCCAAAAGGGAAATACGAAGCACGTGTGATCTATTTTCAACTTGCGACACCCCCGGGATTTCAAGTGACCAACATCCCGAAGGAGAACCTTGTATGCTGTACGTATACGTATAGGGTCGTGCTTTTCTGGCACAAGGAGGTGCTTTGCTCCTCTCAATATATCCAGATATATCCGAAAACAAGTACCTGGTACGTACTATTAACCCTTTTAGAACTGCAGTCCTGTTATGGGGACAAATTAGTTGGAATTATCGCCAAATATATGGTTATTAGCACTGGAGTACTAAAATAGTTAATACTACCGATATACTCTACGTATCGCATTATGCCTGGCATTAACCTATCACCCCGTGCTCTGGTGTGTGTATGTACTTCTCTGTTCCTCGTGGGGTCTACGCACCAAATACCTGCGAGCAACGTAAAATGAGGTTACCTGAACTCTAACTCACGGTGCGACCTCCTAACGACAGTGTGCATCCATCCAAACTGTACCAAGTAACAGGTGCCACCTTAGGGTTGGGCAAGTGAGTATACTTTTGCTCTGCATCTTTGCAGGCTGAGTGGGATACTTCGGGGGCCCGTACTTACGGGTTTTATATGTCATCATGCAGGATGTACACGACCGACTCGTACGTACGTGTATTGCTGGGAAATTGGCGCCAGACACCAGAAACACACTACGCTCGTACGAATACATATCAATAGGGCTCCCGTGTTACGTTTACGCGCCGCCCTGGTGTTTGGCTAGGCATGTGACTGTGAATCGACGAGCATAGTACTGCTGTATCACTACGGAAGCGAATCACCACTCCGCGCTCTGCCCTTTTTGTTTCACCCGTATAATATATACTAGCGCCTTTTTAGTACAGCACAACAGCAGTACTCGTGGTATAATACTCGTATCCCCGTATAATAGTTAGAGGGAGGGGAGCCAGGCTAAGGTGTTTGGTTGGCATGTGACTGCCTGTGAAGGTACGAACATAATATTAAATTCGATTGGATGTTACCTCATACCCGTGTCCTATATCCTGCTCGGTCATGGTCTACAGAGCGCTCACTCGTTTTTCGACCCATGCAGCCTTCTTTCTGCCAGACCATACATATATACAACGTGGTATGTATTATTAACAGTTAAAACTTGAACCAAAATAACCCACCATGCAATCCTACCAGATCCCAAACTCCTGAAGAGATCGACGAACTCACCTTCGCCAGCGAATGCTGTACCCGAAGCACTGCGCTCCTATCTCCGTGGGTTAACCATGTTACAGCAGCGTCCGCCTCTAGGGCCAGCCCCGAGAGAAGGCTCAACTCATTGCTGGTTGAGTTCGATGGAGATAAGAGAGTTGCCTCCTGAAAGGCTAACCAAGCTCTCGTGCCAGAGCTCTCGAATACCCCGGATGTCCGATATTGGACGCGTGGAGCGTTGTTAAGCGTAAGTCAAGCGCATACCGGGCAACAGACAGGTGGACACATGACAGATGGACATATCACCGAACGATAGACATTGGGTTTGACTTTGATCCTTCACTTGGGGGTGGTTTTAACTAAAACCGGGTATTCCAACTTCGGCAGAAGCTCCGCTTGAGGCCTTCATTTGGCGTACCACAAGGCTGATGGCGTTCCGATACCGGGACCCGTCCTCAACCTCCATCGTTCAAGCGGGGAGCCTCGTACAGCTTGACCCCCGTTATAACGATGGACCCTCTGCGTAGCACTGGCCACGACAGTCGCTTACGCATCACAGTATTTTTCTCTAGCTCACAACCCGCTGCAACAGTACTACAATGTATTAATTATCCTGAATACCTTTACTGCACTCCTTTACTGGATTGGTAAATGAACTCTGATTGGTCACTATTGGATACCTCGAGGATCCAACTCTTGAACATAAGCTATGCATACTTCAGATAATTACTCCGTGTTATCGAGTGACGACAAAATGATGACTTACCAAAGGATAAGATATGATACGACCTCTCGTCACAATAACTCAACTCGTTACATGCGGGCAAACCCAGGAAAACACAGTAAATAATACGACCTCTCGCTGACATCCCACTTTTTTTACGCCTGCGTTACATGCTCAAAACAAATACTCCAATTACGTGGTTCAAATGTACGCTTGCTTCATACTTACTGCAAGTGTCATCAACCTATTCCATTGTGTTTTCCCGAAAGTGTCAACTCTCGTTACTTGATCGGTGTACTTCTCTGTACTACTTGTCTGCATATTTTACGTGTGCATCCGGTGCCATGTCGCAACAAAAGTCAATTACTCCTTTGCGGCGTCGCAACAACACCAACCGTTCCTGCTTCGCTTATGATGGGTGACCGACCCTTGTACAGCTAATGCAGCAACACGTACAACCTGGCAACAATACTACTGCTGTGAAAGGTTTGAAGCATGGACGAGCATGCAAACCGCAAACAATATCACACGCAGACCTTGGAACCTGCGCGGGTCTCACTACATATATATCAGACAGACATACTCGGCACGATATTACTTCGTACGCTAACTACTACGACGCCGTTACTGGCCGTAGGTTTTACTTCTAAAAGGAGACCAGCCGAACAGCAGTGTTAACTATCATACTCTGCTCCTAACAACACATTACAAACTGCCACGGTGTTGTGTTGCCCAAAGGGTGAATGAACAGTTGAAGGCATGTTTGTGTTGGAGAGAGACAAAACTTATTACTGCGAAAAACTCACAACTGCATCTCAAGAATATACAATATTTCACCGATCAGTTTGTTGACTAAGGACGTTGAAATAACTACAGAACAAATCTCGCACAAATAGACTAGCAGCCGAACCACGTTTCTGCCGCCATCCCATACAAAGACGACGTGTGGTGCTACGTACTATGAGGCAAATACATATTGCCGTTATGTGGATGCGACCCCGCGATGCAGATGTCCCTCCTAGCAATGCTGATGATAATGTCCAGCGGCCCCAGAAGAGATGTTCCAGCAGTCCTGACGATGATGTCCAACGGCCCCAGAAGCGACGTTCCAGCAGTCCTGACGATAGTGATGATGCTCTTCAGCGGCCCCAGAAGCCTTGTTCCAGTAGCCCAGGGCGATAGATGACGGGGCAATTCCAGCAAACGTTCTCCGCCGGCAATTCCAATAGAAAAGTATGTAGATGATGATGTTTGTGGCCCGCTCCCGAATGACACCTCTTCGGCGACCCCACATTTTTCTGTCGTGGCAACCCGGTAGCTCCGACGGTCCCAACGAACAGTGCTGTGGCGATTTTGGAAGTTGTCATTTCTAACAATCTCAAGCGCTTTTTTACAGTGATCCCGGACCGTCGTCCCGGCGACCCCGCGTTATGGTGCGGTGGCCCCTGGTGTTCATGACCAGGCTCCTGCAATTATTTGTAGTTTCGATTCTAGCCCCGTGTGCTCTCGTGGGCTGATTTTCTGTAGCCCGCCGTCAACGACGCGTGCCAAGCGCGAATAACGCCGGCTCAAGTTGTACCACCATACGGCTGATGTGTTGTGCCCTATATCAGTACGAGTAGGTCTCCGTTCGTACGTATGTGCAGCCGTTTCATATTCCAGTAGAAGCAGCAGGAGGAACAGTAGTGTCGAACCAACCCGCTCCCCCGTTACGTACAGGAAAAAGGCAGTCGATTTGTCTCCCCCCCGCAGCACAGCAGTACCGCATCAGTGCAGCAGTGGTGTATAGCGTCAAACTCGACCGCTACCCGTGCGTACGCACAAAGCTTACTCGAACTTATCCCGCCGTAGAAGACCCTAACGTACTCGTAGATCCAAGTATGTCGTATCGTCGTAGCAGAAGACCTTGCCGTATGCAGACGATCCGTCTCTGGAGTTGTCGGCCAGACCCTCATGTACTCGTAGGATGTTATAGTCGCTCGTCGACCACAGCAGCATGACGACGACGCAGCTCTCTCGTGAAGCTCGTAGCGGAAGCAGCAGCTCGGGGTCCCCTGGCGTCCTCTTGTACAAGAAATGCCTTGAGACCCGCAGCTCTGTTGTTGTCGTGCTTAAACGTCGAGGGTCAAGTCTTCATAAATTGAAGCCAGTCGTTGTAGCCGGGGTAGTGAGATCTTGACCTCCGATGTCCCCGTCGCTACCACGTTCACGCGTTTATGCGAAACTCGTAACCTAATAAATATGTGGTGTAGCGTGTATACTAGCGCGTAGCTGGTTTGTACGTTGTAGGCTCGCTTGCTGATGACCAGTCAAGACAAAACCTACATGTGAGGGTGAACGCTTAAGTCGCTGTGAGGCAAACTCGTATGACCGCTTCAATAAAAGAGAAGATAGTGTTGGCGACTCCGGGCCAATGTTGATTAATGTATGTGCTCAAAAGCGATGCTGATGATGAGCAAAAGAAGAGTGACAGAGTGGGCGTGCAAACGCTCATGTTCCCTTGACGATCCTGATCGCGAACAGCAACACGCACTACGATCTTGAATCGCAAACATCAACATGCCCTTGCCACGATAGCTTGCGTCAGATAACGCAACAACAATCGTGACTGATCCTGTACGCAGTCTCCATACGGTAATACCTACTGTACCACACAGAACAATCAAACCACATATCATACGACAGCCTATCCTTGGCCTATCCATTATTCCGCGTCGTGTTTATGGCCTATTCAGGCCTATCCATTTTTCTGCGCCGTGTTTACTTGGCGGAATGTTGTTCCACACGTGGATACTGAGCAACTAAACCACTTACCTGGTACGATATAGTAGACACCAGGTACGACTTGGGTACGACAACAATGTATTAATTGTCCTGAGTACCTTTACTAGATTGGTAAATGAACTCTGATTGGTCACTACAGTGGAGGCCCGCATTTAATAAATATTCTGTCAATAAACTGAGGGTGCGATTCTGAGAAAAAATAAGAAATCGCGTGTAAGAAAGACAGCTCAAACCGGGCAACGAAATAAGAAAAATGCTATATAAGAAATAGCAGTGATTGTCGTTCCATCCAATTTTAGAAATGAGGTCGCTCCGGAGCGTGGCACGAAATAAGAAACGCAAAACATTAAAACCATCCGGCCGTGCTATGAAAAGTAAACCTTATATTTAATTCATAAAGTCTTATCACAGCCGACATTATTTGTTTTTCTTCATTTTTATTTTTTCTCCTAGGGTTTGTTTTTTTCGGCTCCATCACAAGTGAAATGTCCCCTGGTGGAAAAAGAAAAGCGACGTAGAGCACACCAGAGGTCTAGGTGTGGGTATGACCATCGCTTCATGCTCCATGCTGATGGAAGCATGAATAATTTCAAGTTGCCGTTGGAGTCGTACAGCACGGATAAGGGCGCCGCTGTTGGGGCGTGGGTGCTGCTAGAGGTTGGGCAACAGGAGGGGGTGAGGAGGTCGGGACGGGCGCTCAGTCCGAATGTCCGCAACGCGGAGCTTGCAGCTTAGTTGGGGGCGTGTTGATCGGCGTGGTGTTAGTCTATACTTACTTGGTATACGTAGAGTGTATGGCAGGGTCGATTGAGTTACAGGTTTGTTGATTGGGGAGGTCAAGAGAGTACCCTCATATTCAAGGTATCACAGTTTGGTAGTACCGCACTCGTCGGTTGCGGCTGACCTGTACGACAATGTCAACGTGATATATGGTTCTCGCGGCAAACATAAATAAGAAGTAAGAAACACTGGAAAAAAGACAATTTAAGTCGAGAAAAATAAGAATCATCACAACGTAAGAAATGCCGTAAATAAATGTTGCTGGTGAGGGCACACGAAATAAGACTTTGAGCCTGGAAGCCCAATTGACGTTTCTTAACAGCGGGCCCCCACTGTATTGGATATCTCAAGGATCCAACTCTTGAACATAAGCTATGCATACTACAAATATTTACTCCGTGTTATCGAGTGACGACAAAATGGTGACCTACCAAAGGATAAGATCTACCAGGTAATATGCTGTATGTACCACAGCTCCTATTTACTATGCTCCCCCGCAATAAGAGCACCGACGGCTTTTCCGGGGTTTTTTTTTTTTTTTTCTGTTGCCGTCGTCGCTTTTCACTTTTGTTTTTATTCCTTCCGTATTTTCTTAGGTTTTCTTAGATTGTTTGCTTTGCTTCGTACAGTACGATTTAATTATATTTTTGTTATATCCTCATCTCTTTCTTGGCCTTTCGTGTTTGGCACGAAGACGAAACAAACGGTATATGATGCAGTAAGAAGTGCCACGCATCCGTTGTATGGATGGCGCACAAGGGAGAATGGAGACGGGAGGGGGGCATCGGTTCGTAGAGAAACCGCGTATAGTATGTATGACGAAAGAAGAAGGAGACGGCACACAGGGTAGCAAGGTACCAGACCGACTAGTTGGAAGCACCTGTTTGTACTAACGGTACAAAACCTGCCTCGGCTGCATGGAGGATGCTTTGCGTGTGCTTCGGTTGCCTCGTATGGGTAATAATGAGGAGAATATTGATGCGAGAAGGCCGCAGGCTATCGAGCATCAATAGATGCTCTTCATAATGGTTGGGTGTCTGCCCGTGGGTGTGTACCCCTGCTCACGAACAAACACAAACGGACAAAAAACAGTTCTGAAAACTGCCACAGCGTGCCTTTATTTACTGGATTGCTTAATATTGAGGTTTGTCTGTCCCTCGTCTCTCGTCTGTCTGCTCGTCCCTCGCACGTCCCTCGTTCGCTTTGCTTTTTTTTGGCGCGCGACGCGTACACTCAACCGATTCAGACACGCTCGGGACTGACAGAGGCCCGCTATTTGTGCCGACCGTCCTGTGCTGCTCGTGTCGAAAGCCGTGCCGAGATCGGAGAGCTAGGCGGTAGTGACTGTCATAATAGCGCCAACAGAAAGACAATAAAACAGAACGAGTTCTGAAATAATGCGGGAGTCAACACTCCGCCCTCTGCAGACGACACGACCACACGCAAAGATTTACAGCTAGCTGCAACAAGCATCCACAGCACCACCACCACGACACCACCACCAACACCACGACCACAACCGCCACCCCCGCCCCACCACCCCCGCCCCACCAGCCGCAGCAGCACTAGAAGGTGGCGTTGGTGGTTGCAGCAGGTGGTGACGGCGGTCATGGTGGTGTGGCTTTTGCCTTGCGCTGTCCTCTCTCGAGAACGACCCTCCGCTCAAGCTACCGGGGTTGATGCTCTCGAACACGATCACAAACCACCGAACACCACCACCACCACCACCACTACGACCACCACCACTACGACCACCACCGCCACCCCCGCCCCACCAGGCGAAGGAGCACTGGAAGCTGTTGTTGCTCTAGTGGGTCGTGGGCGTTGGTGGTGGCTTGTTCCCTTGGTCTGTGGTGATGGTGGTGGTGTGCTTGCTCGTACTACAGCAGTACCGTACAAGAAACAAGCAAATGGTCAAAGCAGCATCTCAAACATCAGTATATACCTTCGTACCTCGTACTGCTGTTTCTATGTACGCTGTTTCTATCTATTATACCTGGTATGTATATACAATTTCTATTTTTTAATACCCCGTGTTCCAGTTTTTTTTTTTTATACTCCATCTTTTTCATGTATTTTTCTATCCATTATTGTACTAGCTGCTGCTGTACCTACCCAGTTCGTCATTATGGTACCAGTTTTTTTTTTTTTTTTTTCGCATTTTCGGTAATATAATATTATTCCAATATGTGACCTGCCCAGTACACAGAGTAGTAGTACACATACATCATGCCCTGCCAGTTTTCGTCGTTTCCATATAATATGCACCAACACACACAGCCCAGCGATCCACTTAATACCCACTGTACAAGGTTGTTGCGCTGACACGCATCGCTTAACAAGAAATGTTGGTGGGTGGTGTTGGCGATGGTGGGACTACCAGCCCAGGGACCAACCGACCCACCCATTAACTCTCTCACCCACCACGCACACCCATCAACTACTTGCCGGTCACTAAAAAAAAGGTTTCTGTGCTGACACAAATCGCTTTAAAAAAAAACGATCCAATCAATCACGATTATCGTAGGAACACAGCAAAAAGAGAAGAACCGCCAACGCAGTAGCTTAATGCAGTTAGGAATTTGACCACTTGAAGGCGTCTGTCACGCTCCTCATTCCACCCGTTCTTGTAATGAGGAGATATTGATGCGAGAAGGCCGCAGGCCTTCGAGCATCAATAGATGCTCTTCATAATGGTTGGGTGTCTGCCCGTGGGTGTGTACCCCTGCTCACGAACAACACAAACGGACAAAAAACAGTTCTGAAAACTGCCACAGCGTGCCTTTATTTACTGGATTGCTTAATATTGAGGTTTGTCTGTCCTGTCCGTCTGCCTCGTCTCTGTCCGTCCCTCGTTCGGTTTGCTTTTGTTTTTTTTTTGGCGCGCGACGCGTACACTCAACCGATTCAGACACGCTCGGGCTGATAGAGGCCCGCTATTTGTGCCGACCGTCCTGTGCTGCTCGTGTCGAAAGCCGTGCCGAGATCGGAGAGCTAGGCGGTAGTGACTGTCATAATAGCGCCAACAGAAAGACAATAAAACAGAACGAGTTCCGAAATAATGCGGAGTCAACACTCTGCACTGACGACACGACCACACGCACAGATTTACAGCTAGCTGCAACAAGCAACCACAGCACCACCACCACGGCACCACCACCACCACCACCACCACACACCACCACCACCGCCACCCCCGCCCCACCACCCCCGCCCCACCACCCCCGCCCCACTAGCCGCAGCAGCACTAGGAGGTGGCGTGGTGGTTGCAGCAGGTGGTGACGGCGGTCATGGTGTGTGGCTTTTGCCTTGCGCTGTCCTCTCTTGAGAACGACCCTCCGCTCAAGCTACCGGGGTTGATGCTCTCGAACACGATCACAAACCACCGAACACCACCACCACCACCACCACCACGACCACCACCACCACCACCACCACCGCCACCCCCGCCCCACCAGGCGAAGGAGCACTGGAAGCTGTTGTTGCTCGTAGTAGCTGGTGGACGTTGGTGGGGTCTTGTTCCCTGTCGTGGTGATGGTGGTGGTGTGCTTGCTCGTACTACAGCAGTACCGTACAAGAAACAAGCAAATGGTCAAAGCAGCATCTCAAACATCAGTATATACCTTCGTACCTCGTACTGCTGTTTCTATGTACGCTGTTTCTATCTATTATACGGTATAACTGGTATGTATATACAAGTAGCCAGTTTCTATTTTTTAATACCCCGTGTTCCAGTTTTTTTTTTTTATACTCCATCTTTTTCAATGTATTTTTCTTATCCATTATGTACTAGCTGCTGCTGTACCTGCTCAGTTCGTCATTATGGTGGTACCAGTTTTTTTTTTTTTTTTTTCGCATTTTCGGATAATATAATATTATTCCAATATGTGGACCTGCCCAGTACACAGCAGTAGTAGTACACATACAGGATGCCCTGCCAGTTTTCGTCGTTTCCATATAATATGCACCAACACACACAGCCCAGCGATCCACTTATCTAYTACCCACTGTACAAGGTTGTTGCGCTGACACGCATCGCTTAACAAGAAATGTTGGTGGGTGGTGTTGGCGATGGTGGGACTACCAGCCCAGGGACCAACCGACCCACCCATTAACTCTCTCACCCACCACGCACACCCATCAACTACTTGCCGGTCACTAAAAAAAAGGTTTATGTGCTGACACATAATCGCTTTAAAACACAAAACGATCCAATCAATTCAATCAGAACAAGCAAGAAAACCCCTAGTCGTAGGAACACAGCAAAAAGAGAAGAACCGCCAACGCAGTAGCTTAATGCAGTTAGGAGTTTGACCACTTGAAGGCGTCTGTCACGCTCTCTCATTCCACCCTTTCTTGTAATGAGGAGATATTGATGCGAGACCGCAGGCCTCGGTATCTCATAATGGGTTGGGTGTCTGCCCGTGAGGGTGTACCCCTGCTCAGCGAACAGGACACAAACAGACAAAAAACAGTTCTGAAACGAGTAAAACTGCCACAGCGTGCCTTTATTTACGGAATGCTTAATATTGAGGTTTGTCGTCGCTCGTCCCTCGCACGTCCCCTCGTTCGCTTTGCTTTTTCTTGGCGCGCGACGCGTACACTCAACCGATTCAGACACGCTCGGGACTGATCAGAGCCCGCTATTTGTGCCGACCGTCCTGTGCTGCTCGTGTCGAAAGCCGTGCCGAGATCGAGAGCTAGGCGGTAGTGACTGTCATAATAGCGTCAACAGAAAGACAATAAAACAGAACGAGTTCTGAAATAATTGCGGGAGTCAACACTCTGCCTCTGCAGACGACACGACCACACGCACGAAGATTTACAGCTAGCTGCAACAAGCAACCACAGACCACCACCACGGCACCACCACCACCACCACCACCACCACCACCGACCACCACCGCCACCCCCGCCCCACCACCCCCGCCCCACCAGCCGCAGCAGCACTAGAAGGTGGCGTTGGTGGTTGCAGCAGGTGGTGACGGCGGTCATGGTGGTGTGGCTTTTGCCTTGCGCTTTCCTCTCTCGAGAACGACCCTCCGCTCAAGCTACCGGGGTTGATGCTCTCGAACACGATCACAAAACCACCGAACACCACCACCACCACCACCACCACCACCACCACCACTTCAACCACCACCGACACCCCCGCCCCACTAGCCGCAGCAGCACTAGAAGCTGTTGTTGATCGTAGTGGGTTGTGGGCGTCGATGGTGGCTTGGCGTTGGTGGTGATGGTGGTGGTGTGCTTGTTCGTACTACAGCAGTACAAGTTTTCRAGGTAGGTACGTACCACCGCCGTGCTCCGATATACCTGGTAGTACGGCTGTTTCTGTGTAACGAGTAGCAGTGCACAGCTTGCTGTATAGTATACTAACCGGGCACAAACGAACACGACCCCTTTTTTTTTCCTTTTTTTTATATACCCGAACTTTTTCAAGTATTTTTCTTTGCATTTTCAATGTAATATTATTCCTCGTTTTTCACGTATACCTACGTACGTATTTCGGGTCTTTTTCTTTTTCTTTTTATACCTGCACCTACGTACGTATTTGACCTGCCCAGTACACAGCAGTAGTAGTACACATACATGATGCCCTGCCAGTTTTCGTCGTTTCCATATAATATGCACCAACACACACAGCCCAGCGATCCACTTAATACCCACTGTACAAGGTTGTTGCGCTGACACGCATCGCTTAACAAGAAATGTTGGTGGGTGGTGTTGGCGATGGTGGGACTACCAGCCCAGGGACCAACCGACCCACCCAGTAACTCTCTCACCCACCCCGCACACCCATCAACTACTTGCCGGTCACTAAAAAAAAGGTTTATGTGCTGACACAAATCGCTTAAAAACAAAAACGATCCAATCAATCACGATTATTGTAGGAACACAGCAAAAAGAGAAGAACCGCCAACGCAGTAGCTTAATGCAGTTAGGAGTTTGACCACTTGAAGGCGTCTGTCACGCTCCTCATTCCACCCGTTCTTGTAGGTATCCTTTCCTTTCGTTATTAATCTTTCTCGGTTTTCGCTTTTTTCGGTAGTATTTTGTTTTGTTCCATATTGTCTGTCACATCTGTGTGTGTGTGTTTTCTTCGCATAAAACCTTCCTTTCTACCCATCGACATCCAGCACACCCAGTGTCCGTGCCAATTCTTCATCCTAAAAAGGTGCCAGTTCTGTGGTCACAAAACTACGACACAGAGATACACCGCTCAGTGCAGTAAGCAGAGCAGACAATAATGCAATGCCATATACGGCAGGCAATACCTACCCTGCTAGCAATCCAGGTGCACGAAAGAGGGAAAAAAGAAAAAGAAAAAAAAAAAAGAGAAAAAGCGAAAAGGAAAAAAAAAGAATTAAAAATAAACATAATAAAGCAAATCATCAAACAATCAAACAACCAAACAAAACATGACAAAAAGAAAGAACGTGTCGTGCTTCTTCTCCCAGAGGAGATGCGACAGACAATAAAATCAAATTAAATGAAACGAAATGAAATGGAATGAAAAAAAACAACTCAAACAGAGCAAGACTAAGAACGACAGGAAAGGACCCGCAACCGGAGCACACCAAAGCACCTTCCAGGCAGCCAAGGCAGGTTTATACCCGCCTAGTACGGACAGGTTCTACCAGCTAGTCGGTCTGGTACCTTGCTACCTGCTACCCTGTCAGCCGTCTCCTTCTTGCTTTCGTCCGCCGCGGTTTCCCTACGAACCACCCCCCCCCCTCTGTCTCCTTGGGCGCCACCCATACCAAAACCAAAATAAAATAAAACAATGCGAGGGGCTGTAGCATCGCTGTCGTGCAAGCACGACACTTTCTTTCTTTTATTTTGTCATGCTTTTGTTTGGTTGCTTGATTGTTGATTTGCTTCAGAATCTTTACTTTTTATTATTTTTCCTTTTCGCTTTTTTCTTTCTTTTCTCTTTTTCTCTTGCATGCGCCTGAATTGCTAGCAGAGTAGGTCTTGCCTGTCGTATATGGCATTGCATTGTCTGCTCTGCTTACTGCACTGAGTGTAGTATCTCTGTGTCGTAGTTTTGTGACCACAGAACTGGAACCTTTTTAGGATTGAAGAATCGGCACGGACACTGGGTGTGCTGGATGTCGGCGGGTAGAAAGGAAGGTTTATTAATGTGAAGAACACTCACACACCCCTGGAGAAGCTGCGACAGGCAATATACAAAGCAAATAACTCGAAGAACGATGCTTTGGTTCGTGTCTTTCGTTATCGTTTTTGTTTGTTTGTTGACCTGTCGAGGGTGGTCGAAAAAAAAAATTCGACACCTCACGTCAAATTGTTCAACTTTTACGTTTTGACAGGGGGGGGGGTACCTGAGACCATCCCCTCCCTCTACGCCTACACAAAACCTATATAAAACTGAACACAGGGGACGGTAGAGGGCCGTCCCCCCC
>MEHQ01003425.1:72582-135488 GCA_008828725.1 Saccharina japonica | reverse complement strand
AAACAGCGCCAACAGAGCAAGACTAGGACCAACAGGAAAGGACAGCCAGCCGGAGCACACCAAAAGCACCTTCCAGCCAGCCGAGGCAGGTTTGTTCCCGTAGTACAGGCAGGTTCTACCAGCTAGTCGGTCTGGTACCTACTCTGTTTGCCGTCTCTTTCCTGCTTCCGTCCGCCGTGGTTTGCCTACGACCCCCCCCACCCTCCGTCTCCTTTCCCTTGGGCGCCACCCATACAACGGATACGTGGCACTTCCTACTCAGTTCCGTTTCGTTCTCGTGTAACACACGAGAGTCCCGGAAAGAGAACGGTGTGCTGGATGTCGACGGGTAGAAAGGAAGGTTTAATGTGAAGAACACACACACACGTACGAGTACACTTACTACTTGGTGATCCCAGATCTGAGTCACGAAAGTATGGGGTTGAGTGTTTTTTTTTTTTTCGATGTCACGTTGTTATATCGAAAAGCGACTGTTCCGGTCGCCCTCGTCGAAGTGGTCAATATAATCCTCATTTCCCCGGGTCGATTCGAAAAATCAAGAAAACAAAAAAAGCCCACACCTCTCAAGCATACACACACAAACCGCAAGGGAGAAGCAGGTAGTATAGGTGCTGATCATCCCAGCGCCGTTGCTGGAGATTATAAGTCGTCTATCTAGCTGTCGTGATTTATGTTTCTGCCGCTAGTTTCTCTATTTGGCACAGGAGATATCGTTGTGACGGAAGTTTGGGCTTTCAGATAATAGATGATTCGAGCGCTACAAAAACATGTAGTAAAGAAAAAAACAGAAGCAGGGGCCGCGGTTTTTACCCAAGATGTCAGGAGACGTCACTTTTACCCCTTGACGGACGGGGTCAAGGCAAATGCCTTGACGGACGTGCCTTGACGGCCAAACCCAGGGGCACCAAGTAAACACCCCTTTTAAAAAAAAACGTCTGTCCATATTTTTGAAAACCTGTATTTGAAAGTATTTTCTTGTTGGGATTGTTTCGAGGGTACGCGCGGTGGATGGGGCCGTTTTTACCGCCGAAGGCGGAAAAAAATAGGGTCTTCCCGAGCGAAAGTATTTGGGAAAATGTTCCCGTCTATTTACCGCGGGATGGGAAAGTGGGAAACCATTTGGTCGACGAGATTGGACGGGAAGACACGATTTTTTGGCGATACGGGAACGGGACGGGAACCAGTTTTTAGTGGTACGGGACGGCGCGGGACAGCACGGGAAATGATCGGCGAACGGGTCGGGATTATGTCGGGAATACGGTCGGGAATAGGTCGGGAACCAAGTCGGGAATACGATCGGGAATATAGGTCGGGAATACGATCGAGAATATAGGTCGGGAACCGAGTCGGGAATCCGGTTTGGAAACGAGTCGGGAATGGTTGGGAACACGGTCGGGAACACAGGCTGGAGACAACGACGGCTGAAAAGAGCGAATTATAATCAAAAGTGTTCTTCGTGTACGACTCCTCGTAGATTTTATACGTATATTAATCACACCCTGGACAATTGACAATAGTCTAATTTCCTATTAATAGTTTCCTATTACAATTGACTGGCAATTGTGGTCGCCACTCCCAAATAAATTGTGCTGGCAATTTCATTTAATTGGAATCCTTCTAAATCAATTGTCCTGGCAATTCCATTTAATAGACATCCTTCTCAACCAATTGTGCTGGCAATTCCATTTAATTGACATCTTTCTAAATTAATTGCGCGGGCAATTCCATTTAGTTGGCATTTTTCTATATAATTGTCCTGGCAATTTCATTTATTTGGCAGGCTTCGAAAACAAATGTCCAGACAATCAGGCATTTCCATTTGAACGACAATAATATGTTACCGGTCAATTGATTCCGGACGCTGCAATAGGAATTTGACACATCAATGTATGCATGAGGAAGCTATTTCTTAAAGTTGCAAAGGCAAACGATTCACGAAGCAGTCTATTAATTGGAATCGACCAGACAACATATTTCGGAGGATGCCCATTAAATTGAATATCTCGGACAAAATGTTTGGCGGCCGATTAATCACTAGGGTTTTTTTCACATTCCCTTTCTCCTTAAGCCTTGGACAATAGGTATCGCAATAGACTATTGCGCCTACAATTGACCCACCGAAAAGTCTATTTAATGAAATGAGGCGGACAATTGATTCTTACCATATTGCTGCAATTGGAATTGCAAAGACGACAACATATTGTAGTCCACCTACTAATTGGAATTGCTTAAGCAATTGTTTTAGAGCTCTGTGAATTAACTGGAATTGTCTCCTGCAACTTTTTCGCTCCGGAGACTCCAATACTCCATTCCTTCTTCAATAGGATATGGGACCTACCCGCAATGGACTATTGTTTTTAAAGTAGACCTTCCGGAAGTCCATATAAATGGAATTGGTCGAGATGCTGCTTTGGTGGTGCATCTATTAATAGGAATGGTTCGGCCAATAGGTTTGTGTCCTGGCCTTCTAATAGATATTGTTTCAGCAATTATTTTCTGGTCTTGTCTCACAATTGGAATGGTTCAATCAAAACGTTTCTGCTCTCACCTTCCAATTGGAATTGTTTTAATTAGTTTCAGGTCTTGCCTATCAATGGGAGTGGTTTGGTCAATAGGTTTCTGTGCTGACTTTCCAAATTTAATTGTTGGTTGGGTCAATAGGCTTTGTCCTGACCTTCCAATTGTTAGTGTTCGATCTTTTTTGCTGACCTCGACAATTTCAATGAATAGACCCTACTTGAAATCATTTGGTTGGACAGTTTCAACGTAAGGACCTGTGATTACACTAACACGACCATACATAACCCCCCCTCCCCCCCGTGCTCCGTCTCGAAAGGGATGCGTGATCAATGGGTCAAATAACTAAGGCAAGCAACAAATGAGTACGCCCCCACCTACCCCCCTATCCCCCTATCCCCCGTCCCCCTGTTTCCCCGTCCCCATCCTCGTCTAACAACACATTTTGTGATATAGATGTACTCGATTACTTTACCAAATATCATACTTGTCTCCTCTATTCGGGTTATATAGTATCAGTGCGCAGAATGATCATGGGATACCCTTGTTACAGTGTCCTGCTGACCCGGGTAGTATCCAGGGGAGTCACTGAACCTTATCCTTAACGAGGAATAAACACATAGCACGCGCGAACGGCTTATTATAAAACCGAGTAGTAACTACCAGGCTCCTAGTACATCACGAAACCTACACCAATACCACAAATAACACATAGAACAAAATTTCTACGCAGCTCGCAAAGTTGAGTATCTACTATTCAATCGGTTGAACTCACAGCTGACGTATTTATAATAATTTTATTTAATTGGTAGACAACACTCGAAACAAATTGGCTACACAAA
Organism: Saccharina japonica; assembly: GCA_008828725.1. Lineage (NCBI taxonomy): Eukaryota > Phaeophyceae > Laminariales > Laminariaceae > Saccharina > Saccharina japonica. The sequence continues at coordinate 132,129 of MEHQ01003425.1, read as the reverse complement.
TCCGACTGGTAGATCTCGCTCGGAATAATTTGACGGAGCAATTCCTATTAATAGAAATCACTCGAAATAATTTAGTTGGACAATTGCATTTAATAGATAGCATTTGAAATCAAGTGTCTCGGCAATTCCAATCAACAGCCAGCACCCGAAATCAATTGTAGGCACAATTCCAATTAGTAGGCAGCACCTAAAATCAGTTGCCCGGACAATTTCAATTAGTATACTACAATTGAAGTCATTTGGTTGGGCAAATCCAATTAATAGATAGCATCCGAAATCAGTTGTAGCCACAATAGAGTATTGTAATAGGAATGGTCCAAATAATTGTGCAGGCAATTCCAATTAATTGACAGCACCCAAAATCAGTTGTCTAGACAATTCCAATTAGTAGGCAGCATCCAAAATAATTTACCCGGACAATTCAAATTAATATACTGCAATCAAAATCATTTGGTTGGGCAATTCCAATTAATAGACTACACCCAAAAATAATTACAGACACAATACTCGTAGACTATTGAAATAGGAATTGTCCAGGGTGTGATATTGAAACAGTGGGGGCCCGCTGATAAGAAACTTCAATTTGGCTTCCAGGCTCAAAGTGTTATTTTGTGTGCCCTCATCAGCAACATATACGGCATTTCTTATATATGTGATGATTCTTATTTTCTTGTAGTTTTTCCAGTGTTTCTTATTTCTTATATATATTTTAAAAAATAAAAATAAAAAACAGCTGTGAGCTCGAGGATTTCGTCGAAACTCTTATTTGCTAGCTGAGTGTAATACTTCGATCGCGCGTACTTATGGGTTGTATATATATGTCCTAATGTAGGATGTACGTCCCGTATGAGGGGGACACAATCTGAGGCTGTAGAATTCAGGAAGTGTGTGTCTATTTGTGGGGGGAGAAATAATTAAAATACATTGAAATTAAAATTAAACAGTCTGAAATGGACAAAATCTGAAGTTAAAGTATTAAAACGCGTTACGAACATCAAGACGCTTTTTGATAGTCCTTTAGATATCCTAAGTGACTCCGACAATTTCGAAGGGATATAGTAAATTCATACCCGGATAGGTCAAAGGTTCCGAAGATTTGACGTGATAAAGTGGACCTACTAGCGTAAGCCACCTGTTCGCCATCCAAATTTCGGGGCTTATTTATATTTAAAAAATTAAAAAAAAAAAACAACAAACAGCTGTGAGCTCGAGGTTTTCGTCGAAACTCATCTTTGCTAGCTGAGTGTAATACTTCGATCGCGCGTACTTACGGATGTTATATGTCCTCCTTTATGGTGTACATCCCGTATGAGGGGGACACAATCTGAGGCTGTAAAATTCAGGAAGTGTGCGTCTATTTGTGGGGGGAGAAAAACAAGCAAACAAACAAACAAACAAACAAACAAACAAACAAAAATAGACTTTAAATTAAACAGTCTGAAATAAACATATCAGGTATACCTTGGGTATACTATAGTGTTCTGACGAGTTGACGTGATAGATTGGGTCCACTATTAGTAGCGTAAGCCACCTGTCGTCGTTATATATCTGTATGGGGTATTTTTGTATTTTTGTATTTCGCGAAGATTTCATCTGACCTCAGCCTCTCTTTCTTAACATAATATTTCTTAAATGCGGGCCCCCACTGTAGTTATATTACCGACGTGTGACTACGACATATTGATATGCCACATACGATAGACGAGTACAACATTCGCCAGAATGTAGAACAGGACAAAACAGAAAGAAAAAAAGGGATGGTATACACGTACTTGGTACACAACATTACGCTTTGTTTGCATTTGTTTGAATAGCATACTTCGTATTAGCGCCCCCAGGAGAATTCCGAGTGACAGCATAGAAAAGGGCGCGCTGCAGGCTCATGTACAAAATATGACGGTGGTCCATGACGCTGTCAGGGTTTGGGCTACGGAACTGTTTTATAACGAAGACGAATCCTGTGGATCCGTGTGCGAGTAGTATGGGATGGAAAAAGCCTCCATACGCTCTAGGCCAAAAAGTCTCCACGCCCAGACCGAGAAGGGCAAATAAGTATGGGAGGGTGGGCTCACCAGCCGCGGGGAGTGAGGCCACTGGGTCATCCCAAACTACTGAAAAGGGAAGAACGGACTCCAATTATACTGCCGTATATCATAGGATTTGTTTATATTTCGGAAATATAAACAAATCGTAGACGCACGAATATCTGCAGTCTCCTCCAGTCTACAGCAGCAGGATACGCACTTGCGTCCATCCATGGCCATGCGATGGGAAAACGAAAAAAACGGCGGTAAATGGAATGGGAATATCTGCCCCAATAGTGAGATGCGGGATGGGACAAGCTGTGCCCCAAGGTCGGGATGGGACGGGAATCACTTATATGACAGTGGGATGGGAATAGTCGGGAATGGGCAGACAGTGGGATGGGAAACAGTCGGGAACGGGAACACGGCCATTTCCGCGGGACGGTAGAGCTCGGGAACAGGAACTGACGATGGTACCGGTCGGGGAATCGTGGTCGGGAACGAAAAATATGACGGTTTCCCATTCCCGTACCGTACCATTCCCGTCCCGACCACATTTTCCCGTCCCGACTTTTACCGCGCGTACCCTTGGATTTTTTTCCGCCATTTTTGTTTTTCGATTTGTTTTTTTTTCTCGTTCGGAGTTCAGACCTACAGCAATATACTGGTATATCACGAGCACCGAACACAGCAATATCCTAGTATCTTCTTGCTCATTCATGATGTGTTGGAGCCAGGAGTGCAAAAGATAAAATAAATATGGGGGTTTCCACAGATATAATGAGACATTTTTCTAGCGGGGATAGGGGACAATCCGTCTAGACGGATGGAAATGCCTTGACCGTTGTCCTTGACTGACGGACTGCTTGACGGTTGCCCGTCTCCTGACATCTTTGGTTTTTACGGCACCTCCTCGTTTTGACGAGTGACCACTTTGTGTCACTCGCTCGTGTTGACTTGGTCATCGCATCGTCCGGTCGCTTTAAGCAGCCATATTGCCATCTGCATTCGCGGGAGAACTCCCTCTCCTACGCTCTACCCTCTTGGCATATACGTACGAGCGCACCTTATCGGCTCGGTCGGTTCATCGCCTACTTCGAGGTTGGTGCGATTGTTATGTAGTCCATGCGTGCCCACCGCACGCAGGCATGTTGTAATCTTCATCCTTGTCTACGAGTATCGATAGTTAGACCCTGGGGTTAACTTGCAAGGATAGCCAATGCATGTATCATTTGGTTTTTTGTTTTTCGTTCATCCCATTTATTACCTTCGTCCTTCCTTTCTCTCTCCTTCCAAGTCGTGACTCAGATCCGGGGTCTCGAAGTAGGCTCTTCTCCCTCCTCCCCCACTGCGGTTCTTGCCTTGCATTTCTATCGCGAGAAGCTTTCAGCACTTTCTTCCCTCGTCGACTTGCGTCGGATTCCGCCTACCCACGCCGCGAAGGCGCTCTCAGCAAGAATTGGTTCCTTTTTCTGTTTTCAAATACAGTACTAGGCCCGCTATAGTGCAGGGGTGTTTCCAGATATTTTACCTGCGCTATACCGGGCACCTGCACTACCCAGTGGAGTGCCTCAGTAGTGCAGGTTCGGCACTATTGAGGTTTTGAATATCCCTCAATAGTGCAGGACCTGCAGCTGCACTATTGAGGCCCCTCTTTGACTTCATGGTGTGGCGTTCACGCTTTGCGGGGCTAACAGAGTACGAAATGGGTCGAAATTATGTATTAATAGTGGACGAAGCTAAATCTGAGTCCTCGTTGCCTTCCTTCGAGTTGCAAGATGGAAAAAGACAAAACAGAAAAAGAAACACCACAGCAAGCGCACTGCAAAAATACGAGCAACCATGTACCCCTCGCCCTCACTACGTCGCGACAAACTCCCTCATCATGTCTGCCTAGCGCACCCGCCTCGATGTTGCAAGAAAAATACAACAACAAACAAACCAAGACAAGCGCGACAAGAAGCGCACCGCAAGAAAAATAAACAACCATGTACCCCTCGCCCTCGCTACGTCGCAACAAACTCTCTCGTGTCTGACTGGCGCACCCGCTTAGCGGAATGCGCTGCGATCATCGCCATCTTCGCTTTCGTTAGGTAGAACGCCGCGTCTCCGTTGCCACTCTCATCTGCTGCCCCTTCCAGGACGCCGAAGTGAAACGACAGCTCAGCATAATAAGCCGGTGGAGCACGGCGCTCGCGCCCCGTGTTCTCGTCGCCACCGCCCTCCTCCTTGTCCACCGTCCGCACAAGGCATGGTGCGCCTCTGCGTAGAGCTCTTCGGGTATACAGCAGCACGTGTACCCTCGTTTCTGTGTTGCGTCTGTCCGCTGTCCGTATGTGTGTATGTGTGTGTATACAACCTGCACTACAGTACGCGACAGCACTTAAGAATTTCCTATTTAAACTCAGCCTCGCGTCTTATTTCCTCTCTAATTTCAGCAGAAGAAATGCTTAAATCCAATTTCTTATTGGGAAAAAAGGCGCAAAACGCCAAATTCTTGGAAATCAATTTCTCATTTTGCAAAGGCTTTCAATGCGACCTTTTTTTTTCTTGAGCGGTTGTCAAGAATTTGTTTTTTCACATACATGGCATCCATCACTCATAATTCACAAGATATTCATTAGAAACACGATAATGCTCTTCAGGACTGCAGGCATCAAATATTATCTTCGCCACCTTCAACGATTCTGCTTAACCTTAACCCCTTCAGAACTGAAAAAAAAAAATCCTACACTAATTCCAAGTAGTTTTCCCCCAAATAAGTGGGACCAGTTTTTAAGGGGCTCCTTCGGTCATGAAAAAAAAGAATACTTGAGTCTTGAAATATATATATTTCGTTTTTCTTACAGCAGCATGTACTATTTTTGGTATAATAACACCATTTACGGACAACAGCATAGCTCCAGTTAGAATGCTCAGATCTGCGACCGACCAACGTATAGCTTGTTCGTTATAGTCTTTAGGAGGTATTGGGGCTCTTGGGTCTGCAAGGGAGGGCAAGCATTGCTGTGTTTGCATCACGAAACGAATCTGCTCCGCAGCAAGATTTGGATCGTTCCGGAACTCCTGTTTGGTATCTAAACTCTGCTGTGGCCGCATAGGACGCTACGGACGGTCGAACTAGAGGCCCAGGTACGTTCACCTACTAGTGCTCGGCGTCCTCGTCGAAAATCTGAGTTCAAACAGTATCAGCAGCCGGAGAAACTGCATTTTTCAAATTCGTCTTGGGTACCAGGGGTAAGGCACGTCGTTTTCGAGTAAGAGGTACTTTTCGGGATGATGAACAAAGTTTCTGATTGATACGCCTTCTGAGACACAAATGTCGACCATGACCAAAGCTCTCTAAACCTCCTCATCGGTCGCCATTATGAGCATTAGAACTGGAGAAATGTGGAAATTATACCAGAAATAGTATTGCAACTGAAAAACAAAAACGGGTTAGTTTTTTATTCGCTCTTCTTATTTTTTTTGCCCGAAGGGGCCCCTTAAGGGGTTCAGCACTACTCCAAGGGCCTGCAGGTACTCTAGAAGCAAGCAGTACACCATCCACCACCGCACTGCTTCTATCCGCACCGAAAAAAATGGGGAAAAAATGTGTTGCGCTATTTTTATTTGCATGTCTGTAGAGGGGAAAGGATTTTGTTTGGCGGGAAAAAAATGGATTTCGTTTGGCGAAAAACAAAAAACAAACATACAATAAGCGTCGCCACTTGGGACGGTTTTAGAGCGCGAAGGCGGCTTGCCTGGGGGGCTGATGTGGCCTTGCGGGGATGTTTGGGCAGTTTCTTATTTTTCAGGGGTGCGTTGTATTCAGCCAGATTCTTACCTGCCGACCCGTTTGCACTTCCCAATTTTCTAATTATTATTTCCTCCTCGAATCCAGCACAAATGCTTATTACCTGTAAATTCTTAAATTTCCTTAAATCCCAGCCTGGCATTCTTAACTGCCACATTCTTACGTGCTGTCGCGTACTGTACTGCGGGGCACCGCGGTGCCCAACCTGCACTATATATAGCGGGAGTGCCCTCAATAGTGCAGGACCTGCACTATTGAGGGCGCTGTCTGTGTCCAGAGGTTTTACCTGCACTATACCGGACTATACCGGGCCCAGTACTGCAGTAATAATGTCACAATCTCTCATCGCGTTGGGATTTGAACTCGGGTACCAATGATAGTAGTCTTTGAAGCTGACCACTACTCTACCGGGGCGACCGGCTCATAGAGCAGCTGAAAATATACGGCGTACCCGGATCGTGCTCACTCGTACACATTATTACAAGAACGATGGGAATGAGGAGCGTGACAGACGCCTTCGAGTGGTCAAACTCCTAACTGCATTAAGCTACGTACTGCGTTGGCGGTTCATCTCGTTTTGCTGTGTTCCTACAATCGTAATTGATTGAAGCGTTTTGTATTTTAGGCGATTTGCGTCAGCACAAAAAGCTTTTTTGTTCGTGGGCAGATATTGGTTAGTGGGTGTGCGTTGTGGGTGAGTTAATAGGAAGGGGAGAGAAAGGAGCTGGTTGAAGGAGGTGGTTGTCCCACTATCGCCTACACAATCCACCAACAACATTTCGGGTTAAGCGATGTGCGTCAGCGCAAAATCCTTGTACAGTGGTGAGTGGATCGCTGGGGTGACGACAAAAACTGGTATTATACGTAGGGCATCATGTGTACTGGGCAGGTATATATAATAAATAATAAAAACACCACAAATACCTACGTGTGTGTGTGTTCTTCACATTAAACCTTCCTTTCTACCCGTCGACATCCAGCACACCCAGTGTCCGTGCCGATTCTTCATGTTAAAAAAGGTACCAGTTCCGTGGTCACAAAACTACGGCACAGAGATACTACGCTCAGTGCAGTAAGCAGAGCAAACAATGAAATGTCATATACGACAGGCAAGACCTACCCTGCTAGCAATCCAGGTGCATGAAAGAGAAAAAAAGATTAAAAAAAACGAAAAAACGAAAAGGAAAAAAAAAGAATAAAAATAAACATAATAAAGCAAATCAACAATCAAACAACCAAACAAAAACATGACAAAAAAGAAAGAAGTGCTTCTCCCAGAGGAGATGCGACAGACAATAAAATCAAATGAAATGAAACGAAATAAACTGGAAAGAAAAAACAACGCAAACAGAGCAAGACTAAGAACGACAGGAAAGGGCAGGCAACCGGAGCACACCAAAAGCACCTTCCAGGCAGCCGAGGCAAGTTTATACCCGTAGTACGGACAGGTTCTACCAGCTAGTCGGTCTGGTACCTTGCTACCCTGTCTGCCGTCTCCTTCCTGCTTTTGTCCGCCGCGGTTTCCATACAAACCGTCCCCCCCCTCTGTCTCCATTCCCTTGGGTGCCACCAATACCAAAATAAAAATAAAACAATGCGAGGGGCTGTAGCACCGCTGTCGTGCCCCCCTGGAGAAGCTGCGACAGGCAATATACCAAGGAAATAAAATAAAAAGAAAGGAAAAGTAGGACCACCAGAAATAACAAAGGGAAAGCACGGAGCTCGCCATCCACCAAGCCAAGTAGTACTTCTTCCTTATCACAGAGATAAAAACGGGAGTAACAATGAAACTGAAATGAAACGAAAAACACAACAGGGCCGCGTTCGAAGCAGCTACAGAGGTACGTAGTACGGGAAGTCTAGACGGGACTTACCACTGTAGTCAGCCTGGTACCCTGCCACCCTGTCGGCTGTCTCCTTCCTGCTCTCATCAACCGTGGTTTCCGTACGACTGTTGCCCCCCCTCTTCCCATTCCCTTGTGCATCACCCGCAACGGATGCGTGGCGCTGTCTACTCAGTTCCGCCTTGTCCTTGTGCCACCGAACCATGAACCGTTCAGCTGCTTCGAGGACCTCCCTGTACCACTTGCCCACCTTAGTTGCTGCAACGGTCCACACCGCGGTCTTTACTCCAAACACCAACGGGACCTGTGCCGTGGACCCCTCGGTGGCTCGAAACACCTTGAGGTCTTCAGCAAGGCATTTCTGCCAAGTCTTTGGTTGTCCGCCCGGTTGTCCGCCCGGTCTGCGTCCCCCCCCACCCGTCATAGTCCCGAACATCACCCGACTGGGTAGTCGCCCCTTGGGTTGCCGTGCCACGGCCCCCGCAAAGAACAGCCGCCGTTTACGGATCGTCGTTTCGATGCTCTCGCATCGTGTCTGCTTGAGAGCCTTCGCGTACGAGAGGGTCCGATAGTCGCCACGTTGCCGACGCTGGAAGCCAATGACACGCAGGAGGACTTACTTGGTGGTGTGCCGATCGGAGCCTGGCGAAGTGTTGTGCACTGAGGGTCCACGTCACACATCCGTACAGCAGGGTCTCAATCACCTCGGCCTTCAACATGCGGACTTTCAGACTAAGTCGAGCCGTCTTCATGTCGTACAACTCTGGTCCGAACCATTTGAAGCACGCCCACATGAGACGGATCCGTCGTTCGATTTCGAGTGAGAGGTCAGCCTCTTCGTGGATAATGTCGCCGAGATACAAGAACTGGCTCGTCTGTCTATACCTCTGACCAGCTGCTTCGATAACAAGCGGCGGAGGACGGGGTGTCTGGTTCCGTGTTCGTAGGATCATCGTTTCCGTTTTATTTTCTGAAACCGTGAGGCCTGCTACTTCGAAGACAGTCACGATGACTGTCATCATTATAGCGAGACCCTCCGCAGACTTTGAGACAATTCCTGCATCATCGGCGTACAGCATACCCCATACAGTCCTTCGCACGCATGCCAATGGTACCTCTTTTCCAACCACTACATCCGCCTTGAGGTGAACCAAATCCCTCATGATGTCTTCGTCTTCGCTGAAGCGTACGAGAACAACGTGTATCACAGCAGCGAAAAACACGTTGAACAGCAGTGGTGACAGCACGCAGCCTTGTCGTAGCCCCTGAGTGACGTTAAACCAATCAGAGTGCTCACCATCATCTGCGCGTACGCAAGCGCGCATGCCGTCGTGGAATTGGAGGATGATTGTAAGCATCTTGGTTGGTATGCCAACGCGCGTTAGAACCTGCCACAGCAGCTCTCGGTCGACAGAGTCGTATGCTTTCTGCAGATCGATGAAGCACATGTACAAAGGGATTTTTCTGTCTCGTCCGAGTTCTTGTAATCGTCGTACTACGAACAGCATGTCGACTGTTGATCGTGTAGGACGAAAACCGCACTGTTCCTCAGGGAAGATGCCTCGGTCCTCGCAGTAGTTGCTGTCAAGATGAAGAAGAAGACAGAAAAGATCAGACAGAGCTGAGAAGATGGTTGTTGTTGGTTGGTTGTAAGCTTGGTGGGCGCAACCAGCCTCGACACGCTCGGCTCTACGGCTAGATGTACTCTATCGGGTGGTTGTACTGGCCGACCCACAGCAACGTTCCTTGGATGCTTGCTCGTGACCGTTCTACGTACTCATTAAAAAAAAAAGAATTTAACAAAAAACTTACTACGTACTGTTCTCAAGAATGCTACGAACAGTGTCTAGATACCCCGCATATTTTCGTAGAACGTTCCTATTGGTATTTCGCCGCATATCCATGGCTGTACTGATACCAAGTACTATTCGTACGTACATGACTAAGTACGCCCTTACTTCAATAGCACTCCATGCTACTGAGTTAGATAGATAGGCTGGTACATACACCTACTAGTATACCTGCTACTATGATACGACATTGTTCCCGATCGGCGACTTAGTAGGCCACTGGTTACTGCTGCTGTAGCATAGTACCTACATCAACACGACCCCTCGATGGAGGTAACAAAGTCTAATCACTGTACTGTTAGCCATCGAAACTAGTTACTCAGTCAACTTGGTCTAACGTAATGTTCTCGTGCTTGATACTTACGGCAACTGAGTGCGTACGTTGTATATACGGTAGCACGCTTAGCCTAACGTTATCTCGACAACTCCCACTGTAGTTACTTCGTGTACTTTACTTGTCTGCATATATACGTGTGGTGTCCGTTGATACGTCGCAACAAAGGTTCATTACTCCTTTGCCGCGCCGCAACATCAACCGTTCCTGCTTCGCTTACGACGGGTGATCAATCCTTCTATAGCTAACGCAACAACTACTACGCGTAACCTGGCAACGTAAAGGTATAATGTTGTGACAGGTTTGCAGCAAGGGCAAGCGTACAAACCGTATATATTCACAGATAAGCCTGAGAACCCGCGCGGGTCTAACTATACATATACCAGACAGACATACTCGATACGATATTATTTCGTACGCTTAATACTACGACACCGTTATCGGCCGTATGTTTTACATTTGAAAGGATACCAGTCGAACAGCAGTCTTAACTATCACATTTTTCTTCTGAAACACATTCCTTACTGCCATGGTATTGTACTGCCCAAAGGGTGGATGAACAGTTGAAGACAGGCTTGTGTCAAGAGAGGCAACACGTATCACTGCAAACATTCGCAACTGTATCTCAAGCAAAACAAAAAGCAATGATCAGTTTGTTGACCAAGAAACATAACTACTAACCGGCTACCACGCTTCTGCCCGCCCCGTACTAAGAAGACGTGTGGCACTGCCATAAACCAAAGCTTGCCATTTAAGCTGGTACGACCCCAGGCGATGAAGATGTCCTCCTCCCGGCGGTCCACATGGTGATGGTGCAGCGGCTCCAGATGACGATGTTCCAGCAGCCCCAACCGATCGATGATGATGTTCAGCGACTCCAGAAGCGATATTCCAGTAGCCCTAAATTGATGATGATGTCCAGCGACTCCAGAAGCGATGGATGTTCCAGCAGTCCTGAATCGATGATGATGCGGTAATCCCAGAAGACGTTCTCCCCCGGTGATCCTAAAATATTTGATGATGCTGTGGACCGATCCCGAAAGACACTCCGGCGACCCTACGATGATACTATTGCGGTCACTCCGGAAGCTCCAGCAGTCCCATCGAACAGTAGTGCTGTAAGCGACTCCGAAAGTTGTTTTTTCGGCAATCCCACAGGCTCATGTTTGCAGCAGTCCCGGAAACGTCTCCCCGACGACCCCGCGTTTAGGCAGCTCCTGGCGGTGATAGTACCCCGGCGGCTCCCGTTCTTGTAGATTATAGTGTAGTACTGTGGCCCAATCCCAGGGGACATTTCTCCGGCGATCCCACTATAATGATGCCGCGAGGCGTTCTTTCAACCCGACGACGAACGACCCTGGGCGACACGAAGCTCCAGCGGTCCACACGACGATATTATGATGATGATGATGACGATCCCAGGCAATGATGATGTTGCTCCAGCGATCCCAATAAGTAGTCCTCCTTGCTCCGGAGATTCATGCGCTCTTACCGGAAGCCCGCCGTCCAGTTGCCGTCGAACACGATCGGCTCGCTCCTCGTCGTTAATTGCGCCGCTTGTTCTTGTTCTCGACAGGCACGGCGACGCCGCTGTTGTATGATCTTGTCCTCCTGCATTTCTCGTATCCTCGGTCGGCCTAGACTCGCCTTCCCTCACAACGAACCCCCTCTTGGCGTCCATGATGTTGCCGGTGGCGTTGGCCGTGACGTTGGATCCCATTTTCGCAGTCCTCGTACTCGAAACTCGAACGCTGTGTCTTGTGCAGCAGAACATTCCCACCGGTGTACTGTAATCATAGTACGACGATCCTGAGAAGATTGCAGCAGGCAGGTCCCGGTAGAACTACGAGTACGTTGCAGCAGCACAGCAGCAGCTCCAGGTGAAGATGGCCTTGGTAGCTCTGCGGGGAGGTAGACCTTGTTCTTCGTAGCAGCAGCCCCTCCTGAAGGACGATGCTCAACGAAGCTCTGCGGAGAAACTCACAGCAGGAGGTCCTGGTCTCTACTGTATGTACGAGCACGTACTCGTAGCAGTCCGGAACTCAGGCGTAGTCCTTTTACTGGACGTACCCGATGAACCGCAGCCCTACGCGAAGCGCCAAGCACATTGAGGCTCTAACCTGTTGGGTGACAGTGTCCCCTTGTGGCATTGTGGTGGACGTGCTATTAATAGTCCAGAGGCTTGGCGCGAGCCGCCGTTAGGCGCGCTCGTTAGCGTCTCTCACAAGAAAGATATGATGTAAAAAGAAGGCTCTCTCTGGACCAAGATGAAGAAGAAGACAGAAAAGATCAGACAGAGCTGCACGGATCTACATTATTTGACTTTTTCGTGATTCGTGTCGCGGCACGTGCCGCGGCACAGGGTTCGGGTTAGGGTTAGGGTTAGCGATACTCGCCGCGACACTCGCCGCGACACTCGCCGCGACACGTGTCGCGACAAAAGTCAAATAATGTACATCCCTCGTTCTTGAGACTCTTCCAGACGTTCAACGACGAATAGTGTCTACTGTAGATGCCCCGCATAGTTTCTTACAAAGTTCCTATTCGTATTTCGCCGCATATTCATGGCTGTGCTGATACCAATTACTATTCGTACGTACATCACGGAGTACGCCCTTACTTGAAATAGCACTCCATGCTACTGACTTAGATAGATAGGCTGGTACATACACCTACTAGTATACCTGCTACTATGATACGACATTGTTCCCGATCAGCGACTTAGTAGGCTACTGGTTACTGCTGTTATAGCATAGTACCTACATCAACAGGTCCAGGTTACCGTCCAAAAGCAGCACACCCTGTACAACTACAACTACTAGTACTTGTCTGCCAGACAACTACTGTTTGAAACAGTTGTGCAACTACTGTAGTTGTCTGTAGACAACTACTGTTTGAAAAAGTTGTGCAACTACTGTAGTTGTCTGTAGACAACTACTGTTTGAAAAAATTGTGCAACTACAGTAGTAACCATTTGAGAAGGTGCTATTTTTTTGTGGGTTCTGCCGATGGCTGTACTGAAAGAACCAAGGCGACAATTCACACGCCGGTTGTGTCCAACAATGCCCTGAGTGAAAATGAAAATTCGCGTTCGCGTCGATCTTTATATTTTTCAGTTTTGCTTTAGTTATAGCCTTGAAAGGCTATTTTTGGTAAGGATTTCAAATGGTCAATTTTCAATATATTTATTTCCGGCTGGCTCAGGAAACCACATTCTAGACCCGATATTGAAAATGTGTTCCCGGAGGATTGTGGTGACAAGCTATACGATCATCATACAAGTTGTATTGTAGTAAAATATCCATTTTTGATGGCGCTGAAAATTTTTCCGTTTTCGGTTTTTTTCCTTACTGACAGTAAGGAATTAACCCCAAAACCATGCCAAAACGGAAAGTTTTTCAGCGCCATCAAAAATGGATATTTTACTACAATATAACTTGTATGATGATCGTATAGCTAATCAACACAATCCTCCGGGAACACATTTTCAATATCGGGTCTAGAATATGGTTTCCTGAGCCAGCCGAAATTAAATATATTGAAAATTGGCCATTTGCAATCCTTACCGAAAATAGCCTTTCAAGGCTATAACTAAAGCAAAACTGAAAAATATAAAGATCGACGCGAATGCGAATTTTCGTTTTCACTCAGGGCATTGTTGGACACAACCGGCGTGTGAATTGTCGCCTTGGTTCTTTCAGTACAGCCATCGGCAGAACCCACAAAAAAATAGCACCTTCTCAAATGGTTACTACTGTAGTTGTCTGTAGACAACTACTGTTTGAAAAAGTTGTGCAGCTACAGTAGTTGTCTGCAGACAACTACTGTTTGAAAAAATTGTGCAACTAGTTTTCTGTAGACAACTACTGTTTGAAAAAGTTGTGCAACTAGTTGTCTGTAGACAACTACTGTTTGAAAAAGTTGTGCAACTAGTTGTCTGTAGACAACTACTGTTTGACAAAGTTGTGCAACTACAGTAGTTGTCTGTAGACAACTACTGTTTGAAAAAGTTGTGCAACTAGTTTTCTGTAGACAATTACTGTTTGGAAAACCTGTACAACTAGTTGTCTCCAGACAACTACTGTTTGAAAAAGTTGTGCAAGCTACAGCAGTAGTTGTCTGTAGACAACTACTGTTTGGAAAACTTGTGCAACTATGTACTGTAGTTGTCTGTAGACAACTACTGTTTTGAAAAGTTGTGCAACTACGTAGTTGTCTGCAGACAACTACTGGGTGGAAAACCTATGCAACTACTGTAGTTGTTTGGGGACAACTACTGAGTAGTTGCGGCCGAGCACAACTATTAGTTGTAGTTGTTAGTTGTAGTTGTACAGGGTGTTTAATACTACTTGATATTGATCCTACGCAGTCAGTTCTTCGAGTATTTGCGCGAAACTACAACTTTCTACAGACATGCCTTGGAGTACCCAGAATCGGTTCGTCCAAAAACAAAAATGGAGGGGGGAAAAAAAACTACGGAAACGCCTGACTATGTTCGACGTTTTTGAAGGCCTGTGGTTGGTCAAGGCACAGTTCCGCCTCTAGCACCAGCCATAGGCCCTTAATAAAAGAACGGCTAATGTCACCCTCTCCCACTGTGGAGGTCAGTCTGATACCAACTATGTGACACTCGAGTACATATTGCGATCGGCATTCGTGGCTGACGAAAGTTTGGGTGGTATGCTTGAACCAGATCGTAGCACAGTTTGGCCGACATGTTTCTGACTGACGGAACTCGTCAACTGGCAAACGGCAATACCTACCTGCTACTGCAGTACCTCTTTTGTTTCGCACGCTATTAATATGTTTTGGTGACACCTATCTGTACTATGCCGTCGGGTTGGCTATCGGGTTACACCTACAGATGTTCTCGAGCGTCAGTATGGTGTGAGGTATGAACCTCCCCAAGCGAGGGAGCCCCGGACTAAACGTGCCAACCCTATCGTAGCACTCCTCGTCCTGGCACTGGCGGTACGTCCTGTCACGGTGCCCATCCCCGACAACAAAACCATGTAACAGTCCCCCTCCCTTGCTTTGCTACTTCGCTTCCCTCGCAAGACGCTGGGGTGTTCGGTGTGAAGACCCCAAGGCTATCGATAATAGGATGGTACAACCTTCCGGTATCTTCGTCCTACTGGTCGTCGTGCTAGCTGCCACGATACCGGCTGTGGCTCTTGGCGTTTCTGTTAGCGTGGAACACAAAGAGGACGATCAAGGCTGGTCGACACCTGGAGATGAGCAGGTACGCTCACTCATCCGTGCTTGCCCACGTCAGAAACTTACATATTTCCCGAACACACGTGCGTTGTGCGGGCTCGGTGAGACGTGGGCTACGATAGGGTTAGCACGGATTGTTTTTGAATTGTATCACTTGAGAAGCTCCAGACCATTAAAACTTGTAATCCTGTTAGTACGATCGGGTACTGTTGTTGGTATTATAAGAACCGTTAATACTGATGTTCTTATGTTAGTGCTGTTAATACTGTTCGTACTGTTATATTGCTAGTACTGTTATTAATAGTGCGTCTAGTACTGTTAGTACTGCTAATACTGTTAGCACTGTTAGTGCTATTAGAGCCTAACCCAACAGCCGTCGTCGATAAAGGCATGAGCCAAGACCCACAAAGAATAACGTGGGCTACGTAGGTATTCCACGAATTAATGTAGTAAAGGCACATCGGGTGATAATCTGTTTGGTAGCTCTTCGGTTGAGGAGCCCTATTAGGGCCCGTCTTAACAAAATGTTTTGGTGTTGAACTTCGAAAATATATGTTTCGTTTGATTTGCTTTGCATCTGATTGGTCGAGAAATGAATCGCTGCCAAACAGCCTTTTTGGAATGAAATTAAAATAACCAGGAATTCCACAAGAAGTATTTTTGGACTCTGCTCTTCGTGTTATTCAATTTGGGGGGTTCCTCCAACTCGACGTGGCATCCATGAAACCGAAGGAAGCCACGCAAACTTGAGCCGTGTCGTCGACTGCTTCAGGGCGAGATCCATCATTCCTGAGAGGCAGGGCCACCGGAGCAGCCGCAGCGCGAGGTCCGACGGCCCCTAGCATAGCGCAGACCACCCGCAGCGCCTAAACCAATCACAAGGCCGTCGCAAATCCAGTGTTCCGTCCCTCTTTGCCTCCCACACCATACGAGCACCGACCCGATCACGAGTTCGCTCAGAGGCTCGATCGCCGCATCCCTGTTGCGGCTGCCCGCGTGCGGCTTCGGGGCTGCGCCAACCACCCAAAACACTCCAAGAGCGATTGGCTCTTAGACGGTGCCGGCAGACACAATCTTCCGCTGGTGGCGGTGCCCTGGGGAGGACGCAGGCCGTAGCTCGCCTCGTTGGTTGCTCACAGATGTTCGTTGACCCTTGTTGTGCGTTATTCGTTGTTTTAACGCAATACGCCATTCCTCGATAGGATCCACACAGTCAGTCATTTGTTTTCGCGAAATTATATTCAATTTTATTCGTTTATATTTAATTACGAAAGTTTTCGTTCGTCATTACAGTAGTACGGGCCCTAAGCGAAAAACGTTTGCCCTTAATAGTGTTACAATTCCCCTACTGCAGCACGGCTCGTCGATGTCTGGTTATGGTTGAGCAGTCTGCTGTTGATGCAGCTAGAGATGGGCACCGCATACGTAGCTAACTTCGATAACCGAAAACCTGATGATAAGCGTTATTCCCAGAAAGGAATAACCGGGTTTAACGGGTTAACCGCCTGCACAAAAACGTCTCCAAACCAGTGAAACTACAAGGGCTACATGCCCGTTGTTAATGACACGTGGGTAGTTGAAGTCGTATCATGTTGCCTCAGCGTGTATATGGTATTATAATAATGGACTGCTCTCCCGCCTTCTCCGGTACACTGTTCTGGTGGCTAGAAGTAGGATACGATGATGGAAAATCGAGGTACTGTACGGCGGTGTTAGTGTAGCATAATCTAGTTGTAGTTGAACCATTACAAACACATGAAAATGTAAACTCGACGATCTGTTTAGACTTTACAACACGAGCTACAGGATTAAGCATGGATCACGGACCGTACGACGGAACCATTGCCAAAGAGGCGACAAACTGTAATGGTGATGTTGGCTTCCCATGGGACACACGTCGGGGATGTCAGTAATCGTCTCCTTCGAAGTGTATGTCGTATGCATATATATCCCTCCCCCGGCTACTGTATACCGTGGATATGCAGCGCCACTGTGGTACGAGATATGGACCCGCACAACAGTAGTAGTAGTGGGAACACGCGTCCTCTCTCGGCGGCAGGTTTTATTAGCTTCACGCTTTCATGTTCCTACGATATCGCTGTCGTATAGTCACTAAATTAACTCTACACGTGCTGCGGGTTCTATCGAGTGGTTGAAGTCGACAACCAACTGCCCGCAGACGCCTGATGGATCTCCATGAACAGCCGGGGGGGGGGCGTTCCTAGAACGGGGCCTACTTGTTTTGTCTGGACGTACGATGCGTTGGCCACACACCGAGTTGGGGCCCATCGTTTCATACCATATTCGTCGTAAATTTGTTTAACCACAACTCGTCGCCATTGATAGTGCTCAGGTCAAGGGGTACGAGTATAGGGTTCGGTTTGAAATCCACCTGCCACACTCTCGGAGCGATTCGGCCACACACGTAATTGTGCTCGCTCTTGAGAATTATAACCCCTTACCACCTCGCGTTTCACAGGCCCACGTGTATTCTCCAGATGTGCGAGTTGCGCCTCACACAGTGCATGGCCCGGGACTCCACGATGCAAGCGTTGGGATCCCGGCATCGTTTTTGATCGTGTTGGTTGAAGACGACGACGCTCCCCCGAACCAGCAGTGGAATACCGACAACAATCAATTTATATACGTCTGGATAGCTAACCCGGACCAGATATTCATCGCGGAGGTAGTCAATAACCAGAACGGTACACTTACCGCAACTTACGAGAGCTCATTCCCAGGAAATTACTCCGTGTACGTCGAAGTCGTTGAGTTGATAAAACTCGACGAAGGCAGGGCCGTCGTCGGGAGCCCTTTCTCCTTGGCCATCGTGGGAACTCCAGCATTCGACGTCGAGAAACTTCCGGTGTGTGGCACGGAGAAAGAACAAGACATTGCGAGCACCTTTTGGAGACCGGGCACGTGGCTGTCGTCTAACCTCGCCAGCGCATCACACGGAGTCATGAGAGACGGATGGGTGTTTCAACCCAAATCGTGCGTGTACGACACGTTCTCCTACGATGACCTTATGCTTCTGGCCGGCATGGAGAAACCCACATGGTTGCTGATTCTCGGGGGGTCGGTGCAGCGAGGGGTCTTCTTGGCGCTCGTCGACATGGCGCTGAGGCAAGGGCAAAAGAACGAACTTGACAGCAGTGCCATTGCGAAGTGTTGGGGCTACGCCGACATTCAGATCGGCAATCTTCGACTCACGTATCAGGCAAGTGGGTAGTTACTTTTAAAGGCTATTTCATCGGCGTCTAGGAGCCACTCTTGCGAGTGGCCACCGTATTTCCTTTGCTGTCTCAAGCTTCGGTACAGTCCGGTTACGCGCCAATAACCGTGATGGGTGTTTTTGTTACGCTTCACCAAAAACCTATTATCAAGTCTGTTTTGTTTAGGTACAGAGCCACCCGTGCTACTCTAGTGGCCTACACTCGACATTGAAATGTTCGGCACCATGACCCCTTGGCTAATGGATTGACAAATATCTGTAGTATTCCGCTAGTAGCATACGGTCGAAAGGAATGCCAAAGTTGCGGTAGCTGGATTGCTGGCGGCTGCAGTGCTATATGGCTCGCGTTTCGATTTCCCCGAGTATGTTTAGTCCTTGAAAAATGACTGTACAGCTTGAGTGTGTTGGTGGATCACGAATGCTTAGTGGGTCAAACGGACGTTTACGGTGTGGTGGAACACGGGGACAAGTGGATGGCACAAAACGAACTGACTTCTGGATCACCGGCCTAACACGCCATGTAGTCCGTGTGGTGCCCTAACCATCTACCAACAACGCGCAACAACGACAGAACCCTAGAGTAATTAATCTGGCGCCATTGGTTTTGATCAAGATACCATCCACGAACGAAGTGGTTGTATCACTTGTAATTGGTAGAACTGTACCTATTCGGTTCTACTGATGTAGGTCCCAAAACACTCTTGGGGAGGACATTGCCGTATTTTGCACCAAGCTTTAATTGCCCTCTACACCCCCGGTATAGCAGGTCAAAGTTGAACCCGTTGGTAGGCATATTTGGAAGTCATACGAAGTTTAATGAAACCATAAAAAGTGCTCGGAACTATTGGTGGAAGTGATGAGCTGTTGCAAATACCATTTGCCTTTGATCGATGACAGTACAGATTCTACCGAACGGGCGTATTCCTTGAAAGGCGATCGTAAGCCCTCCTCTTGCGGGTAGGGACCCTTCACCCGAACGTGGTAGGGGCGAAACGCCTGCCACAACCCAACGTTGTGGTAGGCCCACTACGATTACACCCACAACTGACCATTGGACCTGACACGCCGTATTTACGACACATCTACCCAGCATTCCTGCCGCACTGACTCCGTCGTCCACTCGGCCAGATAGCGTGTCAAAGTGATATGGTGCCCTGAGTTTCAGCTGACCAAATAGAGTGTCAACCTTGGTCGTCTCTCGTCAGTAGCTGTAATTGTCATGCCACAATACGACGCATGCCGATCGTCGCGGAATCTAGTCGCAGGGCTCACAGGGTGGTAAAGGATTGCATACACATTCGTATGCTGACGGTGTGTAACCGTAATGTTACATGAGTACGCCGAGCGGTGAAATCTACTGCACGCCAAGAAACGATGCTGGAGGCCAACGAGCTGTTTCATTGTCGAAGTCTGGTTGCTGAACCCTCGGGCGAAGGCAATGGATCACACGGCCACAGGGTGCCGTGAAAACATAGAATCGAAATTCCCTGTGGTGCGCGATTTCATTAATCTCTGCGGCAAGATGTGGTTTTGTTTTTATGTTATGGTTTTTGTCGTGATTTTCGTAAACCTATTCTATGTCAGGACTTTCGTCTGTACACCGTGGTTGAGGAAGGAGACTCGACCATTTGCAACGACAAAAATCTTCAGAGTGGAAGCACCACTGCCTACGTCCGTTCCTGCCAGCGATTCCTTCGCCGCACAGCGTTCCACGAGGGAAGTGACTGGCCTACAGTTATCATGGGCCTATCTAACCTGGTAGACGGAGAATCCGCCCCCAACGTGCCTATCAAGGTGAGCGATACTGAGGGGAACTGTATCAATACGCGTACTGATGAAGGTGAGCGCAAACAACATGCCTGTTGAGATGAGCGACGACCTTATGCTTTTGTTAGATGAGCGATGACAGCATGCCTATATTGGGGTGACCGACAACGGTCTGCCTGCTTAGATTAGCGATGACATCGTGTCTATTAATAATAAACTAAGAAACACGTCAGCTGTGAACTCTCCCAACCGGTCGATATTCATCTTTGCTAGCTGCGTGGCGATATTCCATGATGTTATTGTTAGGTACATTTCCTCGCGACTGACTACTGGCCGGTGACTCCCCTGGATGCTACCAGGGTCGACGAGACGATAATACTTGTAGAACGATTTCCGATTGGTTTCGCCCCATATCATCACGTGTACCGAAACAGCAGATCACACGAAAGGGGCACATGGATAGGTAAGGGGTACGAAGGACACAAATATACTTCATACTCCCTGTGAATGTAGCAGCAGGTTTTCTTGACGTAGCACGTGATTGGCGATTTTCCACGTACTCGCTATCTTGACTCCTGCTCTTTCTTGATATACGCAAAAGCAAAGTATTCACACACCTGTATAGTTCGCAGAGGGTGACCCAACGGCGGAGGAGGTGACTTTGAAAGTTTCGTGTTTTCTGCAGGCGGGCTGTGAGCGGCGCACTCTGATCCTACAGCTCTTTGTCCCATCTCAAACGTTCTACCAGGCAATGCGATCACGAGAACCGGATCCAAAGGTTCGATCCTGCACATAATGCCATGAAGATTGGGACGAAGGCTAAAAACACCAGTGTGCACCAGCACCACTCTGCCCCCATTTTTACAGCAGTAGTTAGATAGTCCGGCTAGCCCGGATCTTGATTGGAGAAGCACTTGGTGGTCGTAGATCCATGAACGAACCTAAAATCGGGTCGAGCACGTACGACCAGCAGAGAGGGTATATTTGCCGCATGTACTCGAAGTTGCATGGTACACCACACAGCAGTACATAGCTACAGCGGATCTTGCTTTCTCGTGGGAGATACATCAATATTCAATAATATACCAGGTACGTACGTACGGTAGTTGACAACAAATTATTGATAAAAAAACAAAAAACAAAATCCCCCGTGGTGCGTTCACCTCCGGCGCTACTCGAGCCCCCGGAGAGAAGCAAATTGACAATGGGAACACTGCAAGCAGTGACCACTGCCCGGCCACTTAATTTCATTGAAGGGTCGCTCGGGCTACCACGTAGGGCCGACTCCGAGAGCTTGACGAATTAATAATAAACTAAGAAACACGTCAGCTGTGAACTCTCCCAACCGGTCGATATTCATCTTTGCTAGCTGCGTGGCGATATTCCATGATGTTATTGTTAGGTACATTTCCTCGCGACTGACTACTGGCCGGTGACTCCCCTGGATGCTACCAGGGTCGACGAGACGATAATACTTGTAGAACGATTTCCGATTGGTTTCGCCCCATATCATCACGTGTACCGAAACAGCAGATCACACGAAAGGGGCGCATGGATAGGTAAGGGGTACGAAGGACACAAATATACTTCATACTCCCTGTGAATATAGCAGCAGGTCTTCTTGACGTAGCACGTAATTGGCGATTTTCCACGTACTCGCTATCTTGACTCCTGCTCTTTCTTGATATACGCAAAAGCAAAGTATTCACACACCTGTATAGTTCGCAGAGGGTGACCCATCGGCGGTGAGGTGAGCGACACAGATATATATAACAAAGTAGGATTGTGATTTTTTTGCCCGGCGGCGCGTTTCGCTCTCGCCCCTCGCGGCCGAGCTCGCCGGCGCCGGGCTCGGCCCGCGGGGGGCCGGCCGGGGAGCGCGCCCCCCGGGCCTCGCCCTCGGCCGCGGCCCGTGGCCCGCGCGGGGCGCTCGCGAAGCCGAAAAAATAGAGTCGGTTTTGCGGGGTACCCCGTCCCACTCGGCCGGGCCTACCAGGGCAACGTGAAACCCGCTTTTTCTGTGAAAAACGCCCCGCCTTTGCCGCACCCTATAGCCTGTTCGTAGCCCTATACATGACGGACAATCACGATCCCTTCAGCCTTGATGGGTTTCGAAGAGGGCACATGCAGCAAGAGCACACGCGCACGCCACAACAAGGAGGGCATCGATCGGACGACACGTCGACCATACTTCGAACATGCGCTCATACAACAGCAGCACGGCGTGACACCGTTGGGGCATATCGGTCATTGTGCAGCAGGGGCCTGATGTATGTGTGTTTCATGGCATACTGCTACATCGCCAGGTCTGCGTGGATACATACGTGTTTGTCTCCCCGCGCAACACTGGTTTCCGTTCGCACACACTGTGCTGCTGTACTCGTAGACTATACCTTTCGAAATACAACAAGCACGTACGTGTTGAAGTATACCAGGTACGTATCATGCATACTCTTCGTACGTACCAGGTCGTGATACAGCAGCGAGAACAGCAGCAGTACCCGTGATCCTACGCTGCTGCTGCTTGCTGCTGTATAGTATCTAGTAGCATACGTCTACACACAGGACGTGTAACCCACTTTGCGAATTCTGTGCGGCAAAAGTCGCTTCGACTACGAGAGAATCCTGCGTACTCGTTGAAAACTCCCCGCCTTCGCCACAGTCTGTAGCCCTATGAGCAATCATGATTATATCAGTCTGCGTGTCGACTGTTCATGCCGAATTTCGAACAGATCATGCAGCAAGAGCACAAACTCACGTCACAAAGAGGGCAGAATCGATCGTTCGACACATCGAGCAAACTTCGGACGTGTGTGCATGCAACACCACCAGCGTGACAGCGTCGGGGCATATCTGCCCTTCCTTGCCTTGTGGAGCAGGGTGGCCTGATGGGTGTATCATGACACGCTGCTGCGCCGCCAGGTCTGCATGGATATATACGCGTATCTCCCCGTATAAAACTCTTTTCCGTGCGTACGTACTGCTTTACTCGTTCGTACCTTGGAATTTTCTAAATGCAAGCACGTGTTCGAGTATTATGTATACTCTTCGTACGTTCCACGTCGTGATACAGCAGCCACAGACAGCCGCAGCAGTACTCGTAGTCCTATGCTGCTGCTTGCTGCTGTGCTGCGTGGTATCACAGGTTTACACAGGACATGGGGGTCGCGTGCTGGCGCACCACAGGTCTGGGTGCACGAAACGATCAACGTACTACGTACGTACTTGTGCGAGGTACGATCTCTCCGCACTCTTTCGTACGATGCTCGCATTTTCCAAGTACCACTTGTTCGGAAATATAAGAATCGGTCTTATATTAATATTAATACCCAAACGTTATTTACATTTCTGGCCAGAAATATACTACTCTGTTACGTACCTCGTACATACCTACTGCTGTATGTACGGGCCAGACTATGATAGATACAGCAACAACGGCAGCGACAGTATAAACTACCAATCAATATAGTAGTAGTGTGTTGCTGCTTGTTTTTTGTTTTAATTTGCACCGGACAGCGACTCACGTGTGCTCGCAAGCCAGACGCTGCTCGCGTCCCCTCTTGCTTCGATCCGTCGTTTTTTTTTTGCGAAATTCGAGTCTCTCTTTTGACATGATATCGGGTTTTCATGGTATCTAGTTTCTGTTATTTTTTGGTCACCTTGGATCAACGGCGTGTGCAGCCGTATGGTGGTGACGGGCGAGCATGAGGATGCTGCTGCACCACCAGGTGCCTGCAACGAAACGAGCGATCATTGTGTACCATTTTGTCCGGAAATTTAATAAACGTCCCGTTTTTATGTACTCTAC
The DNA here is from genome assembly GCA_008828725.1 of Saccharina japonica. Taxonomy (NCBI): domain Eukaryota; class Phaeophyceae; order Laminariales; family Laminariaceae; genus Saccharina; species Saccharina japonica. Next base: position 108,254 of record MEHQ01003425.1, on the reverse strand, counting down.
AACATTTACAGTTTTGCTGCTCCTTCCTGTTGCAAGTAGTAGTGGGGAGACAATGATTAAAAATAGTGATTCCTGCTGTATACTGTGCTGTTGTTACTACTGCTGGAAGATTGATCGACTGCGCGTCAAAACATAGTAAGCCAGGTATGGATTTTTATATGATGTACCGTACGAACATGCCAGATGAAGTACGTCGTTATTTATCCCTCGGGCGGTGAGGAACGTACGTATATTGTTGTACGTAAGCACGTGTACGTACGCGTTTGCACGTACCAAGTATACATACATACACGCTATATGACGTACATGCTTACAATAACAAATATCAGCCGTACGAGTAGTAAAGTGTAAAGTTGTAATACTTCACCTGCTAGCTGTACAGCTTTGCTGTGCGCTACATTCAGCAACAATAATATTGTGCTGCGGTTACTGCTTAATGTAAACATCTATATATGTCGTAGTTTTGCTGGTGCTCGCTGTAGGTACGTAGGTACTATTAATATGATTATAGTGCTGCCTGTGCTGCTTCTGCTGCTTGCTACACTGCTCGCTGCTACTGCTACTTACTGCTGTATACTGCCTGATGTACATGATGCGAATACGTCTTCTTGCTGCCGTTTGCTACACGTACACGAGAAGGATGGTCATACCTAACGAACGGAAAATGCCACGAAACGGGACCAACCATGACAGTTTTGCCACACTCCTGATATATACCACAAACCGTGAAAATGACAAGTTGTGACAAATTCAAGAAAGAAAGGTGACGTCGCGATTTGTGAGACAAATACGTGTTTCATTTTCATGTGGCATAACCCCAATTTTCTTCTAAACTTAAATGCGTACGTTAGCAACAACCGTTTTATACGGTTACCGCTGGATTACGATGGTCGGTTTTCCGCTGTAACATGCCAGCTTGCGTCACCCCGCGGGGAACACCCCACTCCCCGAAGGGGAGCCTTGTATGTATAGTTATGTTTGTGAAATTTTCGCACTTTTCGCAACTTTTCTCTTCGCACGAGCACTTTTCGGCAAAACGCTAAGTACCCCGACACCGGAGGCTCGGCCGGACACATTGGTCGAGGTTTGAGCTCGATCCGAGCACTGTAGCTCGCGTGGCGGGCGCTCAAAGTTTTTTTTCCCGCGGGAGTGGATAAGCCGATTTCCCTGGTTTCTCTGCGTGAGGCTTTTTTTTGTACGTAGGTGCCAGTAAATAATACGTGATGTCCTGTTGTTTGCCCTGATTTCACGAGCTGGTCATGCGCACACACAGGAGAGCGCAGACATATCGGTTTACCACAGACAGGTAGAAACAGAACATGCAGAGAGCACAACGTTACTACTCTGCATAAGCACCAGCAGCAGGTAACACCGTGCCTGGGTGATACACCCATCTGCGCTGTACTGCTGTGGCTAGCTGTGTTTATCGGAGCAAGCGGTCCGTAATCCACCATCTACCTTTCTGTTGTGCTGATATATGTGACTGACCCACTCTCACTTTGGCCTGAAATGTACTGGTCGCTTTGATCAAATAGGAGTACGTACCTCAACTGTTCATACGTACATATATTTTTTGTGTTTCTTTCCTGAAGCTCACTTCAGAAATCTACAAGACATCAGACAATATGCAGCAAACACAAACGAGGTCACAGCCCCGCCTAGAAGCACAAGCAGCAGACATTACTGTGGCGGGTCCGCCGTTTACTGCTGTGGCTATTAGTAGTTGCTTCATCGGAGGCTTGCATCTGTCATCAGCAATCGCCACCACACCCCTCTCTCTCTCTTCTGCGCTGCTGCCTGCTGCCTGCCTGTGCTTGCATGGTGTATGTGCGGCCTGTCGTGCATATGGCGCAAGCCGCGACAAATAATACTGTACCGGTATTTGGGCAAATCATTTTTTGATGTTTAATTATTTATTTTCAGGTGCGGGGGTGCAATCTGGGCAAAACAAAAAATAATTACTGTAGATCGCATTTCCAATTTTATTATTTCGTACCAGAAATAGAGTTAATTAATTACTTTCGGAGTTCGGGCACACGATAACCCAGACCCCACATATAACGTAACCAGAGCACGTAACCAGAGCAAACGCGTAATAAGTTGGATCGGGTAGTGTGGAAGGATTTGCTTTGTACAATAGTGCAGGGCACCAGAGGTTGTTCGTGGTATGGGGGGGTATTATTAATTAATTTAGCGAATGAGGGAGAAGAATATAAGACAAACAGCAAACACAAACCAAGTGGATTTCTTACGTAGTAGGCAGGTGTGGTCGAGAGTTTCAGCCCCTTCTTCGATGCATCCTTTTCTACTTCTTCTGCAAATATTATCCCACCACTACTGCTGTACGAGCACTGCTGTGTCCCATGTGTCACGTGTGCGTGCGTGTGCGGTGTGTGCTGTGTGTCATAGACCTTCCATACCTTGAGCGCCACAACAATAAACTATTGACAAATATGATAAAATGTTTGGCGGGGTCATTAACAAAAATCTCTGAGAACGATCGAGTCAATAGTAGTAATGGTTTCATCATATTTCCGAGTGTGTTTTATCCCCAAAAATGCAGGTGCAGTTTTTAAAATAATATTTGTGCAGCAGTAATACGCAGATATTTCACAACGTCGTATTTATGTAATACCAGTACGTATACAATATGATATGCGTATGATACAATATCGCATGTTGTTGTATTAATAGTAGATTCTCGATTTGTCCTTGCGCCACTCCCCTAGGCACGTCCCGGAGGGGAACCTTGTATATATATAGGCATGTGTTGTGACCTTGATTGAACATTTCAAGGTCAGGTTCTGTAGGGTACCTACAGAACCATACCCGGGGTATCTACCCGGGAAATACCCTACAGAGAACTTCTGTAAGTTCTGTAAGGGTTTTATACCCGTACCCGGAACTTCTGTAAGTTCTGTACGACCTTCATACCCGTACCCGGAACTTCTGTAAGTCCTGTACTCCCCGTTTCACAATACCCGGGGTACCGCTACAACGTGTTTGTACCTGCCCGGAACTTCTGTGAGTTCTGTACGCCCGGGCCACAATACCCGGAACTTCTGTGAGTTCTGTAAGGGTTTTATACCCTAACCCGGAACTTCTGTAAGTTCTGCAAGATATCCATACCCGTACCCGGAACTTCTGCAAGTTCTGTAAGATCTTTGGCACAATACCCCAGGTAAGGGTATACCTTTGTCACAATACCTGGGGTGCCGGTACCTATTCGGGTTCAGACCATACTTTCACGCACGGTCTTAAATAAAATTGTTATAAATACGTCAGCTGTGAGTTCAACCGATTGAATAGTAGATACTCAACTTTGCGAGCTGCGTAGAAATTTTGATCTATGTGTTATTTGTGGTATTGGTGTAGGTTTCGTGATGTACTAGGAGCCTGGTAGTTACTACTCGATTTTATAATAAGCCGTTCGCGCGTGTATGTGTTATTCCTCGTTAAGGATATGTTCAGTGACTCCCCTGGATACTACGACGGACATGTAACGGGTAATTTTAATTCCTCTTGCTCTTTTGTTTTTTCCTTCAATTCCGTCGCAGCACCGTGAAAGTGTTGTTGTTGTTGTTGTCTTCACATTAAACCCGTTCTTTCTACTCAACCACATCAGTACACCCAGTGCCTGTCCTGGTTCCCAATCCTAGAGAGATACAAATTCTGTGGTCACAGACTGTGAAACAGAGAAAAACCAAAACAAAATAAACGCAAATTAATGGGTAAAGCAAGTGAGATGCGTAACGTACCGGGTACGAGAACACAGCGACACGAGCGAACCAAAAAATAAGAACAAAAAAGACAAATAAAAAACAAGTTCTGAAATGAAACAAATACAAATGACGCAGGGAGACAGAAGCGCCCCTAGACGAAAAGCACACGTGCCCAAGAGAACAGATAACTGCTGCACGGGCGAGGCAACACGAAAAAAAGAGAGACACCGGCATAGGGTGGAAACAAAGGGAGAAACAAGGCAAAAAAAGCAAGAAAGAAGACACGAGAGAGGAAAAGAGAAAAATAGTTATCAAGGCAAGCTCAAGGCGATGGTAACAACAAGTTCCCGTCTCTGCTATAAAAACTGATACGGGGACCATGTCACACCTTCTGCCATCTCATTCCCACTCTAAAAACAAAAACGGTGTCAAGAGTCGATACTACCTCTGCCGCGCCCCCCCCAGTGAACACATCAACAGGAAACAAATAATAGAATTCAAGGACTAGTCGAGCCGATATCTGGCCACACGATCTATCATTTCGTTTCTGCATTCGTCGACAGCTGTATCAGTACGATATGTACGTTCTATTCATATTAATACATATTAGACTGTGTAACAGGTGCGTATGATATGAACACATATATATATGTATGTATTATGTGTTATACGTATTGTACGTATCGTAATCGTATTTAGTACGAGATACGTTCACGTCGTACGTACACATCGCATTATACGCATCGTAATATATACCTACCTGTACTGTTCTTGGTATTATTTTTTGTCGGTTCACAGTCGCTTTTACGAGAGCACAAGAGCAGTACGGGGCGCGAAATTAGAAATAGGGTAATATTTAAAAGTGAAAAAGCCACTCTGATATTTATTACTAGAGGAAATCATAACTTCGAGATTCGTTTATATTGAAGAAGTTATTGAAGCGTTGACAGCCCCCTGTCTTGAATAATAAATGCAGCTTTGGCCAGCTTTCCTGTTTTTTATAAGGTGTCCTGTACTACTGCTGTACAGAACACAGGACACCTAATAAGAAACAGGCTAAAACGAAAGCCAGGCTGATATTTAAAAGGAGAATAAAGAATTCGGGAGTCGTTATGTTGAAACTACTAGTGTAGAAAGCACCCTCTCTCGAATAAGAAATCCAGCCTGGACCAGATTTTAGGTTTCTTAATAGGTGTCCTGTACTGTATTGGTATGCAAACTTTGCAAGGTTGCTTCTTCTGTAGGCTACGTAAAGATCCATACCCGGGGGTTTTCCCGGGTATTGTTACCCTACAGAGAACTTCTGTGAGTTCTGTGCGACCCTCATACCCGTACCCGGAACTTCTGTATGCTCTGTACGCCCGAGCCACAATACCCGGGGTACGGGTACAACGTTTTTATACCTGTACGGAAATTCTGTGAGTTCTGTACGCCCGTGCCACAATACCCGGAAAACCTGTGAGTTCTGTAACACTCTCATACACGTACCCAGAACTTCTGTAAGTTATGTACGGCATCCATACCCGTACCCGGAACTTCTGTATGTTCTGTATGCCCCGTGCTGCAATACCCGGGTTACGGGTACAACTATTTTATACCCGCACGGAACTTCTGTGAGTTCTGTACGCCTGTGTCACAATATCCGGAACTTCTGTGAGTTATTTAATACTTTCATACCCGTACCCGGAACTTCTGTAGGGTTCTGTAACACTCCCATACATACCCGTACCCTAAATCCACAACCCCTACAGAACATAACCTTGGAACGTTTCATTTATCGCACAGATCATCGACTCCAACGTAATGATTAGATCTTTCAGAGCAGATTGATCCCTGGTCTTTCGAATCTAGGTAATGTTGCCGGGTGGGAGCCCTATAACTTGCATGATCTAGAGCATGACTCCTGGGTTGCTGGACTACTGCAGCAGACAGATCCTGCACAACATCTCAATACATTGGACTAGAATGGGGAGGATCTACGTAGGAGATTATCTGTCCGGCGTGCGGAGCACTGTAAGTGTCCGGATACCTTGTCAAGCCAGACGGTAGGCGCCTCCATGCCATTGATGTTTTTATAGATAGCAGGGGGGATATTGCTCCGCGGGTGCATACCGTTGGGATAGTACCCCGCGGCATGGTTCCTTTATGGCCAGTCACTCCCGGGAGGTGCACGTATATTTGTGCAGGCGCTGGCGACAAGTATTCACCATTTGCATGCGTTCAGCTATTCACCATTTGCCATTGTATGGTGTTACCCGAGGGTAGATGTTAGGTATTCGGTGCCTGGTGTTATTTGCAAGTGCAACCTTGTTTGGCTTGAGGGCCTGCGAACCCAATAATCCCTATATACTACACCACCAAATGATATCGTCCGACCTGTTCTCCAACAGAAAAAAAAAAAGTTCCCGGGCAGGTATGTGCCCCGGCAGCCTGAGAATCAGTTTGTTGCTCAAGAACTCAAAGTATTCGCAGATATCATATGTGTCTACAACCGTTGGTGCTACGTATGCACAAATCGAAAGTTTTTGGGGGAGAGTCACGTCTGTCAAAATGTTGATCAGTAAGACGAGTACTCGCGTTTCGATACGGACATAATGTTCAGCTTGAGTGGTGGATATAATTCGCTGGCTTCCCCCTGAGCGCATCGAACATACACATATGTATCATATGTGTGATTTCTTTCCATATTGAATTTTCTCGCGCCCCAGGTGATGATGGATGCGCTGCCTGCGAGCTGGAGCGGCAATCTGGTCATGGTCGACCACATGGCAGGACTCGTGAGTGAGACCTAACCAGACCCAATATGTATGCCACCAAGTTTAAAGCTGATCAAGCTTTACTGCTGTAACGCTGAACTGGAACTCCAACTTAGTAGCTATGCTTCAATTGTGGAGTGATGCATTCCAACTGATTCCGCAATGCTCGTGAAATCGTCTCATCGATGATAGGCCGCAAAAACGCATGAATGACTGCTGCTGCTGTCAAGTATCCCTGCCGTTCACGAGGCCTATGGGGACGATACAATGACCATTACGGGGTAGTTCGGCTGTCTCCAGAATGCTAAATTCCACGAATGAACGCGCACATTTCAGGGCTACCACTGGGCTCAAGCGAACCCGACGTTGACGGCCTTGAGAGATGTCGACCTGACCTACCATGGTATACCTAACACTGGAGACGACAATGGCCTCGGCAAAATGTCTCGCTTCCAAGAGCAAGATCCCCGCACAACTTTCATGAGCGTATTCCCTGTAAGTGGCTCTGGGAAACTACCACCGGGCGTGCACACTGAGCTTCGTTTCCGATGGTGTCTATATACCGGCTCGAACGTGAAACAATGTAGACTCGTAGGAAAACCCATAAGCAGCAGCCTGGTGGCTCGTTTCGGGAAGGTTTGGGTCGGTGGAAGGTCTGAATGTGACGAGAAATATCACGTTATAGCAGTCGAGTCCAGTGAGTAGGATATCGGGAGAAAAAAAACACGACACGTCCGGACATCGTATGGGGTCGGGTTGAATTGGACTTAAGGCGTGCGTTACGAGAATTCGTCAAGCGTAGATGGGCTCAACTATAGCTACGCGCCTTAACAAATAACAACATGCGACAACGTCGAGGTGTTGCTGCCCGTGTCCATTTGATAACCCTCTCCTAAATTACAGCAATACAATACCAAGCATACAGGATCTATCACTCCTTTCACTCCCTATTAAATAGTATATACATGCGTCGCAGATACCTGGTATTGTTTTTTCGTTTTGGTAGTCAACTACTGTACGTACCTATAACTTGGTCTTATCTATCCAGGAATATGGTATGTTGCATTGACCACGCGTCACGGCAAACGAATTGTCGTCCCCTCTCCAACGTAGATGTACCAGGCAAAACTGTTCGAGAATGAACAAACCCGACCTGGAGAACGGCGGTACGGCGGAAGCGTGCATTATCACTACATGTCTTCAAACTCGAGCTTGGAAGCCCACAACGGGGCCAAGATGGTGCATTCTACCATAACTGAGATGATTGCGAACGTGAGTTCGCATTACGCACCTACGGGCAGTTTTGAGACTAAAGGTTTTGTTGATAAGAGTATAGCCGACGTTTCGAACGGGTGAACTCTCGCGCATGCAGGCACGTTCGCCATATCGCAAATCAACTCATGCATACGCGGGCGCGCGCCCAATTTCGCGTGCTCCATGCATGCACCGGTGCAGGCCCAAAATCGCGCGCTCGATTGCCGCTGCCGGTAGTTAAGAAATACTGTGTGCATATTGGCGTGATACGTGTTATGTGTTGACAGACTCGATTGCGCTGAAGTCTGCTAACATAGACCTTTTTCAGGCGGGAGGTACCCTTGCATATAAAACGTCGACAGCAAACAGCGTGCGCACGTGACACGTTTGGGGCTTGCTAAACCTGGCGAGAACTCGCACGCGATTACAAAACCGTTCACGACCATTTGTGTTTTTAGATAACGCTACTCGTGCGCGTACTCCAAAACTGTCTCGGTGCTGATTGCCGCCGATAGATTCTACTTGGTGTGGCTGTGGGGACCAAAGAGGCGCTTTATGCCGATGCAGCGCGTGAAGGCAATGAAGTAGACGGACTTTCGGCGATACCAGAGATGTTTCAGGTGAGATGGCGTTTAACGAACGGCTCCGTTGGCCCCGGCAGTAGGCCTGGAACATGTGTTTTCGGTTACAGTTACCATCATATCAGATACCACTTCGTACGTCGTACGCGGAACGTTTGACCTCCCCGGAGGTAAAAATGTAAAAACTAGGAAGTCAACCATCCATTTTACTTTCAAGAGAAAATACCTTTATCCATAAACCAAAAGTGAAAGCGTTCGTAGAGTATGAAGTGTGCGCGGAACCTGAAACCATCCCTTTTACACCGGAGAAAAAAATAGAAAGTCTTATACTTAAATCAAGTTCGAATATTCCGTAACGATTGGCTATTAATATTATGTAGTATCACCAGAGCAACAAACTGGGGTGACTCGGAAGAGGTACGTTGGAGGTGGGATGCTGGGAGAGGACAAGAGAGAGGGATACGGGGAGAGGAAGGGAGAGACGGAGAGAGCGGGGACGGGATGGCCCGTCACTCCAAAGGAGGAGACGGGGCGACGCTCGTAAAGTAATCGTGATCAGCGGCGAGTGCTACGCTAAATTTGATACTAGGAGAGAGCTAGTAATGAGGACTTTTTGTTTCCGTCCGTGTGCAAGGTGGAGAGTTCTCTCCACCGTCTTGGTGCCACAGTCGTACAGAACATACGGAACGTATGGGTACGGGCACGAATGTCGAAGGTCGTACTGAACTACAATTTCCGGGTACGGGAATAGAAATCATACAGAGCTCACAGAAGTTCTGGGCGCACGTAATTGATTGCCGTACAGAACACACGGCAGTTCCGGGTAGGTAGGATTGCTGTTACTCGTACCCCGGGTACTGTGGCACGGGCGTACAGAGCACCCAAAAGTTTCGGGTACAGGTATGAATATCGTGCAGAACTTGCAGACGTTTCGGGTTCGGGTATGAGGGCCGTACAAAACTCACAGAAACTCCGGGTACGTGTATTACCCGGGAAAATCCCCCGGGTATGGTTATGTACGTACCCTACAACATATAACCTTGCAAATATGTGAATCGCCTCTCGAAACCCATGGTGCAAACTATTGAAACCCTAATTTGTTTCTTGTCGCTGGAACCAGCTCGTAGTGCTTCCTTTATTTACTTATTTACTTATTTACATATTTTTCCCTTCGTTTCTTTCCAGCGGTTCCTTTACGTTTGCATCAAATACACGCATCGTTTTATGTGCACTTGCTGTCCTGTTTCTTGCAATTTGTCAACTCGACTTACTTCGTCGACCGCCACAACAAAGGAGAATCTCCCTAAATACCAAGAATGGTGACTGAACAACTCGGCGTGCAATGGGAATACAAAATAGGAGGGAATTTGAGCCGAGCTGTTGTACGCTTTATGGATTTTTGGTTTTTCCGCGGGGACGTACGGCGCTTCGCGGGCATTTTTTGTCGAATACATCTTCGCGGTTGGCGTATTTGATTCATAACGAAAACAATCGACCTATACCTCGTAACATCACCATATGATATGCGTAAGGACTATTAGTGCATTGAAAGTCGTACGTTAGTGTCACCCTCAGCTTATGCGTCGGCCACCGGTTGTCTCGCTTCATATCGCATAGCCTGGTATATATTATGCCCCTCCCGTTGTTACTCGTTTGCGCGGCTGGTGTAACCGTACCACAGATCTGCACGGATTGCCCTCTGGGTTTGTTGCCATACCATATCCGGCCAGCGCCTCATCCGGTATGCGCCAATGTTTCGGCCCTCCCTGGAGGTGCTCCCAAGGGTAAAGTATGGCGAGGTGCATTATGCCCCGAGTGGTGCCTAGCGACGAAACCTATCAGGCAAAAATCGACCGGGTCTGGTGAAGTCGGATTAAGGAGTTGTCCGATGGAAAATACTCCGCCTTGATCTTGCAATCTGGCCTTATATCTTGAACTTAAAATGAGCCAAGGCCGCCAGAGAGGAGCGACGGAGACCGTTTTCGGTCTATAGGCAAAAACAATGGCCCATTCTGGGGTGCGTTCAGGCATGCGTTCAACAGTTAATACGTGAGTCTATTGTGTAGTGTTCACGTATAACATTCTTGGTTTTGCATCAATCGTTAAATGCGAGAGCTGTACGCGACCGACTTCGACAAACCCGGTGTTTGCAGGAGTGGGCGAACTGGGGCAATGGGGTGGGACTTGTTTCGTGCCATGCCGTCTCGAAGTGACCTCGGTCGTCGGGCTGCTGTGGTTTTCGTGGTGTGTTTTGGGTGCGGCGGGACTTCGTAGGTTTTTGTTTCATGTGTGTTTACCAACGCACACAGCCTGCTGCACGTATGAGGCTGTCGTGCCTTAGTTGCCTCTATGCGGGTAATGAGGCAAGGCTGTAACCTGTAACCACCCTAGAGATCTGGAAACGTCGCCGGCTACGACGCATAAAATGGCAATATGTTTCTCTCTTTGTTATTGAACTTGGTCCGTCTACCTAGCCGGGTGTTGCAGCGATGCTGCCCCCGGACTCCTCCTGGGTTCAGGGGTGTGGATGTAGTGCTGTCGAACACTCGTTTTATCGCGACATCAGAATGCGGCCGCGTTTTTCCTGTTGGTATTATACGCCTCTTCGTACCGCAGGGGACAGGCTTGTACTATCCACAGAGTCTGTCCTTTTGTCTGTTGTGTACTGTCTGTCTGCGTTTTTTTCATTTTCCTTGATTGCGAGAGCTGTACGTGACCGATTTCCACAATCCCGGGATCTAGAGGAGCTGAGGAGCTTGGACTAGTGGGTGGGACTCGTTTCGTGGCATGCCGTCTTGAGGTGACCGTGGTCGCCGGGCTGCTGTGCTTATTATGGTGTGCTTTGAGTGTGGCGATATTTCGTGGGGCTTTAAATCAGTTTTCGTGTCTTTGAATGCACACAGCCTGCTGCATGTAAGAGGCCGACCGTTTGAATATACCTCTTCTCTACTAGTGACAGGCAAGCAAGCTTCTCGATAGCGGGGTGCGCATAGGCCTCCATTATTCAATTAATCTGTCTGTTAGTCCGCTGTGTATTGTCTGTCTGCGTTTTACTTCGAGAGTTGTACGTGGCCGATTTCCACCAACCCGGGATCTACAGGAGCAGGAGAACTTGGACAAAATGAAGTGGACTTGTCTCAAGACTCAAGACACACCGTCTCGTGGTAGCCGTTGTCGCCACGCTGCTGTGAGCTTGATGGCGGTGCTTCTGTGTAGTTTCATTAATTCAGTTTTGAGGTTGTTGGAATATTAATACTGTTTTTTTGTTTTTTCTCACAAGAGTAGGACCCAGCATAGACAGTAAAGCGACGACTGAGTGGTAGCACTGTGCCAGCCACCCACACCACCGATCGAGGATTCGCTCCCACGCGTTCTTAGCTGCTACACCACCGTCTGCGCTCGCACCTGATAAATGCGCCTTCGGGTGCCTTGCAGGGAAAGCTGTTCAGAGTGCTCACGTACTCGGTGCAGGGATATTTATGTAACGGTATTTGGGAGTTCCACAGAGAAAATATGCGTGTTTCTCTGTGGAGCACTCAACGGTTTGGGTGATTTCTATTACCCACTCCATGATTCTTCTTGTTTCTTCCTCGTAGGACGGTAATATATATACATCACGAGGAGCTTCTGCATCATGTGTGCCTATCTTTGAACCGACCCCGACCCAGAGTATACCACCAGTGGTCACTTAAACACGCTAGCGACTGTTTCAATTGGAACGGCTCGCTGGTTGGGTCTCAGTCGAGAGAGCCAATCACCACTCGGGGACGAGCGGTCGATTTTCGGTTTTCCGGGTGAAAGATCCAGAGGGACCAGGGTAGCTGCAGAAGTTGCAGTGGCCGCAGAGGCGGACAGCATCGCCGCGGCAGAGGTCGCGGGATGGCTCATAACGCAGGAGTGCGATACAAGTCTGTGCCAGAGGGCACAGCACGAGGCCACGAGAGCAACAAGTCGCCACCAGTGGGCGACGCAAGAGGCCACGAGGGCAACAAGTCGCCGTCAGAGGGCGACGCAAGAGGCTACGAGGGCAACAAGTCTCAACCAGAGGGTAATAAAGCAACAGGCTGCAAGGAGGAGATCGCCAGCCTAAAACGAGACATATTAGAGATGGGGATACGGATGAAACTCCGGGAGGAGGAAAGGACGAGGAGTGAGAGGCTTTAGCAATAGCGGGAGGATAGGCGGCAGCAGCAGGAGGAGTGGTTTCAGCGGCAGGAGTGTCTACGCCAACAACAGGACAAACTCCAACAGCAACAGCGGCATCAGCAGCAAGCACTATTTAGCGCCAAGCCGATTGTACTCACGGGAGGCAAAAACGGGGAGTTTATCTACGATTACACGTGATAGTTTTTCCCCCGGACGCCACTGCCCAACAGCAGATTCAGCAGCAATACCACCACCACCACCACCATCAGCCGCAGCAGTCACAGCAGCAGCAGAAGCTTGAGGCTGAGGTGGTTATACTCGCGCAAGTGCAGGCGACACTGCAACCACCAGAGAAAACGAGAGAGAGGAAGGAGGACGTGGATGAATATATGGTTGCATGTAGCGGAAGGGGTTTCAGGGGGGGGGGCATAGAGTAAGTGCGAGAGACGAAGTGGACGGCGTTGGGACGGGCGAGGAGCAGGAAAATCAGCCGCTGCTACCGCCGCTGCCGCCACCGCCCCTGCCGCCGCCGCCGTCGCTACCCGCGGTAGGCATGCGCTTAGGCCCTGAGGCGGAGCAGCACGCCCTGGTAGTGGAGAGCCGTTTGGTACTGGCGCACCGGGCCCTGGTATCATACGAGAAACGGAAAGAGGAGGAGGAGGAGGAGCAAGAAGAGGAGGAAGAGGAGGATGCGGATGACGAGCAGCAGCAGCAGCAGCAGCAGCAGGGGAGCAAGCAGGGGCGGGGGAGAGACGAGCAATACCGCCTACAGCAAGGTTGTGGTTAGACCAGCATGGAAGCTGGACCGCGATGGCGTCTGGGTGGTGGCCTCATGCCTCCGTTCAGCCCTGATTGAGGTATCAAGTTTGTTTGTGCTGCGTTATTGGTTGCTTGGGGAAGGATCGATTGAAGGTTTTTTTTGTTTTTGATGATGATGCTTTTTGGTACGAGGATACTTGTTGTTCAGGTGTACGTAGAAGGTGCGTCGTAGGAGAAGGCGTGTTGACCACCTACTACTATACTGAGTACGAGTAGTTGGTTCTGTTGTTTTACGTTCTTCGCGCGGGTTGATAGGCTACGTATTTGACTTGGGGCGTGGGGAGGATGACATATGATGCATGCATGATAGGATTGAGTACGTACTCCTACCATACTGCACCTACTGACCTTGTCAGATAGCAACACAGCAGCAATTCTGCTGTAACTTTTACTTGGACCTGTAATCAGCAGGGGAGGGTACTTGGAACATGCTCATATGGTTGTTTTTTCTGTCTGCGATGTCTTTGCTATTTGTACGAGAAGTGCTATTATTATACTGCTGTGAGTATACCGGGTATGCCAGGTATAAGCGCACGGTGCGTTTCGTTATTTATGGGCGTATGGTTGTATACTTAAATACGTACCCTGGTACCAGAGGAGTAGTGGATAATTGCAAGTGGACTCGAAATTGTTTTGAGTTTGGAAAAATGATGCAGCAGGAGAAATAAATGCCTCGCCCCCTCTCCCTCCCTCCCTCCTTCCCTGTCTTGTGTGCCTGGTGTAAACGGTAGTGCTATAAGCGCGGAGGGTTTTCTGAACATGATGGTCGTACCCCCATGCATATACCATACCTGGTAAGACACTGCGTGTTACCGGGTACCAGGTATAAAGCACTGCGCGTACTGCTGCCATCATGGTTGATACAATATTGAAGTATTGATACAGAGTGAAAAATATTGTTTGGACGATTGCAGATTGACTGCTGTATGTGTGTTCTTCCGCCCTCCCTCCCTCCTTCTTAGGGGATCAGTTATAGGTACGAGATGGTTCTGATATTTATGTAGCACGCGTGCTATGTACGTACTCAAAGCAGGAGGGGTATAAGCGGCGGGTAGGTGCTGTAGACACGTAATCATATAGCAGTGACTGTGTTCCTTGTTGGCGTGAACTATGTTATTGCACCTGTCTGATCACGGTATTCGAATCTTGATGAATACTCGTACCTCAATGCGTTTTGCCTTTCGGCGAACTCACGACTTTTGGGTTGGTTACTACTACTATAAGCCTGAACCCATAGCACACGGTCGGATAGATTACATTTGCGTATGAAAGGGGGGATGGTGAGAAACAATGTCCTGAGGCTGGGCACAGGGTGTACAAGGCTAGCAGAACGTTTCCTGGAAAAAATCCGAGGTGTTACATGAATAGCATCATGTTGTTCCCTTTGTCGAGATTGACTTGAAATCACTGAGACTTTCTTTTGGCGCTTCGATACATTGATTGATTGGTTGATTGATTGAACGAGGTAGTGAGATTTGTATTGAGGATTTTTCAGGTATTGATAATCTTGCACGTGTATTGGTTTTGAAGTTAGTACTACTGCGGTAAACTTGTGTCGACCTATTTACACCGAGCTGATGACCGTTTGATTACCGCGGACTGATATCCCTAGTTACGGCAGCTGAGTGTTTTGGGAAGATTGTTGAAGTTTGAGCCAGTATGGTTTAGATTTTGGATGTTTTTCAATTGGAGTGTTTGCAATTTGAACGAATTGATTGAGTGTTTTGGACGCACGTGAAGTCGGAAAACCAACATGCTGAGTTTTCGACGAAATCCCTCGCTAAGAACGCTTTCAGTTTTCACAGGAACTTCATCATGAACATGGGTTGATATTTCCTGATTTCTATGTTTCTGAGAGTTGATTTTTTATTGTTTTGAGATTCTGGTTTTTCATTTTGAAAGTTTTAGCAAGATTTGAGGCTTGAGGTTCTGATTTTCGGATAATTATTCGGTGTGGTATGGTTGAATACCCTTTATCTACCCGAAGACCGCGACGACGGGAAGGCTGGGTAGTGTGTTTTTTTTCAGTGAGTATGATATTTTGTGTTTTCGGTGATCTTGACGTATCACCGCGGTATTCTGAGGTAATATATATATATCACGAGAAGCTTCTGCATCATGTGTGCCTATCTTTGAACCGACCCCGACCCAGAGTATCCCACACCAGTGGCCACTTGAACAAAATATTTCACATTGCACGCCAGCCTGAGCTTGTGGTCGAGCCTCCAACAACTACTTCGGTCTGCTCTGGTTGCGAAGCCACAAAATCAAACAATAGCTCGCCATCGTTCGCCACGCTGACCACTACGGCTGGCATACGGAAAAAGGATGCTGAGACAGGTGCTCTAGCGCCGTCGATCCCGGTCGGCAGGTGCGCGGGGGGTCTGTGGGTTGCATGCTTGACATGTCGGACACAAACCCTTCTTCGTGTGATGCCACCCATCGAAACATAGGGTTACGTGACTATGACAACAAGCGCCCTACTGGCGAAGCAACAGCGGCTGGCGTTTACATGATTCCAACATTTGGCATGCAAGCAAGAATGTATCGTGCATACCATTGCTACGAGGCCGACATACGTTTTTTAACTCTCAGCTCTCTAACGTTTCCCTTAAGGACTTACGTTTCTCTCGCAGTTATCTTTCTCTTTATCGTCCCTACTGTACAGATCTATGAAGAATACACAGTATACAACTTTCTACGTGAGCAGGTTGCATCGAACAAGAGCATCGTATCCCACGTCAAGACAGTAGATCAGCTACCGGACATTTTCACCAAATTCTTGGACTACCCAAATTTTAAGGGCATGCTGGACAAGATAGTCAACTTCACTGCTTGAACTACTTTACAAGATCACTGTCGCCATTTACATCATCACTTGTTTTGAGGGGGCGGGCGGTTGTTATTTTTGTTGTTTTTGTATGCGCTTTATTAATTCACAGTTTGCACAACTGAGTCTCTATTATGGGAACCCAAACCCTGTCTGTGTGTCTGTCTGTCTGTCTTGCTAGCTTTTCTCCCCACAAGAGGCTCACCCCATCGAATTTTTTATTCTCGAAATCCCTTGCTGACTCCCCCCCCGATCGCACAGACCCTCTCCATTCATCACCTTACGGGCGCCCTCAAATTTTCAGCTCGTTTGGCGCAGCTTGGGTGATGCCGTGCTGATTATCTCCAGCCTAGTCGGGCTACCCTTGGCTACCTATGGTATGTTGTGAAATTCGCTCGACCGTCGGTCTTCTAGTAAACATTATTAGGTGCATTCGCACATTTTGTGGCCATCGAAATGTCCCTTATATTTCCGGCCAGACTGGCACCGTGACGGAAGTCTCCCAAGCAGAAAAGCGTCGAACGTGAAGGACACTGGCGCGTTCCAACTCGACGACCGGCTGCTGCGCACTCGCGTCCTCGTTATTCAACCTCTCCACGGATCTACATTATTTGACTTTTACGTGGCGCGTGTCGCGGCATGTCGCGGCGCGTCGCGATACGTGTCGCGGCATGTCGCGACGCGTCGCGGCACGTGTCACGGCATATCGCGACGCGTGCCGCGACGCGTCGCGACATGCCGCGACATGCCGCGACACATGCCGCGGCGTGTGTCGCGACCTGTGTCGCGTTACGTGTCGCGGCGTGTCGCGGTATCATCCGTGTCGCGGCAAGTGTCGCGTTACGTGTCGCGGCGTGTCGCGGTATCATCCGTGTCGCGGCAAGTGTCGCGTTACGTGTCACGGCAAGTGTCTAGGCAAGTGTCGCGTTACGTGTCGCGGCAAGTGTCGCGTTACGTGTCGCGACGCGTCGCGACGCGAAACGTTACGTGTCGCGTTACGTGTCGCGGCAAGTGTCACGTTACGTGTCGAGACGTGTCGCGACGCGTCGCGACGCGTCGCGACGCGAAACGTTATGTGTCGCGTTACGTGTCGCGGCAGCGTCGCGACGCGGTTTTTGGAAAACCGGTTCGAACCGGATGGCAAGGTTAAACGCCTCTATTGACCATAACGGCATGTTTGGGTCTAAAGCGTTCTGTTTATATGTGGGTTCCGAGCCACAACCACAGCACACGGGGTGACGTGATTTAAAGGTGTAAAACATTGTTGTGAAGAATAACCACTACACCAGCGCCCCTGCCAAAAAGACAGGTCCCATCAGGATATGATCCCATAAGAGCCTTCTGGTTAAAAACCGTGAGGAGCGAAGCGACGAACCACCCTATACTGGTGCAGGCGCGAAGCGCAAGGTCTACCCTGATCCCACAGTAATACCGGCCAGTAAACCTGGAGACTACACGTCCCCTCCTAAAAAGATGATCTACGTGAACCTCGTCACGCTCGTCGCGGCAGGTGTCGCGGAAGGTGTCGCGGCATGTCGCGACGCGTCGCGACGCGTGCCGCGACGCGTCGCGACGCTTGCCGCGACACCTGCCGCGACACCTACCTGCCACGACGCGTCGCGACACTTGCCGCGACACCTGCCGCGACACCTGCCGCGACACCTGCTGCGACGCGTCTCAACGCGTGCCGCGATGCGTGCAGCGACGCGTCACGACACTTGCCGCGACACCTGCCGCGACACCTCGCGACACCTCGCGACACCTGTCGCGACACCTGCCGCGACACCTGTCGCGACACCTGCCGCGACACACGCCGCGACACGCGCCGCGACATGTCGCGACATGCCGCGACGCGTCGCGGCATGCCGCATAGGGCCGCGACGTGTCGCGGCATGTGTCGCGACGCGTCGCGACATGCCGCGACAGTTGCCGCGACGCGTCGCGACATGTCGCGACACGTGTCGCGACGAGTCGCGTCGCGTCGCGACACGTGTCGCGAAAAAGACAAATAATGTACATCCCTCAACCTCTCCCTCTCGGCTGCTTTGGGGCGACGGACCACATCCCTGACCCGCTCTCTCCGTATCTCCCTTCCTCTCCCGGTGTCCCTCTCTCTCGTCCTCTCTCAGTTCCTATTCTCTCCTCAGCATCCCACCTCCTACTTTCGAGTCAGCAGTTTGTTACTCTGATGATAATACTGTATTTTAATAGTCAATCGTTTATACCCGCACTAACTTCTGCTGTGCTGCTCCTTCTTACGGAAAGTTCGCCCGTATCCGATACCCTAATTATTTATGCCGTGTACTGGTTCCAGGGTATAGATTCTTGAAAGTAAAATGGATGGATTGCCACGTTGTGTTCATATTATGATTCCATTAACCATCTGACAATGTGCAGATAAGTATATAGAAACAGACACCCTGCGACGTACCCTTCGACCCAGTATGTGCGTTCTCACATTGAACCGTCCTTTCTACCCGTCGACATCCAGCACATCCAAGTGTCTGTGCCGACTCTTCATCCTATTAATAGAGAGATGCCAGTCCTGTGGTCACAAAACTACGACACAGAGATACTACGCTGCAATGCGGGAACCAATGCAGACAGTGCAATGCCATACGTGTACTCTGCTATTAATAGCAACCCAGCTGCAAGAGAGAGAAAACAAGAAAATAAAAAGCGAACAGGAAAATAAATCAATAATAAAACAGATCAACAAACGAACGAAAACGAATACAAAAGACAAAGAAAGAAAGTGTCGTGCTTCTCCCTGAAGGAGATGTGACAGCCAATATAAAAATGAAATGGAATGAAATGGAATGAAAACAACGTAAACAGAGCAAAAGCCTAAGAACGAGAGTAAATGATAAGCAACCGAAGCACACACCAAAAGCACTCCCAGGCAGCCGAGGCGGGTGTTTACCCGTGAAGTACAGAAAGGTTCTACCAGCTAGTCGGTCTGGTACCATGCTACCCTGTCTGCCGTCTCCTTCCTGTTTTCGCCAATCGCTGTTTCCCTACGAACCGTTCCCCCTCCCCGTCTCCATTCCCTCGGGCGCCACCCATACGAAGGGTGCGTGGCGCTTCCTACTCAAATTCGTTTCGTCTTCGTGCCACACGCCACACACGGAAGACAAGGAAAGAGATGAGGAAATAAGAAAAACAAAATGAATACGTATGATACTGTTGATTGATCTCTAAAGGTTACACGCATTTGGCACAGGCAGGCGTCGTGGTGGCTCAAGACAGCAGTAACACAGAAGCTCTCTTATGCATTATTCCCATAGCTGCCGAGCTGACTCGGCCCAAACCTCGAGCTGACTCGGCCCGAACATCGAGTGACATCGAGCGGCTCATAAAACATCCTGATGTCCCATATCCCACTACAATAATTCCTATCAATCATGTGGAACTCCTACGATACGATGGATCTGATGCGTTGTGTTACTGGGTACAATCAACATCCCCCCTGCTCATTATACACAACCAAAATAATATTCCCCCCGCTCGGTGAATGACAAGGCACGACATTGCAGGGTCGATACATCGCAAAATCATAATGAATTCATACCAAACTCGGAAACTCAAACTCAAATCTGCAACTCGAAAACCGTATCCTCAACCCCAGACAAAAACAATGCAACTATGGAAAATGTGACAGTACGTAGTTAAACCAAACAAATAAAAACTAAGAAAAAGGTATAATGCTAGAGATCGCAAGGAACCCCGTTCCCCCGGATAAAAGTCTCCTTTCATCCCCTGCTCCCGCCATAGATTCACAGATCGCGACGGTAATGCGAGATAGCATACATACTTGTTCCCAAATAATTAATCTGGCGCTTAAACCACAGTACCCGAAATCATAGTTGCTCGTGCTGGAAACATCGAACACTCTCGAAATTCATTGCCAGGAAAAACGGCATTATCCTCAGAATTAGCCAAGGAAAAACAGTATTTTTATTCGGATTCATAACTCACATACCCATACGCTGCTGCACGCTTACGCAACAGCCGGACATAAATACTCAATTCATAAACCAACATAAAACTCCTTGAATATCCCCGATTACCTCGTATACTAGTACCCAGTATGGGGCCTAGCTGAACCAGGAAAAATAAAACTCCACTCGTACTATATGAACGTAACCGCAGAAACTCCATCCACGTGTATTATATATTACTTCAAGTACACAGACCCAATATCGCTCGATCCAACGCGTGACAAACGCAAAGAAGGGCGGAATTCGACTTTAAAGCTCAAAACCAAGAACATTTAATGTGGACCGAACGCGCCCTCTGGTGCAGTTCAAAGTCACTTCAGTCGTGGTCATTTTGCCGTAGACTGAGATTATTTCATCTTCAACAGCCACACTCTCAACGCAATACGCACCAAGCAAATCGGTCAGCAAAAACTCAAACAACGAAATCGTTCGTAAGAATAAGGAAATCACATTTCATTCAAAAACGTAAACCTTCTCACAGTCCCAATAATGCCCCAAACATTCCTACTGCTGGTGCTGCCTCCGCTGCGGCTGCCTCTCTTTCCGGCCTCACAGCGTCGCCGCAGCTCGGGTCACCTAGCTCATCCCCCTCGGTAAAATCAGCAGTCACCTGGATAGCATAGACTCGAAACAAACAGTAGGGGACAGGTCGTGCGGACCAGAAATCAGGGTGGTCACGGGTATTTTGCTCTTTTCATGCATTAATACATGCGTATCAGCCTGTAAATCTCTCTTTTTACCTCAATTTAATGATCTCAAATGCCATTGCATATTGGTTACTTGACAACGACAACATACTTATGATACCACATGATATACCATGTCGAATCCATGAATTACCGATCACTATATACTGCTGTACGTATGCGTAGTATCTCACTCAATCCTCCGACTTGGTGAACATGTACAGCAGTACCGTGCAAAGCGTTTCCTCAGCTCATATTGATAACTCTACCATCAACAGCAGTATACTCGTATACCCGGACACTGGACGGGGGGTTGTGCTTGTATTATTATCGAGCTGTCGAGTGACAGCTCATGACGAAACATCAAAGGGTATTACCCAGCAAGCTGCCAGACATGAAATGCCCCGTTCTCCCGCAATATATACTCTGATTCCAATTAGATGTTACCCTCACACATAATGCCTCATCAATACATGGAACTCCT
This sequence comes from Saccharina japonica, assembly GCA_008828725.1. Classification (NCBI taxonomy): domain Eukaryota; class Phaeophyceae; order Laminariales; family Laminariaceae; genus Saccharina; species Saccharina japonica. The sequence continues at coordinate 86,975 of MEHQ01003425.1, read as the reverse complement.
TTCTACGAAACGGATAATCTGCGTCGTATCTTTTAGCACAGTCAACTTCCCCCCTGCTCAATACATACGACCATACACATTCCCTCCCCCCTGCTCTGTGCATGACAAGGCACGGCAACGCAGGGTGGACATATCGCAAAGGGGGTTGTGCTACTCTGCAGTCCAGATATATACGATGTAGTATCGTACTCAACTCTACGTATACTCTTGTACTCGCAGTACTTTACTACTACTGCTTTCGTACTCGTATTCAATTACGGGGGGTTATGCTGATACGATACAGCAGCAGTACTGATGATGTACGTGTGTGTGCTGAAAGTTCAACTCATTATTTCATAATTTCCTCATATTGCACTTTAAAAAAATACGTCTTACTCGTACGTGGATTGGTACCCAGCCAGAGCGTCTGACCAGGCAACCACAAAACAGACAGCCATTGTCCTGCAGTAGTACTTATACGCTACAGCAGTCTCTACAGGAAAACTTCAGTGAGAGAAGCTATACTAATACGCCTGTGTGTCATACCTCCGTTCCACCCTCAAACTCTCCAAAACATGCTCCATTCTCAATCTCAAATGCGGGGGTATTCATAATTCTTAAATCAACACAAAATCAATTCAAGAACGGAAATCATCAGCAGCAAGCAACATAATCATACTCGCCTCGTGCGGGCGAGAGCCCTTGCTGACGGCGTGGTGATCATTTCTCCTTTACTCTCTCTCGCTTTGGGCAGCGCCTCCTCTTGCGCCCGTGCTCTGCCTCCCAACCGACGATGCAGACTCTTCCGCCGGCCTCCACCTTCGCTCCCTCCTTCTCCTCGTTCCGCGGGGGCAACATCTCCCCCGGCTTCCAACTATCCTCCCCTCCCCCGGCTCTTCGTGCCGGCCAACTAACTCCCTCTTTCTTGATCTCCTCTTCTCCTGCGCAAACCAGACCCACAGTCTCAGGCATAGACCTGGCGGTACTGGGGTTTTGCGGCGACGGCGGCAGCGGCGGTGGCGGCCATGACGGTGGCGACGGCGGCAGCAGCGGCGGCGGCTGTTGCGCTCTTATGTCCCGGCAAGCGCAGCAATCCTCTGACAGCTGCTCCTCCCGCGGACGTTGCGACTGGAGCAGCTGCCTCTGCAACTGCTGCACTTCAGTGCCTTCACCTCCAGATCCACGCGGGTCTACCAGCTGCGGCTCATACATGGCGTTGCTGGGATCGCGCTGCTGCTGCTGGGGCGGCCTCTCCTCTCCTCGTGCTCTCTCCTCGTTCTCCTCTTCTCTCTCGTATCTAACTAAATCTACAGCAACTTTCATCACGACCTCCGCTTGAAGCTCATGCGACTTACGGAAAATCTGAAGTCTATCCGTCATCGCCGTCACTCGCCATGACTAAAACCGATTCAAGGCGGGATCTTCTGCATACGACCCTTGCAGAGCTGCCTCTGCGAGTCCGATCGCCTTCTCGAGCTCCAGTGCCGATATCTCAATCTTAAGTAGCTTTATCCTCTCCATACCAGCGTCCTCGTGACCTGGCATGGGCACGCACAGCCTGTTCCCCTCTGGGAATCCCCTCTGGGATGTCAGCGCTCTCCAATAGGATCACCGGTTGCACTAGTGTGTTGATTTATCTCTAAAGGTGTACACGCATTTGGCACAGGCAGGCGTCGTGGTGGCTCAAGATAGCAGTAACACAGAAGCTCTCTTGTGCATTATTCACATAGCTGCCGAGCTGACTCGGCCCAAACCTCGAGCTGACTCGGCCCGAACATCGAGTGACATCGAGCGGCTCATAAAACATCCCGATGTCCCATATCCCACTACAATAATTCCTATCAATCATGTGGAACTCCTACAATACGATGAATCTTATGAGTTGTGTTACTGGGTACAATCAACAGATACGTAGCTAAATACTCGAAGAAAACCTAAGAAAATACGGAAGGACAGAAAAACAAAAACAAAGGCAAAAGCGACCACGGCAAAATAAAAATAATAATTGTAAATATCGTATGCGAGGGGTTGTAGCCTCGCTGTCGTGCCTCCCTGGAGGAGCTGCGACAGGCTATACACCAAGCGAATAACAACGAAAGAAAGACCACCGGAAATACCCAAGGAAAAATACTGAGCTCGCCATCCACCAAGCCAGGTATTTATAGTACTTCTTTCTTATCAAAGGGAATTGAACGAGAGGCAAAAATAACAACGAAAACGAAACCAAAGACACAACAGGGCCGCGTTCGAAGTACCCACAGAGGTGTGCGGTATACGGGTTATGGTATCATACTACCATGCGACTTACCCTTGGCCCCAGTACGTAGCGCTCACCCCTTTTTCGAGGAAATGGTTAACACTGCAATACCCAACTATAACACGTACTGATGTAGTCATATTTTGAAGATTATACTTGCATTTTATTATATATACAATGTGCTATATTTATTTCTCACTAGCGGTACGGCCACGGCTCCGCCCGTGGCGCTAGCCCTGCATTGCCCATATTAGTAGTTACCTAAGTACGTATGTGTATACCTGGTATGATAGTACTCGTAGTGTGCTGTGATGTACACCTCTGAACGGATTTGTAAGGGCCACCTTGCGGGGCGGTATCGACCCGGGGATGACTGTTTTTGTCCCCGTATGATCCGGCTGGGGCAGGAGGCCTCAACTAATCCAATACTCACTTTAAATGGTCGGTGAAAGCGTACAAGAATACTACAGTAAAAGCGGGAGTCAACCAAATGGAACGACGTAGAGGTGGCTCTCGGATTCGTGGGAACCGGGTACCCGGAGCCGGGTAACCGGAACCGCCGGTACCAGTACCGTCCCGGTTCCATTTTTATTACCCGCGGTACTGGGTATCCCGGGTACCCGGGTACCCGTTAGTTACGCTCCACGGAGCCCCCGATAGACAGCGCACAGCGCACAGCGCACAGCGCACAGCGCACAGCGCACAGCATACCCTACCTACCTTCACACAACACACCATACACACACAGTGATTAGACCAATGACCAATATCTAGAAAACGTACATGTAAGCCCGGGTACCCGGGTACCCGGGTACCCGCGGTACTGGAGAATACGCACAGCCTCCCCTCTTTCGCATTTGTATCCATCGAGAGAGACGAAATGAAGTCTTGTCCTCTCACCTTCCGCCTCACCACCCCGCCTGAGGACCGTTCACGCCGCTCAAACACAAGAGTGGAGCAAAATGTACATGTAACCCCGGGTACCCGTGTACCCGGGTACCCGCGGTACTGGAGAATACGCACAGCCTCCTCTCTTTTGCATTTGTATCCATCAAGAGAGACGAAATGAAGTCTTGTCCTCTCACCTTCCGCCTCACCACGCCTCACCACCCCGCCTGAGGACCGTTCACGCCGCTCAAACACAAGGGTGGAGGAAAAAGTACATGTAACCCCGGGTACCCGTGTACCCGGGTACCCGGGTACCCGGGTACCCTTTTAAACCGAGTACCCGGGTACCCGGGTACCCTAGATACCCAGTACCGCGGGTACCCGGGACGGTACTGGTCAAATCCCACCGAAGGCGGTACTGGTCCCGGTTCCATTTTTGGAATCCGGGAGCCACCTCTAGAACGACGTGATCGTAGGGATGTGGTTCCACGAGTAGAAACCGAAACTACTTGGTCATGATGTAAGCACATGATATCATTATCTTCCAAGACGCCCAAAAGCCAAACCATCGAGGCTTTTGATAAACAATTATGACCATCCCACCCGCCCAGCTGACAGGTAATTAACAGTAGCTTCTGCATTTGTAATCTTTAACGGCCGGGATCGCCACCGCGCTGAGTATGCACTCAGCACGGGGGTGATTTATCCCGGGCGAGGCCCCCCTGCTTCGGGGTAGGAGGCCTCAACTAATCCAATACTTGATTTGAATGATCGGTGAAAGCGTACAAGAATACTGCAGCAAAAAACTTGCCAAGTTTGTTTTGGATATTTCCGTATCTGTTCGTTGGCAAGTTTTTGGAAAGTCAAATTTGCTATCTCACTTGCCATTTGCGACTAATCACGTCTACGCAAGACCATACAAACCGCACGCCGTCGCGCTAGACGCACGAGCTGCAGCAACACAAGAAGATATCGATGGTTAGATGGTGGTGCTGACAGCAGATGATGGTGGCTGACGGCACTGCTGAAGGGGTTGCTGGCGCGGGGGACGATCGGAACCGCATATAGGTTTTGTATAGATTTTGTCATTTCGTTTGAGCTCGTCTCATACCACCTTATTTTAGCGCTTGCGGCACCGGGTCTTGGTCCAGACCTTTGTGATTTACGTACTGCCCGATAGAGCTTTAGGTGGAAAGACAAGGAGCTGTAGCTTCAAGTGCACTGCTCGAACGCCTGTGACTGCAAAAACCTAAGACCACTTCTTCTGGATCTCCTCCGCATACCCTCAGGTGAACAACTGCGTGCGTACATGAACCTGTATATAGTTTTCCCACATGTACCATGAATGCGGAATGACGAGTACGTAAAACAGCGATCCTCTATGCCGACACGACCTGATCACCGGAACTGGAATGGACCGTGGATCGACGTGGGTCCGCGACTACAAACGACAGCGAGTTACTGGGTTTGTCATCTATGGATCAATATTATCTCATGACAACACCAAAAAGACCTGTCTGTGTAAAGTATACCTGTTATATAAAAAACACCATCTCCGCCCTGACTTTTCCACCCCCATGATGAAATACGATACATACTCAACATGCTATTAATATTAAATACGATGTATCCCCCACCATCTACCCTACGTACTAACCCCCCCCCCCCCCCCTGCCACACACCCTAACCTAAACATCTGTTATTGTTGTTGACCTCGATACCACCGTTTCAGAATAATGACAGACCTATATCCTTCACGACATCGTATAACACCAGCAACACATAGAATACATACGATCGCAGCCCTCACGAAACCATAAAACACTACCATGTAGCAACGTATGATATGCAATCTCATCAGGACAACGAACATACTGCCCATCGAAGTATTACACCCAGCTAGCAAAGATGAGCTTCGACGAAATCCTCGAGCTCACAGCTGTTGTTGTTTTTTTTTTTTTTTTTTTAATATAATACTGCTATTATAATTAAAACGTCTGATTGACCACTATTTACATGTTACAAACATTTCACCCCAAAAAACCCTCAAAATTCATACTAGATTTTAACATACCTCCTGTCAACATGGTTGGTTGGTTCACACTCCTGTCTCTATGTGCCTCCCCCCCCCCCCTTTTTAACAGTTATAAAGGATAAAACCCCTACCTACTAATTGCCACCAAAGATACCTTATAGGTACAAATAAATAATGCACACTATTAAAAACCCAAATCACTAATTAATTAAAATCCATCCAGGTGCTGTTAAGTTTTACTCCATAACCTGTCCTCACATACCTCTTCTGCAAAATATAATACTGCTATTATAATAAAATCGTATGATTGACCACTATTCACACACCTCTTCTGCAAAATATAATACTGCTATTATAATAAAATCGTATGATTGACCACTATTTACTTGTTACAAACATTTCACCCCAAAAACCCTTGAAAATTCATACTAGATTTTAACATACCTCCTGTCAACATGGTTGGTTGGTTCACACCCCTGCCTCTGTGTGTCCCCCCCCCCCCCCTTTTAACAGGTATAAAGGATAAAACAACCCACTACCTACTAATTGCCACTAAAGATACCTTATAGGTACAAATAAATAATGCACACTATTAAAAACCCAAATCATTAATTAATTAAAAATTCATCCAGGTGCTTTTAAGTTTTACTCCATAACCTGTCCTCACACACCTCTTCTTATATACCATACATGGCTACAAATAGTAGAACCACTCTATCACGTAAACTCGTTGGAACACTATTATAGTATACCTGGTACGTTTATTTCAGACTGTTTAATTTTAATTTTAATTTAATTTTAAGTATTTCTTCCCCCACAAATAGACACACACTTCCTGAATTCTACAGCCTCAGATTGTGTCCCCCTCATACGGGATGTACATCCTACATGAGAACATATATAAAATCCGTAAGTACGCGCGATCGAAGTATTACACTCAGCTAGCAAAGATGAGCTTCGACGAAATCCTCGAGCTCACAGCTGTTGTTTTTGTAATTTTTTAATATAGGCGTGGCACTGGTGCCGTCTGGGGCTGATGCTCAAGTCAATCCCAATCAAACAGTCGCCCCAGCTTTCCCAAGACAACGAACACGTGACTATGACCGCCCTGGAGGGCTGTCCACCTCTGGGACCTTCGAGATATGCTTGGATCCGTCTCCAGGCCACCCATTCCTCGACGAGGGTGTCGTCTAGCTGTCCGATCCTTGCTGTACGGGGTTTGATAAAAAAACTGAAGGCGTTACGTGGCTCAAATAGCACTTTTCTTGCCATTTAATCGTGTTTGTCGATAGAAAGTATTTGCCAAGACTTGCCAATTTGTTGTTGCCAAAATCAACCAAAAATAGCAAGTTTCTTTCTATTTGCTCGTGTCGTTAAAAACGGCCCTATGATATAACGAGGGGGCAGGAATGTCTGGTGATGTCGGACGCTCGCTGGGACCTTTGTTTACTGTTATTTTTCGTCTACGATTTAGAAACAGTTTTTTTTATGTTATCAATATTCATACCTTTTGCGACTTTCCGTGTAGCGATTCTGTTCAGCTAGGGGCGTGTCAGATATTGAAAAATATATATTATAAATACGTCTCAGCTGTGAGTTATTACGCTTTAACAAATTCTCTACATGTATGTATGTGTTGAAGCTCATTGGCTTATGTTGTACCGCACTTTGATCAAGTTGCACCGCATACTTGTGTAACGTATATGTTTAGATACGTACGAGCAAATATGTCAGGAGACGGGCAACCGTCAAGCAGTCAGTCAGTCAAGGACGTCCGTCAAGGCATTTCCATCCGTCTAGACGGATTGTCCCCTATCCCCGCTATAAAAAAGCCTCATTAGCTATGTGGAAACTCCTACATTATTGTTTTTTTGTGCTGCTGGCACCAACACATCCTGAAGAAGCAAGAAGATACGAGGATACTGCTTTTGATCCGAATTCCGAACGAGAAAAAAAATGGTAGAAACAAAATGGCGGAAACAAGAAGATTCAGGTTTTCAAAACTATGGTCAGGCGTTTTGGAAAAAAACGGGGATTTTTACTGGTGCCCCGGGTTTTTTCGTCAAGGCACGTCCGTCAAGGCATTTTCCTTGGCCCCGTCCGTCAAGGGGGGAAAGCGCCGTCTCCTGGCATATTTGCGTACGAGTGCACGTCTTCTCGGTCGGATATCGACCTCAGTTCTTCGTTCGCCTGCACTGAGATTGCGACGTGCCTCGTCTACCTTTCCTTGGTTGGAACGACAAACTGTAGCTCTACCTAGCGGCTCTACTGCATTGAACCAGGACGAGTGACCGCAGGTTCATCATCAAGTTAATTTATCGTGAGTGAAGTTAGGTGAAAGTATCAAGCATTGTGCATTTGGTTCTCCGTTAAAACTGCTGCTGTGGTATCACCCACACACACGCAGACGCATGTCCTACTGTAGCGCTTGGATCCGTCCTTGCTGGCTGCTACAAGCCTGCATCAATCCGACAGTCCTAGCCTGGCGTAACGAAGTTAAATATTGCGTGGCGTAGCGAGCAACGTCGTGCATCGTGAAGCAGCGCGTGTAGGCGCGTGTTTTAGTGTGATGTAAAGAGGTGTAATTTGGCGTGGCGTAGCGAGCAACGCCGTGTACGTAAAGCATCGTGTGGTGTCGCGTGTAGCCGCGTGGCTTGGCGTGGTGTAACGAGTTGTAAAAGATCGTTGCGTAGCGAGCAACGTCGTGTAGGGTACGGTATCGCGTGGCGTCGCATGTCGCCGCGCGGCTTAGCGTGGCGTTCCAATGTTCAACGTGGCGTGGCGTAGCGAGAAACGTCGTGTAGCATGAAGCATCTCGTGGGGCCGTGTGTAACCGTGTGGCTTAGCGCAGCGTAACGACGTCACGCTAAGCCACACAGGTACACGCGACGCCACGCGATGTTTCACGCTACACGACGTTGCAGCCGCGTGACCTAGTGTGGCGTGACCAGGTGTGGAACATGGCGTGGCGTAGCGAGCAGCGTCTTGTAGCGTGGCGCATCGCGTGGCGTCGCATGTCGCCGCGTTGCTTCGCGTGCCGTAACAATGTTCAACATGGCGTGGCGTAGCGAGTAACGTCGTGTAGCGTGAAGCATCTCGTGGGGCCGTGTGTAACCGTGTGGCTTAGCGTGGCGTAACAATGCCACGCTAAGCCACACGGGTACACGCGACGCCACGCGATGCTTCGCGCTACACGACGTTGCAATCGAGTGGCTTAGTGTGGAGTAACCAGGTGTGTAACATGGCGTGGCGTAGCGAGCAACGTCGTGTAGCGTGGCGCATCGCGTGGCGTTGCATGTCGCCACGTGGCTTCGCGTGCCGTAACAATGTTCAACAGCGAGCAACGTCGTGTAGTGTGAAGCATCTCGTGGGATCGTGTGTAACTGTGTGGCTTAGCGTGGCGTGAAGACGTCACGCTAAGCCACACGGGTACACGCGATGCCAGGCGAATGCTTTACGCTACACGACGTTGCAGTCGCGTGGCTTAGTGTGGAGTAACCAGGTGTGTAACATGGCGTGGTGTAGCGAGCAACATCGTGTAGCGTGGCGCATCGCGTGGCGTCGCATGTCACCGCGTGGGTTCGCGTAGCGTATCGAGGTGTAACATGGCGTGGCGTAGCGAGCAACGTCGTGTAGCGTGAAGAATCGCAGGGCGTCGCGTTTAGCCGCGTGACTTAGCGTGATGTGACGAGGTGTAACATGGCATGACGTAGCAAGCAACGTCGTGTAGCGTGACGCATCGCGTTGCGTCGCGTATAGGCGCGTGTCTTGGCCTGGCGCAACCAGGTGTAACGTGGCGTGGCGTAGCGAGAGCAACATCGTGTAGCGTGACGGGGTGAGATCGGATGGGACGGGACGGGATAGGATGAGACCGGACGAGACGGGGCGCAGCAATCGAAGCGAGCGTACGAGGCCTCGGTCGTGAGAGAAGAGACAGACGGCGCAGCGAGTCTTGATATTTATCATCAGCAGAAAACGCCTGCTGGACGTTCGGGGTGGGGGAGGGGTTGCCTTATAACCTTCTCGATGGGATAGCTAGCTATCAAGGTTGACGTTCTTTGGATAGCTGGCTGTGATAGCTGCCTTGGGCCTTGCCGCCACCGCCGCCGCCGCCGCAGCGCGTGTAGTGTGTTTTGTTATCTTCTACCAGAAATAAATTTTATGCAATACAACCGAAGTACGCTACGGTGTGGTGCGTCACTGCATGGTACGGGACGATATGGGACGGGGGGGTCAAGGGATCGGATGGGCCGGCACGGAATCGGAGGGGACGGGGTGAGATTGAATGGGATGGGTCGTGATGGGATTGGGCGTAGCAATCGGAGCAAGCGTACGAGGCCTCGGTCGTGAGGGAAGAGACAGCCGGTGCAGCGAGTCTTGACCTTTCTCGTATTTGGCAAAGAACGCCTGCGGGAGTTGAGGGGGGGGGGGGGGGCTGCCTTATTGCCCCTTCGATAGGTGAGCTAGCTATCAAGGTTGCCCTCCTTTAGCCCTGGCTGTGCTGGCTGTCTTAGACTTTGCCACCGCCGCAGCGCGTGTGTGTTTGTTCTCTTCTACCAGAAGACAGTTTTGTGCAATACCACCGCAATACGCTACGGTGCGGTGCGTCACTGTATGGTACGGGACGGTACGGGATCGGATGGGACGAGGTGAGATCAAATGGGACTGGACGTGATGGAATGGAGCATAGCAATCGGAGCGAGCTTACGAGGCCTCGACCGTTAGAAAAGAGGCAGACGGTGCAGGCGGCGAGTCTTGAGAGTTTGCTTTGTCGTCAAAGACGCCTGCTGCAATTGAGGGGTAGGTAGGGGGGGGGGGTGCCTCGTTGCCTCCTCGATAGGCTGGGAGTGGTGTGCGCCTTACGGGGGAGGAGGGTGGACGTGCGAAGGAGATAGCCCCGACAGGCAAGGAAGGAGGGCAGCGTAGAAGGCACGAAAACGGTAACATTAAAAATGCTGGGGGTTTACCGGGACGGGGGCGGCTTCTTTTTATCCCGGGTTTTTGTTGCTTAGCATCGTTGTTGGTGAAACGGAGTTGGCGCACGGTCCGCTCCGGTCGCGAGCGAGTGTTTAGTTCCGTGATGGTGCGTGATGTGTGTATGTTTTGTCTGTTTTGGTTTTTGGGGGGAGTGCTGGACGGTGTGGTGGGGTGCGGTGCAAGTAGTGCGGGGACACCGCTGTGGTTGGCTTCGCTTCCCTCCTTCCTTCCTTCCTTCCTTCCTTACTCTCTTTCTTGTATGTTTTTTTTTCGAATAGAGGCGGTTAGGGTTTAGAGAAACGGAGGGAGAGGGAGGAGTAGATACAGGGGGAAGCCGCGTGGGAAGCGTTGGGCGTTTGGGGGGTGGGATTGCCGACGAGTTTCTGTGTTTCTTGCGCTTCCATTTGACGCGAAATATTCACAGCGGTATAAGCTAAGGTAGCCCGTATGTTTCGTGTTCGGCTGCGTAGGTGGCGCGGCGGGCGGGGTGGGGGTTGACGGGCTGCGCTCCGACAGGGTCCCGGTTCCCGGAATGATCTCCCGAAAGATCGCCGGAATGGTCTCCGGGACGGTCTCCGGAACGGTCTGCATAAAGGTTCTCTCTTGTTTCCTGGCCGATTGTCACGCGGTGGTTCGTTTGTTTTTTCGATTGTTCTGTTGTTGTAACGCGTAAAAATATGGCGAGATGGTTGGTGACTGATGATGGCGATCATCGTCATGATTGGTGATGACGATCACCATGATTGATGATGACGGCATAATTGGTGGTGGCGGGTCACCATGACTGATAATGACGATCATCATGATTGGTGATGACGATCACCATGGTTGACGATATGACGATAATCATGATTGGTGATGACGATCACCATGATTGATTATGACGATCACCATGATCGATGATGACGATTATCGCGATTGGTGGTGGTTATGCGGACATGGTATCTACAGCACAGGACGCATCGGTCGGTAGCCGAGAGGGTGCCCATTTGAAGTCAAGCATGTCAGTCGGTAGGCAAGCACGATCGGTCGAAACGTTCGAGCGTATCAATCGGAAGTCGAGCGTGTCTGTAGTCAAGCGCATCCGTCTGTAGCCGAGCGTATCGGTTGAAATTCGAGCTTATCGATTGGTGCGCCTGCACTCGTAGGGACAGTAGCCGAAAAATGGAGTTCCAGTAGCGTCACCTCGGTTCGTGTTCATTTTTAGACCAAGCGCGTCAGCTGGTAGTCGAGTAATACCGGTTCTCAAGCAAGGATGCCGGTCGGTAGCGTATCTGTCGGTATTGGATCGCGTCGGCCGGTAGTCGAGCGTTTTGGTCAGCGGGTAAGCGCATCGGTCGGAAACCGAGCGTGTCTGTCAGTAGTCGGGAGGGTTGACCGAAAGCACGTATCATACCAGTACGTACTACGTACACTCTGCTGCGTGCTTGAGCTACTTGCTTTAGCTTCTGTGGTATCTTGTTCGGGAATCAACCCCGACCGGCTTCGCACTGCTTGCTGTGCTATTTTTCGCGAGTCGAAAAAAACCGGCTTGAAACAACCGAAGGGATGCTAAGGGATGCATGTTGTTGTAGAGGGAACAGGCTTTCTTGTCCTGGGTCTGCCTGTCTGTTCGTGTCGCTTTTGGCCGGTTTTACTGTGGCTCTGGGGTGATAGGCGAATGTACCAGCATGTATCAGGCCTGAGTTGACATTTCTCAACGGTAGTAGCAATACTACATACAGGACAATATCTAGGCAGGCGCCATTCACTCCCCTCTAAGCTGAAATATAAATATGTTCTTTTTTTAGCGCTGTTTGTTTTCTTTGGTTTTGCCCCTCCCATCTATCTGAGTGTCTTGGTCCTGTTGTAGCTATCGAGAGCAGCAGCTACGTAGCAAGAACGACAATATATGCTGTATGAAGAGTCGTACTGTGGCTGTTCATTAGAGGTTACGCTCGGAGGTGTAGGTTTCAGTAGAAAGGGACATCGTCTGTACATTTATTTATCTCTGTTGTTTGATTGGTTGATTGATTCATCATCTATTGATTGATTGAATGGTTGATTGATTGTATATTTGATTGATTGGTTGGTCGATTGATTGATTGATTGATTGGTTGGCTGGTCGATTGATGGATAGGTTGATTGATTGATTGGTTGATTGATTGATTGATTGATTGGTTGATTGGTTGATTGGTTGATTGATTGGTTGGTTTGATGGATTCAATGGTAATGGGTATGGTGATGGTGAAGAGGTTTCTGGTCTACGTGATACAGCATGATTGATCTGTTGGGTTGGTTAGATACGAGGATGAAGAATTTCTGGGCAAAGATGATTGATGATGACGATATTTTCTGGCCTGCGTACTACGTATGTGGTGGAGAGGGTTGGGTGTAGTCGGGAAAACATTGGATGGGATTGGGTTGGGGAAATGGATGGGAAGTGGGGATGGGTAGGCTGAGGGGTGTTGATTGGGAGGGTGGGGGGGGAGGTTATGCATATATCTGTAAAACATCTGCAGCTAAGAAATAGGAGTATTAAAGGCTGCCAGAGCGTGTAGGTTTTCGCTTGTGTACGGGATTCATTCGCTAAATATTATCGTTGTTGACACAGTACCTTTCTGTTTGCTTGCTTGTGGTGACTCGGCTATTACGGCGATGTTGCGGTGATGATGTCCAGATGCCTTGCACTTTTATCATTACAGTACGCGATGACACCACTCAGCTCCTTCGGGAGTGCTGAAAAAAACGACCAAGCAACGATAGCTTTGTTGTTATCAACATTCTACGATCAACGTGAGCGCCCAGCCGTAAGGATAGGACCATCGTGTTTCGCCCGTGCCGTATGATACGACCCCCGGCATTCCAACTTGGACACCAATTGATATGATCCCCCGATCCCACGAGAGTGGTCGTTGTTGGAAAATCGCCGCTTTTAAGTTTGTCGCCAATTTTCCAAAGAGGGTAAAGACCCGCTTGCACACGTCAAAAATAGATAAATCATGATTTTACGAGTAGATCATCTAGACCCTAGCCTTCTGTTTGTGAAATATTGCGCAGGATATCTATACAGTGGGTATCCCGAGACCTAAGGGAGGGTACCCTATACAAGAGAATAGTGCAGTTACGAGAGGTCAAATCGGCTGGACCCGCCTACACTAAACCTATCCATTTCCCACTGTGGATAAGAGAGAAGGCTAGTTAACCCATTCAGAACTGAAAAAAATGTCCCACACTAATTCCAAGCAGTTTGTCCCCAAATTCGTGAGACCAGTTCTTTCAGAACTGAAAAAAATGCCCCACCCTACTTCCAAGTAGTTTGAGACCAGTTCTTTCAGAACTGAAAAAAATGCCCCACACTAATTCCAAGTAGTTTGTCCCCAAATTTGTGGGACCAGTTCTTAAGGGGTTAAGAGAGTTGTCTTCGGCCTGTACATATGTATATACCACACCTCTCTTAAATAGGGGTACCCACTGTATTGCAGCACAGATCCAATCCAAGAAACCTGTCCTAGACCCTGCAGATTTATATGGCTCACACCACCCGGCAACATGAGCTAGATCATACAGATCATACAGATCAGGAATTGAATGCATCTGCCCTGAAAGATCTGCAGTAGATGATGAACTGTGGGTATCGACCATCTGTCCGCGAGGTGTGACCTCTTTTGTTCTGGGCCCCGCAGGCTCAATTTGTTCGTATGTGCTGAGACAGGATGTGCGTACCCTACACTAATTTAATTTCAGTTCAAAACCAGTTTTTAGTTTTTAGTTTTGTTTTCCCTTTTCGTGCGAAAAGCCAAGCCGAACTTTATCAACTCTCTATTTACTTCGTGTGTTCTATTATGGTTAACGTCCTAATACTGCTACCACCGCTATAAAGTATTAGTAGTAGTAGTAGTAGTAGTAGTAGTAGTAGTAGTAGTAGTAGTAGTAGTAGTAGTAGTAGTAGTAGTAGTAGTAGTAGTAGTAGTAGTCATGGGGGAAACCCTCTATTATTATTACATATCCGTACTTTTCCATGATCGACGGCCACAGCGATGATGCTGCATCGACGTACTGCACTACTACTCTGTGTCGTCTGTGCGTCAGTGGGTCTACCCCCTTCATCCTGCTGCAAAATGATTTGTACTCGAAGAACTAGAACTATACTACTGTTGTTGTGCCTGTCTCCACTGCTGTGCTGAATCCTTTTGGTGCTGCTTACTTACTACTCGCATAATACGTCTGACGACGCACTCCGCTACTTGGCGCTTCTATCGCATCGATATAATCCAT
>MEHQ01003425.1:2292-57925 GCA_008828725.1 Saccharina japonica | reverse complement strand
AAAAAAAAAAAAAAAAAAACGGCACCCTGGCTGTCTAGCTCACGCAACGAGTGGCGTGTTTTACAGCGTCGTTGCCAACCGACGCCAACCCAACCTATACATATATGGGGGGGGGGTGATTCACTTAACGGTGGCAAAAGTGCGAAAAGCCAACATAAACAGGAAACCGTATAATGCAGACGCCGATCCTCTTTGGATTAAAAAAAGTACATCCTATGATAAAACAACAGTAGCGCGGATGTCGAGAAGTCTTTGAAACTCGCATGACACGGTAACAAAAAAAAAAAAAAAAATGGTCGATACTATTTTGTCGGGAGTCGCCGGCGGGGGATATAGGGGGCACCCCTTGTATACCACTGCAAAAAGCATCCCACTCGAATTCCGAGTGTCTCATCGCGGAAAACGCGGGTGTTTGGGCCGCGAGACGTGAAAACAGGGCGACCTCGTTCCTACAAGAGTACCTGTATGTCTGTCCGTCTGTGGATGTTTGTCGTCTGTCTGTATGTCTGACTGCCTGTCGTCTGTCTATGTGTCTGCATGTCTGTCGCTTGGTCGACGGACGGACGGACCGACCAAACCGTCTACCGACCGACGAAAATACTGACCTTCTCGCTGACGGAAACGGAGACCGACGACCGTGAGACGCAAGACACAGAATCAAGGCGTGACCCCCTCGACAAGAAGTGCATGTCTGTCTGTCTGTTTGTCTGTTGCCCGACCCTCCAACTCAACGATAGACCGACCCAACGACCTACCGACGGAAAGACTGACCTTCAAGCGGACGGAAAAGGGTACCGACGACCGCGAGACGCAAAATCAAGGCGAGACGGTGTGACCGTCCCGACAAGAATGCATCCCTGTCGCTTGACCAACCAATCAACACATCGACCGACCGACCGACCAACCAACCCATCGACCGACTGACCGACCGACCGATCGACCGACCGACCGACCGACCAACCCATCGACTGACCAACCAACCACTACGGGGGGGGCATAGTAAATAGGACCTACGGTACGCACAAAAAGCTGTATATTTACCTATGTTTACTATTATAAGAACATTTGGTCCTATTTACCATGCCCCCTCCCGTAATAGACCGTCCGAACAACCAGCCTCTCGACCGACCAACCGACCGACCGACCGACCGACCGACCAAAAAACTGACCTTCTCGCTGACGGAAAAGGGGATGTTTCCGACAAAGAGGTCGAACCCGGCAGACCTCGACGCGCCTTCCGCCGCGTCCTTCGTTCGGTCCTCTGACCACTCCTGATTGCGGAAGGCGTGCGTATCATGATAAAAAACAAAGCGTGTTTGATGGCGAACCGATGCGAGGAACGGGATTTAGATCGGGGGGGGGGACCAATGAAAAGCGCTTAAAAAGCGCGCCCGGCCGGCCGGCTGGTTGGCTTGCTGACTGGTCGGCCCTGTCTGTTCCAGACCTACAGCGAATACCAAAGTAGGTAAAACGATGCTACTACAGCCAACAGCGAAAAATCTAGGGCTGGGCACTGGCTGACTCAGTCAGTAGCGAATATACTGACGTCAAAATCAATCAGTATACTGGATTGCAGCAGTATACTGCTGTCTCTCGTCTCCCCTCTCTCCTCCCGAACGCATTTGGTGGGTTTCCGTACTATATTTGGCGTGTTTCTTGGATGTACGTAACATAAGACCTACTGGCGAATATACTGGCCGGGCCAATCAGTAAATTAGTACTGGCAGTAGATTACTACTGCCAGTACATACTGTCCCAGTGCCCAGCCCTATGAAAATCAGTATCACAGCATCCTAACGAATCGCGCCTCGTACCGCAGGCAGTACCTACGGTCAACAACCTCGAGGCCAGTGATGAAACCAGACACTCTGCCCTGCCGGTACTCTCCCGCACACCCACCCCAACCCACGCCCCGGCCTCCTCGCCTGAACGCGCCCCCCCAAACAAAAGCGAAACAATAAAACAGACAACTAACTAGTAATACCAGACAGCGCAAGAAAAGAAAGAAAAGTAAAGAGAAAAAGCAAAATGACCCTCTGACCTTCATCAAGAAGTTCTCGGTCAGTGTCAGCGCGCGCTCCGACGTCTGGAACCACTTGTTACCGCAAACGGAACACTCGATCGTGCGTCCCCTGCCCAGCATCTTCCGAGAGATAGTGCGACAGACACAACGAGGGACACAGGGAGGGACACAGGGTGGGTGACTTTGACCGATTGACAACAAAAAAAAATATATATCATAACATAGCACGAGAAGCCGCAATCGTTTGTTTTTTTTTCCCCTGCACGCGCCGGCAGCGGGTGGCGACGCCGGTGATGCCAGCAGAGGCGGGGGCATGGGGGCGGGGGAGGGAACGGGGGGTGGAGAGGAGCGCTTCGCTCAAACCGCGCGTGCTTCCAACGTGCGATTCGAAAAGGCCTCGAGAAGTGGCACATTGCATCTCTCGCCCCGAGATCGCGCTATTGTCCGGTGCGGCGGCATGTCTTCGTGTGGGGCAAACGATGCCCGACAGTACATGCCGCGCGTCTTCCCGACGGCTCTCCCTTCGCCACCACTACCAAGACGGTGGGGGCAAAGACGACAACAACACCAAAACAACGAAAATAATGTACAGCAGCAGCAACAACAACAACAACAACAACAACAACATCAACAACTTATATACAGCAACAACAAAATAACAACAGCAATAACAGGCGCAGCCGCCGACCTCGCCAACGTCATGAAGGCACACCATATGTATACCTCTGATCCGCCTGCTGCTACTGCTGCCGCTGTTGCCGCTGCTGCTGCCACTGCTACGTACTGTTCCTGCTACTGCTACTGCTACTGCTACTGCTACTGCTACTGCTACTGCTACTGCTGTCACCGCTACGTACTATTCCTCCTACTGGTGCTGCTACTACTACTACTGCTGCTACCGCTACCACCACAAACACACAAAGAACACAAATCTCGCATAAGCACACCTCCAGCTTCATGGGGTAGCAGGCCTGGCACTTCCCACACTTCACGTAATGGTCCCCCGGGTTTCCCAGGAGGCTCGGGTCCTGGTTCGCGGCCGACTCGGCCGACCCCGCCGGGCCCGCCGCCCCCGCAGAGTCGGGAATGTCCATAGGCGCCATCAACAGGGGGGCGGGGGAGGAAGGGGACGATAATCGTCTGCTACCCCGCGCCGGTACCACCGCTGACGGGGGGGAGGGGGGGCGGGGGGGGGCAGCGAAAGGGGGGCGAAAGGGGAGCCAAAGCGAGGCAAAAAGGGAGGTGAAATCGAGGCGCGCTGAAAAAAAATGACATTTTTCTTTCCTTACGATGCAAATGCAGTTCGTACATACCGTATATGAGACTGTATACCACACCCCCTTGGGCGAATGTCAATCCTGATTTGCTCGATGACCGGTCGAGCGTTAACCCCGAGCGACCCGTATATGGAAATATCTCGACGAGATGCTCCGAAAGCCGCCTTTTTCGTTGTCTGTGCCCCCCTGGTTATGGAGAAATTTCGCTTTGAAATTCATCCCAGGGGGTGTGATATACACTTGTCATATACGGTATCGTGCATGGTACTCTATCTGCTCTCTGCGCTCCGGTTGCATTTCAAAATGCTGTTGGCGCACGACAAACGTATCATACCAGGGGTATAACATCGTCTACAGTTTTGTTTTCGCCGTACTCGATGGTAAGTGACGTCCCCTGGTCACGGCGGACAACACACGTCATGTCCGTCACGTCAACCGGTTCTTGCCGTCACGTGATCGCTAGCCCCTATCCCCTCCTAAAAAACGCCTCCATATATCTCTGGAAAGCATTCGTGAAGTGGCACTCGTTACCGCTATACGTAGTATAGTACCACACCCTTCTGTCCCATGATTCGCGGGCGCACAGGTGTCCCGTCCGTTCGTCGCAACATCGTTTTACCGTGTCGTTTGCAGTCAGAATGCCCACACACGTGCGCTTGGTACTTGGCAACGGCGGGCAAAAACAAAACGAGACAAAAAAAGTGGTACTCGTAGGTTTTTGTTTGTACCTTAGGCCGTAGGTCCCTATTTACTACCTGGTACCTGGTACGTCGTAAACGAGCCCCGTGTTCGTACCGCGTACTCGTGTTACACGTGTGACTCGACTGCACTTGGGTAGGGGGGGGGGAACGTGTACGTACTCTATTTCCAAGTAGTTTCCCCAAAAAAACATGAGTGCAGTTGTGAAAGTCCAAACATTTTTTTCTCATTTAGGTGCGAAGACTCCTGCTGTGTGATGCCGGTACACGGCAGCAGTCCAGCACATACGAGTATACGTAGCTGCCCGACGCGTGACCACAGAGAAACACAACACGTGCTTGCAAAAAGCAGCAACGAAGCAGCACAGCAGTAGCGCAGCAGCAGCAGCAGCAGCAGCATATACGGTAGCGGGTCGCTCGGTGCTCTACAGCAGACATTTCGTGTACGAGTACTTTGTACCGGTATCATATCGTACTCGTACGAACTGAAGCAAGAAACATGCGAAAACTCGTCACCCAAAAAGAAAGCAATGGGCGGACATCAAGTTGGCGACGATGTTCACTCCACAACCTTGTTGCAACTCATCCAAACACCGTACCGCACAACACGGCAACAACGTTCACGCTGTCCGTGACAAGCACTCGAGGGCTCCTGCGTAGGAAGCCAGCCCTCCTCTCTGACGAACCCTGCAGCAGGCAACATACCTGCGTTGCGAGATGACGGGCCGACGATAGACGCCGATGAGGCTGCTGCTGAGCCATCATGAGGACGCGTGAGGGCCGCTCGCAGGCCACCGTTGAAAGCTCCCACGCGAGGGATCACGCCCACGGTGGCGAGCACCACCAAGGTGAGGTACACAGCGGCATGTCTAACACGTGCCACGGTCATGTTGGCTTGGCTATTCAGTGAGTGCGGCGTTGGAGTGACTTGGGGGGGGGCACGGAGAGTATTTTTCCCAGTAAAAACATGCATTTTTCATGGATCGAACTCCCGACCGGACCGGCAGCCACACGGACACACTCGTAAATAGCACTGCTGTGGGCGGCTACCATGGATTTCGGCGAGCCTTCCGACGATGAAGCCGACGCAGGGAATGTAAGAAGAGCACGTCTCTAAATGTGGGTTGTGAAGCATGCTGGAGAGATGCGGTATTCGGTCATTCCTCAAGGACTTTGTTTTTGTCGTAGATCGATCTCTCTCCACCGCAAAACGTCCATCACAACGTCTATTATACCACAGGTATCTATCTCACTACGAGGCACACCCTCCCTGTGTCCTGTCTGTGCTGCTATATGTGTCCACACCACACAAGAGTAGTAGTACGAGCGAACAGACAGCCAAACAAACTTGTCAAATTCTTCAAGTGAGGCCACGACAACTTCGCGTGGCGACTTTTCGCTCTTGTGCTATATACTTGATGCGATCTATACGAGCTCACGCACTGCTGTCTGCGCCGAGTACCTGGTGGTGAATATGAGGGCGTCCACCACCAGTTAGCGTTACGAAGACGCGAATATGATACAGCAGTTGTACCAGTAGGTCTGCTACTGTCTCCTGCCGATGTTTGATGCCATCGCAAGTTGATACTTACACGTCCTCCTGTAGGACTACCGCAGTATACCGCCTTGAATCGAGCAAAATACTTCGTACTAAAAAGGGACGTATCATACGTAACGTACTACGAAACAACGCTGTAAGTTACGAGTATAGCTGTAACTACGGCGTGCGATGGCCAAAGAAAGAGTAAAGTTCGTCTGCATGAGTAGTAATTGCGCGAGAATCGCTCGCGTCTCGCCGCGGGGGGGGCTCGAGCCAGCGCTCACGAGAAGATTGAGACTTATTTCTGGCTTGTACGAGGTCCGACGTTGAATTGGTGCTGCTGCCTCGCACGTAAAGGCTATAGGGCGGAGAACATCATGCCGCTGGTCTCGCTTCAAGAGGGTTTCGTAGCCGCACTCCGCACAGAGTACTACCAGTATTAATTCTGCTGTACCTGGTACATATTCGGAACGTTTTTTGGCTGAGTACACCCCCCCCCCCCCCCCCCCCCCCCCCCCCCCCCCCCCCCCCCCCCCACCCCACCCCTCATACCACTCCCCCCCGCCCCCCCGCCGCCTACGCAATGCACCATATACATATATTTTTACACACAACACACATCTTTTACGTACAGGTGCGGGTGAAGTTCGTGACAAAAATCGCCTCCATCCGGGTGACGGAAACCCCGGTGGCGGTGCCGGAGAGCCTGCAGCGCTATGGCCTCTCGGAGGTGGTGAACCACCTGCTCGGCCGCGACCCCCCCACCCCCTTCGACATGCTCGTCATGGGGCGATTCTTGCGCGGCTCCCTGAGCTCAGTGATGCGGAGGCATGCTTTGAGCGGGGAGGCGGTGCTGGAGGTGGAGTACCTACCTGCGCTCCGACAGCCAACGGAGGCCGAACACGCCGAACAGGTACGCCGGGGGAAGGGGGGGGGGTGTACTCATGTTGTGCACGGCCGTAGTGATATGACCATAGACCCTCGCATCCCTACAATGCCGGGACGGAGCGCGTTGGGTTTTCACCAACCAGGCAGACATTGCTTGCACCAAGCGCGAAACGCCGTGGGGTATTGGGCGAGTCGCATGGAGGGTGAGCTGCATCCTGCTAAGAACCGCCTCTGAGGCGGACTTGCATATGGACGANCTAAGGAGGGCGGGGGGGGTAGGGGGTAGCGGGAGGCGGGGGGGGGGTGTACTCATTGTCACGCACGGCCGCTAGTCTTGAGACCGTAGACCCTACATACAATGCCGGGACGGAGCACATAGGGTTTTCGCCAACCAGGCAGACGTTGCTTGGAGGGAGGGGAGGGAGGGAGGGGGTGCTGCCTCAAGCGTAGCCCTTTGGGCGCGTACTTGGCGAGTCTCTTGCCTGGCTGACTGGCTGCTGTCACGTTTGTCTTGCTCATTGCTTGCATGATTGTCTCACGCCGGCGTCCAATTTTGATGTATTGATTTTGTACCAGGTATTGATTTTGGGCAAACGCTCTACTGTATGTCCCGAAAATGTTGAAAATATGAAAGTATGGCAGAATATGGCGTCGTCGAGTTGTCTTTTATAGGTCATACGTCATACTGCTAAATATGCCGTGTTAAGTTGTCGTTCTCTCCCTCGCTCACTTTCCTCTCTCTCTCTCTCTCGTTCCATCCCCGGGTTTCGATACCGTGCGGCATTCCGACCCCCGACAGCCGGATTGGGTGAGCGCGGTGGCGGGCGTCGGGGAGGGCCTGGAGAGCTTCGTCACCGGGTGCTACGACGGCTGCCTTAGAGTCTACGGCCCCGGGTGCAAGGTCGGTGTCAGGGAAAAAAAAAATGAAATGGGTGATAGGTGGTCAACAGCAGTACTCCTGTAGTAGATACTGGATACTGGTAGGATAAGTATTGTGTTGGTGTATCCTGCAACCCATCCTCCTCGTATTTTTCGCGCACGATTCGATGCTTACGTGAGAATGGCCGGCGGGGCAAGGGGGGGGGGGCGAGGAACGGGTGTGCCCCTGAAAGCATACATACAGTGTGTACACCAGCACTACACGTCGGTTCCGTGTGAGCAGGCGTGGGTTGCCGGTGAGGCGAGCCTGTTTTCGACCTGTGCGCCCTCACGTGTTTAGGCCGACCGACCGACCGTGTCGGCGCGGCTTCATCCTGTGGCATGTTCCGGGCACCAGGGGACGTGCGGGAGGTGCTCGCTGCGCCGAACCTGACTCCTTCCCCGTCCCCGCGATGTGCGGTAACCTGATCCTGGTGCCCAACCCCGGCCCACCCCAACCAAAACAAACCAAGCCAAACCATAGCACAACATAACATAACCCGCCTTAACCGAACCCCAGCCCAGCCGAAACCCAGTCCAACCCAGTCCAACCCAGTCCAACCCAGTCCAACCCAGTCCAACCCAGTCCAACCCAGTCCAACCCAGTCCAACCCAGTCCAACCCAGTCCAACCCAGTCCAACCCAGTCCAACCCAGTCCGACCCAACCCAACCCAACCCAACCCATCCCAACCAAAACAAAATAAAACAAACCATAGCATAACACAACACAACACAACACAACACCACAACACAACACAACACACCACACCACACCACACAACACAGCCCCACCACACAACACAGCCCCACCGCACCCCAATCCAATCCAACACCGCCGACAGGTAACGTCGCTGGAAAAGGCGCACAAGTCGCCCGTAACGGCTTTGTGCGCGGTGCTCCCGGGAGGGGCCGGGGGCGCCAGGGGTTTCTTGAGCGGCAGCAAGGATATGACCGCGCGGTTATGGAGGAGGGTCGGCTCCGGCAGGTGAAACAAAAAGCGAGGAAAGGCGTTATGAATAGAAGGGGCGAGACCCAGTCCCGCCCCCCCGTAAAGAAAAAGCGATCAGCCTCGATTTCTTAGTGGGACTCATGTAACGTGATTCTCCGTCCTCTGTCTCACTTAAGTATACCACTTTGTCCCGGAATATTATCACCGTTTGAATTAAAAATGAATACGGATACGTATACACACGATGTTTATACGTATTTTGGGACAATAATGGTAAATATAAATATATCTATCGCTTCATTATTCTGGTGTTTTTTTCCCTCTCTCTTGTTAATCTGCGTCTTACTTTTTCGTCGTTGCCGTCCCCTTTCCCCGCGTTTTTTTGTTTTCAGTAACGCCTCCTTGGAAGCGGCGGCCGTTCTCACCGGCCACACCAACAGTGTCTCCGCCGTGCACGCTGCGGGTAGCGCAGCCTTCACCGGGGACTGGGATGGCCACGTGTGCATGTGGGATATCGCCTGCATAGCGGCGGACAACGCGGTGGACAGAGGGGTTTCCAACCAGGTGCGTGGTTTTTGAGGTGGGGGCACGGCACGTGTGCATTGTGGGATGTCGCCTGGCCATATGCTATATAGCGGCGGACAGAAGGAGTTGCAACCCCAGGTGCGTGTTTTTCGTGGGGTCACGTGTGCATGTGGGGTGTCGCTCGCCTATGATAGCAGGTGACAATGCTGCGGACAGAGGGATTTTCAACTACATAGATGCGTGTTTTTCGTGGGGTCCCGTGTGCATGTGGGGTGTCGCCTGCCTATAGCGGCGGACATTAGGGTTTCCAACCAAGTGCATGTTTGTTTTTAAGAGTTGAAAAAAGGAGGTGTATGTTGGATGTTGCCTGCCTAGCGGCGGACAGAGGGGTTTCCAACCAGGTGCGTTGATTTTTTGGGGACGACCACCTGTTCATGTGACACGTCGCTTGCCTATACCTGGTATATACGTAGCGGTGGACAGTTGTAGACGCGAGGCAAAAGCCTTTTCAAGGCTCCAAAACAAAACACGGCCGGACCGTGCTCTACTCCTTGCCGCCTCCTTCCTCGACCCCTCACCCCTCTTACGACCCATCTTGCCATGCCGTGCCTCACAGGGAACCAAGCGCCGAAAGACAGACAAGGGCGGGGTGGAAGCGGCGGCGGCTGCTGTTTCCGAACAGTTACCGACGGCCGGGTTTCGTGCACATGCGCAGGCTGTGACGGGGCTGGCCGGCCCCGCGGGAGCGGGAGCGGGGGGGGGGGGGGGGGGGGGGGGGGGGGGGGGGGGGGGGGGGACAGCAGGCGACTCTGTACAGCGCGTCCCTCGACCGCGCGGTGAAGACGTGGGATGCGGAGCGGCAGGACTGCGTGCACACGCTCAACGCGCCGAAGGCGGTGACGTGTCTCGGTTGCTCCGATAGCGGACGGTGAGGGGGGATTTTTGTCTCGTGTTTTTTTGGCCGTCGCCGTTCGCCTTTCGTGTTGTTTTTTTTTGTGTTTGCTATTTTGTCGTCTTGTCTGTCTTTCTTTTTTCGTTGTGTTTTTGGGTTAGGCACTGGATTGAGTTGATTTGCCGTGCTTTGCCTCGCTTTGCCTCGCTTTGCCTCGCTGTGCCTTGCTTTGCCTTGCTTTGCCTTGCTTCGCCTTGTTTTGCCTCGCTTTGCCTTGCTTTGCCTCGCTTTGCCTCGCTTTGCCTTGCTTTGCCTTGCTTTTCCTCGCTTTGCCTTGCTTTGCCTTGCTTTATGCCTTGCTTTGCCTCGCTTTGCCTTGCTTTGCCTTGCTTTCCTTTGCCTTTGTTTTCGAGTATGACTTTTCTTGTTGCTGTGTACGCCTTGTTTTTTGTCCCTCTTGCCGTGTGCCATCACGGTGCACACGCACGGCACGCACGACCGTGCGCCCTCCCCTCTCGGTATTCTCTCGGGATTCTATGCACCGGCGGTGACTCTCTCTCCCGTACCAGCAATGGGCGGTACCTGGAAGTGTTTTTAGCTGCCTCCCTTTGGGCTGATCCAGTCAATCATACGCCGCGTTTTTTTTTCTTCCCTGGCTGTGGTCGGTCCGTCTCCTCTCGCCAACCACTACCTCCGCGATGTCGAACTTTCCGGGGAAGTTTGGGGACCAATGACTTTAAAAGTCTTCGGTACGACTCTCAAAACACGCGCGTATGTACGCGGCGTATCTTCTCCAATATTTCCTCACCTCCTCCCAAGTTTCGTCATCATCACACCCCCACCGCTCCTCCTCCTTCTCCTCTTCCTCCTACCCCCTCCCCCCCGCCCCCCTCCTCCTCCTCCTCCTCCTCCTCCTCCTCTTCCTGCCTCTTCCTCTTGATACTCCCCCCCCATTACCTCACTTCGTCCCCCTATTCCTCTACTCCCCCCTTAAACCCTCCCCCTCCCACGTACTTTTGTCCGCTTGCTACTTGCTATCTCCCACCTCGCGCCCTCCTTCCCTCCTCCTCCTCTCCCGCTCCTTCACCTAGATGCTGGCCCACCGCCACCCGGAGCGCAGTGCGGATCTGACAGCCACCCGCACGCAGGGAGACGCCAACGAAGGCGCTCTGAGCTCACAAACATGGATTTCGACCGTCGCTGGCCCCAGGGCGGAATCGATGAGTTAGCAGGGGACAAAGTGTAAATACCGGCGGGCGGAGGAGGTGGACTTCATGTCATGTATGGCCGTAGTCGTATGACCATAGACCCTTGCCATCCCTACAATCCGGGACGCAGCATATCGGTGTTCCACCGACCAGGCAGACATTGCTTGCTAGCCCAACGCGAAGGGGGGGGTAGGGGGGGGGTGCGTACTCATTTGTTGCTTGCCTTAGTCATTTGACCATTGACCACCGCATCCTTTCGAGACGCGCTTGGTTGGGGATGGAGGGGGGGGGTGAGGGGGGTTTAATTGGTTAGGGGGGTAGGGGGGGGGTAGGGGGGGGGTTGAGAAATAGAAAAACTAAAAGTTAAAAGAAAAAAAACTTTTTTTTTGTTTTCAAAATTGCGGTGTAGAATATGATGAGAAAAGTGGCCGTGAGGTAACACGCCTTCCATGCACTGTACGTTTAAATGTATGTCCATATGAAAACCGCGATTGCCGGCGCCTTTCGTGTGGGTTGTCAAGTAGAGAGGCGGGAAGATGGGTGGGGGGTTGTCTTGAACCAATGGCGCACTCAGTGTTTGCTATTTTGGCGTAATTGGCACCGCCATTCCGGGGACGGGGAAAAGGAAGGCATTTTTGGTTTGGTTTGGTTTGGGGGGGGGGTACTCATTTGTTGCTTGCCTTAGTCATTTGACCATTGACCACGCATCCCTTTCGAGACGGAGGGGGGGGGTAATTTCCGACGAGTTAACGAGTGTGGGCAAACGGGGGGCGTGCATCCCCGGGGGTGGACCATCTACAAAGAAGGGTATTCTGTGCTTGCACGATGTCGCGGATGAAGCACTTGACACGACGGCGGATAGGAGGGGGGAGGTGGGAGGGCAGTGGTTCTGAATTGGGAATATTGTTTGCCTTGTAAGTCGAGGTTATCTAGCGCACGCCGCCTCTTCACGGCGTTACCTCAGACAGTTAAGGATGACCCGACCCGACTCGACCCGACCCAAACCGCAAGATTTCTAGAAAATCGTGACCCGACCCGCGGGCCGGGTCATGACCCGTGAAGATCCCTGGTAGTTTTTTCTGTCGCATTATCCGTAAATAACGTTATCCTTAGCAGTATTGTGATTCTCGTGCTCGTCCTTCTCCTTAGCCCTCGTCCTTACCGTCATTCTCCTCTCCATCGATCCATCGTCGCTTGGATGGTTTAGGTGCTGAGCTGCGGCTACGATGGGGCGGTGAAGCTGTGGGACATACGCTCGACGCTCCCCCTGCACAGCGCGCAGGCGCACGAGGGAAAGGCGTTGTGCTGCGGCTGGCAGGACGGCAAGATTGTCAGCGGGGGGGTGGACGGGGCGGTCAAGACCTACGTCGTGCCAGAACAGCACAACGAGTGAAAACCGTTACACAGCAGTACGTACGTAGCAGTGCGCGTGTAGCACACACCCACGTTAAGAAATTCTTAGTTTTGGGGACAGGCTCAAGTTCTTATGTGAGGCAGCGTTTAAGAACGTATTTTTTGGGGGGCTAGTTTCGAGTTCTTATGTGAGGCACTTTAATCTGGGCCAGGCTCGAGTTCTCATGTGAGGCAGGGTTAAGTAAATTCTTAATTCAGGCCAAGCTTGATTTCTTACGTGAAGCACCGTTTGGGATATCTTAGTTCGGTCCAGGATCGAGTTATTATGTGAGGCAGGTTAAAGAGATTCTTAATTTGGCCCAGGCTCGATTTCTTGCGAGGCACCGTGAAGTATCTTAGTTTGGTCCAGGATAAATGTATCATGTGAAGCAGGGTTAAGAAATTCCTAGTTTGGGTCAAGCTCGACTTCCTTGTGTGAGGCAGCGTTAAGAAGACTTTTAATTTGGGCTAGGCTCCAGTTCTTACGTGAGGCAGCGTCATGAATTTCTTAATTAGGTCCAGGGTCGAGTGCTTATCATGTGAGGAAGGATTCATAAACTACTGAGTATTAGTGTGGGGCAGCGTTAAGAAAACGAGCCTCGGTTTCTTACGGTCTAATCGCCCTCTGTATCGACGACGACGTATTATATCATATCCAGGATGATGAGAGTATTATCCAAAGATCTGAAACGGCTGAAAAACTTCCAACCGCTTTCAGAGTTTCTTGCTCTCTCAGCTCTCAACTGGTGAATACCTGTGGTACGTATCCACCCCCCATGGGCGAAGAAAACGCCTCCCAAAGCCCATAAAACCCTCAACAGACACCAAGCGAAGCACGCACATGTTTGGATGGATGAATGTGACAATCAACACTCAAACGGACTGCTCTCAAAACCACGACGTACGAGGTACCAGGTACAGTATGTATGTACGTATGGTATGTGTGTGTTCGCACTATTTCTTTCTACCAGGTATTTATTTTGCCGCTCGGCATTCTTCTGGCCGATGCACTCCAACCTTAACCTCCACAGCTACAACAGCTGTCATATACCTGTGGTACAGTAGTAGTAGCTGCTCTTTTTTCTCGACCTTCCGTTTTTTACCCGCCGTGGTTGTTTATGTACGACGAGAGATCAGATCGCTCTTATTTTTCTTCGTGAAAAGATGCTCTATTTTGCCAACATAAACCCGGGGCCCAAGTTGTGAAGTGGTTAAACGAAGCGCTTTGAACGTATATATAGACACAGACAGGTATCATACCTAAACTGGTCATAGGTACGTTGGAAAAAAAGCAACACACGAACAAACCTAGACTTTTTTTTGTAAAACCGTTGGCCCATTTTTAGCGGGAACCACCGTTTGGATCTACTGTATCTTCTGATCTAGATGTCATACACGTCAAAAAGATCACTATACTACGTGTATACTACAGAGTATTACTACTGATTGTACTCTCGTCAGTTTGTAGGGGTACTTATTTACTGTCTTCGCACGTTGTGCCCAGCGCACATCGTCCGTGCGTGGTGAAACAAAACCCTTCCTTTGTTGTTGGTGTGTGTGCCCACCGCAGGGTCTCCGCTTTACGGGGCCAACGACAACAACAACAACAACGCAGTCTGCGTCCTCGTCGGCGATCAGCCATTCGTTGTCGCCATACCACAGCCACAGCCATGTGTATCAGAATGCGTCATTCGTGTCCTGCATATCATAGAGCTCCGCAACTTCCAATGATTTTTCACATCTATCTGACGTCGAAAAGCTCAAGATCAAAGATCGTCATAATAATATCCTGCCGTTTTATCGTTATTATTATGGGATACCAGGTATCGTTGTGCAGGAGGATATGAAAACTCCCGCTCTCGGTAAAACATGAGCAATTAATAGATCATACAATTCGATGCGAGTCGACGAGGGAAGGAAAGGCTGAAGTCTTCTCGCGATAAAAATGCAAGGCAAGCACCGTAGTGGGGGAGGAGGGAGAGGAGCCTACTTTGTGACCCCGGATCTGAGTTACGACTAGGGAGGAGAGAGAAAGGAAGGGCGAAGATAATAAATGGGATGGACAAAAAAAAAAAAAAAAAAAAAAAAAAAAAAATAGATCTGCCCTCAGAAAGATTTAGATCGTCAAGTAGAGGGATCGAAGATCTGTCGGAGGAGGAGGTGTGGCAGATATCGGATTTACGATCTACGAAGTACTGAATCTCCGAATCTCAGACGGCAAGATCCGAAACGCCATCTCCGTCACGAGGAACTCCACCAACACAACTAAAAAAATGCTCCAACCGACGACCGAAAAGCTCCGAGGGATCACGGGGTCTCACGATCCAGCAGGAAGTCCGTGGTGATCTCGATCTACTGTAGACTGTACTACTACTGCAGCTACCGTGGGAAATCCTAGGAGGACCTCAATGAGAATGAAGACCTCCTCCCTCGACGTTATCAACCAGCTACTACGGCAGCCTTTTGGAGGTACGAGTGACTAAAAAGTGGCAAGCTTTTCATCTCTCGGCTATGATACGAATACTCGTACGTACGTATGTGTGATGTATGATAGATACGATACGATATGATGATAGTACCAGAGTATGTAATAGTATGTGCTGTGATGTATGAAGTACATGAAGGATATCTGGTGGAAAAGTGGCAGCAAAGATATCGGTATAATGCAAAGGGTGGGTAGGGGCACGCAGCCCTGACTTATATATAGCAACCGGTATCCTGTCACAGCTAACTGTAGCGGCTATCAGAGGTGGTTCCCCAGTGTTTTTGCCACAACTACTGTACCAACAACTACTTCAACTTTGACGGATATATATGCAGCCGAGTCATCGACTCGAGGATATATACTATGTGATACGAAGCTGCAGATACTGCTGCTGTTGTGTGTATTGTATGTGTTGTTGTAGATATATATGTGGTACTACTGCTCGTAAACGCCAAGATGCGAGTCGTTGATGTTGCTGTCTCATGTTGCCACGAAGACGAGTCGCCTCTGGCGCTGGACCTCGTTGCTCGCGACGTCCGTCTTTTATTATCCAGCTACATGGCACGCACGCACGTAGTACGTATACTTCGTATGCTACGAAGCTGTTGGTATTTGATCCTCGGCACTACGTACAGCGCTTTGTTACGGGTGACATTTAGTAAACAATCCCTACGGTACACTAATAAATAGGACCTACGTACGGTACACACCAACTCCTATATGTTTGCCTATTTTTACTATCAATAATAACAATACTTGGTCCTATTTACGACTACTTACTGTAGTACGGTCCCCTGTAGCCTGTATGATAGTTGTACAAAACGTGCAATACAACAGCAGTACGAATAGTTTTGTCCAAGGCGTTCATACCATTTTGACACCGGCACGAGCACTGCTACTGCTTCTGTATAGTTTACAGAGTAGTGCTGAATACCAGTACGGGTACTACTACTGCTGTACGGGTACTACAGAGTACGAGTATTTATGTACGAGTGTACACCTGGTACACGAATTATTACGAGGAGTCTGCTGTCCTGCCGGCGCCCGTCACATCTGATATCGGATTGCCCCCCTCGGGCAACGGCTGTCCTTCGTCGCAATACTCTAATGAAAACGCGTCTGCGCCTTCCCCTGGTCCCCTGGTCGCAGTGGAGAAGAGTCCGGAAGCGATCGCGGTAGCCATACAGGAGTTCCTCGGCGAAAACAGGGATCCGACTCTTACTCCAAGACACGAATATGGCGAGGTAAGATATGATGTGATACGATACGATACGATATGATGTGATGTGATATGATATGCAATGATATGATATGATATAATATGATACGATATTATACGATATGATAGGATATGCAATGATATGATATGATATGATATGATATGATATGATATGATATGATATGACATGATATGATATGATATGATATGATATGGACATGTAGGATCATATCATATCATATCATATCATATAATATGGCATGACATGATATCATATAATATCATACCATATGAGGAGTAGACACAACCACAGGCGGGGCGGGATATGCTACGTACACAGGAAGTGCATACGTAGATCATGCAGGTTGTACATGAGGGCGAGATTATACAGATCAGGAGCATGTCTGTCTGCGCTCGGAGAGTACCATAGATCATTAAGACTCTAGTGGGGATCTGTGGTGGGTCTGATGCGTGAAATGATGTTTGCCGTTTGATCGGACCGGCCGCCCCGGGTATAATATACGTGTGTACTGCTGCTGTTGTTGTTACGCGCAGGCAACGGACGACATGAGAGCCATCTTGGCAACGCTCAAGTCGGAGAGCTTGCGGAAAAGCCCAATCCTAGTGCTACTGCTCAAGGTGAACACTCTCACTCTACTACTACAGGGGGAATATCTACAGTATCTTTCGGAGCGATCAGACATGTTGCGATCAAACAGGCTGTAGCGAAATCAGATAATATAGTATTTAATCTATAGAATTAATACTTCTATTTTGGGGGACCATAGTTAATACTCGTAGGACCTACGATGCACACAAACGCCTATATGTTTCCCCGTTTTTTACCAACAACATTTGGTCCTATTTACTATTATGGTCTCCCCGTAACATGTTGCGTCGTAATAGGGAGACCATATTATTTCGGGAAGCATCAAGGGCATATTGTATCCTCGTTCTTGGCTGGTAAGGCCCGGTAAAGCTGTACGAGCGTTTGTAGTGCTATCATATTATATTTCGACGCGAGTCGACGAGGGAAGAAAGCGCTGACGCGTGTATATACCGAACCGAGTTGGGGGGATGGCGGGGGGGGGGGGGGGGGCATTTGACCATTGACCACGCATCCCTTTCGAGACGGAGCACCGTTCCTACTCCTAATAGAGACACCTCCAACATTTGGGCGCTCATTACGTTGTTTCCATATATTACAAATATTGTTTTTGCAAATCCTATCCCCTCCCTGATATCGCCTACTTTGGCCAGCATCTATCTCCTAAGATAGCGATCGTGTTCTCCCGGCCATCTAGTGTACCAAACTTCACCATACGAGCACATTCGTCTGTTTTTCTCATGTACATTTAACATTCTCCCACTACGTATGTAAATTCTACTCTGGGAGGGGGGTGTACTTCATTTTCATGCATGGCCGTAATCGTATGACCATAGACCCTCGCATCCCTACAATGCCGGGACGGAGCATGTCGAGTTTTCACCGACCAGGCAGACATCGCTAGCACCAAGCGCGAAGCGCTGTGAGGTGTCGGGCCGGGGGGGGGGGCAAGAGCCTGCTATGTGACCCCAGATCTGAGTTACGACTAGGGAAGGAGGGAGTAGGAAAAAGAAGGGCGTAGATAATAAACGGGATGAGAAAATATTACAAGCAATGTTTCAGTCTCACGTCCGACAGATCAGACAGACCAGACACATCAGACACATCA
This sequence comes from Saccharina japonica, assembly GCA_008828725.1. NCBI lineage: Eukaryota > Phaeophyceae > Laminariales > Laminariaceae > Saccharina > Saccharina japonica. The sequence continues at coordinate 40,195 of MEHQ01003425.1, read as the reverse complement.
GACAGATTACACAGATCACACAGATCAGACGGATCAGACAGGTCAGACAGATCAGACAGATCAGACAGATCAGACAGATCAGACAGATCAGTCAGATCAGACAGATCAGACAGATCAGACAGATCAGACAGATCAGACAGATCAGACGGATCAGATAGATCAGACACATCAGACAGGTCATACACATCAGACAGGTCAGACAAGTCAGACAGATCAGGCAGATCAGACAGGTCAGACAGATCAGACAGATCAGACAGATCAAACAGATCAGACGGATCAGACAGATCAGACACATCAGACGGATCAGACAGATCAGACACATCAGACGGATCAGACAGGTCAGACAGATCAGACAGATCAGACAGATCAGACAGATCAGACAGATCAGACAGATCAGACAGATCAGACAGATCAGTCAGACAGATCAGACAGATCAGACAGATCAGACAGATCAGACAGATCAGTCAGATCACCCAGATCACACAGATCAGACGGATCAGACAGGTCAGACAGATCAGACAGATCAGACAGATCAGACAGATCAGACAGATCAGACGGATCAGATAGATCAGACACATCAGACAGGTCATACACATCAGACAGGTCAGACAAGTCAGACAGATCAGTCAGATCAGACAGATCAGACAGATCAGACAGATCAGACGGATCAGACAGATCAGGCAGATCAGACAGATGAGACAGATGAGAGCTATTGTGGGGTAGCCCAAGGGTGGCCAGTATAAATTTCCTAAATATGATCAACAACATTTGGTCCTGTATATTTACTATGGTTCTCGGTAATAGTTTTTAAAAAAAACGTATATAATAGTAATAATGTTGTCTGTGTCGGGTGGGGTCTGTATGATCTGTATCACACGCACTGTATGATCTGTATGATCTGCATGGCCACAGCTCTTCTTGCACAGAGCGTATCTTAACCCCCATGCCATTCTGGACGGAAATAATAGGACTATGTAGCCTCCGTATTAACGTCTAAACTTTCCCTATATTTCCGTCCAGAGTTGTTCAGAGTGGTATGTCCATAATATGTGTTCACCGAACGACATTTTGCTTTGAAGACACGCGGGGTGGCTGGTACGAGGCCATAGGCGGTCGGACCCCCCTTGCATAATCCACACCGGAAGTTAAATCATTTTATTTTTTATTATTATCTTTGCCATCCGACAATGTGCAGCATGATCTTCAGCGTTGATCACTCATAAAATTCCCAAAAGCAGAAAACCACGGAAACCAAGGAAACCTATGCGTACAGTCTAACCCCCTTCTATGTCTGCTTCCCGCCAAGATCAATTCATTGGAGGCTGTCGTCAATATGTAAGCACACCTCACAGGCGGTCCTTAGCAGGATGCAGCTCACCCTTCATGCGACTCGCCCAACACCTCACGGTGCTTCGCAAAGCTTGGTGCTAGCAATGTCTGCCTGGTCGGTGAAAGCCCGACATGCTCCGTCCCGGCATTGTAGGGATGCGAGGGTCTATGGTCATACGACTAAGGCCATGCATGAAAAATGAAATACCCCCCCCCCACCAAAGCTGGCGGTCGAGTAGATCATTTGTGCGGGGTGGAGAATCTTTGTTCCGCACAAGGGGAATGGTCGTATCACGTAGTGTTAATATGGTAAGGCGTCCGCGAGGCAGTTACATAGTAAAACCCATTGCTGTCTCCGGAAGTGGCCACACCAGAAATTAAATTAACTCATTGAAGCTGTCGTCCATATGCAAGTCCGCCTCAGAGGCGGTTCTTAGCAGGATGCAGCTCACCCTCCATGCGACTCGCCCAATACCTCAACGGCCGCTTTTCGCGCTTTTCGTGCGCAAGCCAATAGTCTGCCTAGCGTTGATGTTGAAAACCCAACGCGCTCCGTCGCGGCATTGTTAGGCGGATGCGAGGGATCTATGGATCAATATGACTACCGGCCGTGCACAAACATTTGGAGTTACTACCCCCCCCCCCCCCCCCTCCCCCTTGCATAATCCGGGCGCAAAAGAAAACTAGTGTAGACGTTGAACAATGTAGCAAACCATTAACTCGTACGTGCCGACATTGAGAGGTTGTAACGACACCTTGTGGGGTTTTGCTATCAATACATTGTTTTCAACGTGTTCACGCAAGATTTATTTTGCGTCCACATTGTGCATCGGGGGCGGGGGGGGAATCCCGGCCACCTGTAAAGCTAACACGTACCAGGTGTATGGTAGGAAGCTTGCAGAGATGCGAGCGCATGCCTCCACATGAGTTGAACCCCCCCCCCCCCCCCCTCTACGCGGCGGCGCGCCCTTCGGCGAAAGGTGTGCCTTTGTCGGGGCCTACCAGGTATATACGAAACCCACCCTGAATAAGGCACTCGCTTCGCAAGCCTCTTCCCCCCCAAAGATTGTATCTTTCCGGCGGGTTTCTTCATGGTCCATTCCATCAATAGCGTGAGCTCCCTGTTGAAGGCTCCGCGCCCCGAGATTTTTGCCCTATGCCCGCGGCATAAACCCGATGCTGGATCCTTGTGCGTGGCGGTGAGCACACGCTAGTCTACGGGTGTATAAGAAGTAGGAAAATAATCCGTGTACGTAGTCGGGGCTTCTTTTTCTTTTCTACCGCGTTATAGTCACCAGCCCCCTTTTTCTGCTCCGCCTCCTGCCGAACGACGCTCTTGCTTGTTTGCTCCTGCCCTCGTGCTTCTCTCTCTCTCCCGTATGATTTTAATGTCCCCCAAGTTTTTTTTTGTTCCATGCCATTTATTAACCCCCGCCCTCCTTCCTCTCTCATTCTCCAAGGCATGAGTACACCCCCTCCCCCTCCCCCATTTTTATTCCTATTAAAGGGCCCATTCAGCACTTTTATTCCCTCTCGTCGACGACGCGCGACGAAATGTCGGGTGTGGCAGGTCCTGAAGGTGCTCCTGAGAAAAAGGGCGAATCGAGCGGCTTTCGGCAGACCGGACGCTGGCGTCATCGTAGCCTTGATGAGATCGGCTTTCTTGCATGCGTAAGTCTATGACTTCCTCCTGTGGAGACTCAGGTCGCCGGTCGACCCCCCCCCCCCCCCCCCCCCCCCGCCCGTTTTTACACAATCTGGGTTTACAAAAATATTTGTGGGAACTTTTGAGCAATGTATATATATAGCACACCACCAGTTGACGACGGTGCACCGAATTGAGAGGTAGTCGAGACATCTTGTGGGGATTTGCTACACGTTTTTTTGTCCACACCGGTCGTGACCACCAGCACCCTGCTCGGCATATGCAACAGATGTTTAGAATCTGATAAATTGATAATTTGAGGCTGAGACTTTTGGAGGGCGGGGAAGGGGGGGGCCCCCCCCCCCCCCTCCCCTTGTCGCCGCCGCCTGCACCCACTGAGCGTGTTTGGCTGGCGTCATCGGCAGCTGGTGTACGCCAGCTACAATCTCACCGGCGACTGTTACGCGTGGGTGGAGGGTCGCGGCCGTCGGTTCGAACGCCGAAACGTACTACGGCCGCGCCTTGCTCGCTCGAATTGGGGGGGGGGGGGCGTACTCATTTGTTGCTTGCCTTAGTCATTTGACCATTGACCACGCATCCCTTTCGAGACGGAGCACCGTTCCTACTCCTAATAGAGACACCTCCAACACTTGGGCGCTCATTACGTTGTTTCCATATATTACAAAGAAACTGTTTGCTAATCTTATCCCCTTCCTGTTTCGCCGCCTGTGGCCACCATCTATCTCCTAAGTAAGCGATCGTTTTCTCGCTACTATTTAGTGTACCAAACTGCTCTATGTCACACTCGTCTATTTTCCTCATCTCCTCCTCTAGCACATCCCTTTCCTCCTTGGTGTCACGGTTTGGGTCGGCCGGGGATACTGGGGTTGGTGGGGGGGCGGGTGCGTCTGGTAGCTCTCCATGGCTCCGTTACCTCGAGGGGGTCGCAGGATAGTTTGGTCGTTCTGTTCAAACCTGCGGTAGCCTCCAAAAGATGGATGGTGCAATCGGGTCCTGCCTCAGGTCCCGCGTATCGGCAGCGGACAGCAACTTCAACTCGACCCCCGCCCCCCCCCCCCCCCCCCCCCCCCCCCCCTGGTCACCCACGAGGCAGATACATAGTAATACCCATTGATGCTGTCTCTCGAAGTGGCCACACCAGAGATCAATTCAATTAATTGGGGGCTGTCGTCCATATATGCATGGTTCGCCTCACAAGTGGTTCTTAGTAGGATGCAGCTCGTCCTTCATGCGACTCGCCCCAACACCTTCACGGCGCTTCGCAAAGCTTGGTGCAAGCAATGCCTGCTTGGTTGGTGAAAACCCAACGTGCTGCGTCCAGGCATTGTAGGGATGAGAGGGTCTATGGTCTTACAAAGTACGACTACCGCCGCGCACGACATGAGTACACCCCCCCCGTCATGTAGGGATGCGAGGGTCTATGGTCATACGACTACGGCCATGCATGAACATGAAGTACACCCCTTCTGGTCGACGAAAACCTGACGTTCCCCGTCCCGCAGGGATGCGAGGGCCTATGATCACACACGACTACGGTCGTACATTACATGAATACCCCCCCCCCTCCCCCCCCCCGCGCTGTTTGGCTTTTTTCCAGGGTGGGAGACCCCTCGTCTTCCCAGAAGGAGCTGACGGAGAGCCTCGTCGAGGAGTTTCATGTTTCGGAGGGTCACGCCTCGCTGCTGCTCAAATACTACCGGGTGCCGGATATCCGCTTAGCCGGAGACGTGATGACGGCGCGATGGCGTTGGCCGGCCGAAGACCAATCCGCCATAAAGTCGTAGCATGAGTAGACAAAAAAAAACGCCAATTCATTTTTTATGAAACCTCGTGTGATTTTTTATAGGTAAACTTTTCGTGGGGTGTGTGTGTCAAGCGCGTAAGCGCGTGTCAAGCTCGTATTGTTGTTTTTTGGATGAAGCCTCTGATGATATGATGGGTTCGATCGGGCAGACACCAAACCTCATATCATATCATACGAGTATTGCTTTTTTCGTACATGGGATAATATGCCAAGTACGTGGAAATATAGTGATTGTTACAGGTCAACTCAAGCCTGGTGTATGAACCGATCGTACAGGCTTAGGCGGACGACAAACATGTTTTCGTTCGTTTCAAAGAGCCCAAATCGACACGCTGAGGGACATGCCAGCAGGCAGGGTGCCTGCAAGGCAGGGTGCCTGCAAGGCAGATTGGCACGAGATATGATACGGTGCGGTTTTGTTATTTTGTAACCTGGCGTTTCTCGGTGTATCCCAGGTATTCTATAACGGCTCCAAGGCTGTGTGGCGCACGTACAGCGCGCAGCGAGCGGCGATCCGAGGGTCGAGTATTATGTTTTCAACTTCCTCCGTTTCTTCGCTCTGATTGGTGCTGCTGCCTGGTGCGGATGACCAAGCATAACGAGCCCTACGTGGTCGGCTGCGTTTGTACAACCCCCCCCCCCCCCCTGAGTCCAACATAGTACTCCCATTGCTGTCTCTGGAAGTGGCCACACCGAAAATTAAATGAACTCATCGAAGCTGTCATCCATAAGCAAGTCCTCCTCACAAGCGGTTCTTGGTAGGATGCGGCTCGCCCTTGATGCGACTTGCCCAACATCTCACCACGCTTCGCGCTTGGTGCTAGCAATGTCTGCCTGGTCAGTGAAAACCCGGCATGCTCCGTCCCGGCATTGTAGGGATGCGAGGGTCTATGGTCGTACGACTACGGCCATTCATGAATATGAAGTTTGTAGAGATGCGAGGGTCTATGGTCATACGACTACGGCCATGCATGAATATGAAGTACCCCCCCCCCCCCCCCCCGAGTCCAAGTCAAGCGTTTTCGTTTTCTTGTTGCGGGTGGGAGACGGCTCCACCGTTTAAATTTTCCTACGGATCCATCATCTTTCCTAGGACTCTTCACGGGACATGACCCGACCCTCCTGACCCGACCCGCGGGTCGGGTCAGGAGCCCTTCAAAATCTCACGGGTACTGGTCGGGTCGGGTCGGGTCGGGTCAGGATGTTTTCATAATCTCACGGGTCGGGCCAGGGTGATCTGGCCCAACTTAGGGTCGTTTTTATCGAGCAACTTTTTTTCCAAAAATTCCAAATAAGTTTTTCGCGCAATTTTTAGGATTTCAAAATTTTCCAATCCAAAAATAATTTCCACAAAAACTGGAATGCGAAGCCTTCCAAATATTTCGCGCTCTGTTAAAATTCCAAACTTTCCAAATAAATCTTGTTTTTTTTTTTGGAAAAAAATATTGGATTTTTTTTTAATAGAGTTGCTTGATAAGAACGACCCTTAGCCCGACCCACCACGAGGTTTGACCTATAACCTTACGAACAGCCCTGATATTTTCTGCGTGATTTCGCAGGGACTACGCGAAGACTCTTACGTAAAGTCGCTCAAGACAAATCTTCTTAGACCCAAAAGTGCACAACTTTCGACCGTTGTGCAGCTATATAGACGAGCACGCCACCGAAAACCCCTGTGATCCTCGTACAGCGCACGTTTGAATTTCCAACCGGGGCATGGGTTTCCACTCTGTTGGGGTGCCCCGAAGGGATGGGTGCCAAGGACTTTCGAGCTTTTGCGACCATTACTGGAGCATTTTTTTACGGCAAATCGCTGGTCGGAAAATACGGAGTACGACAAAGAGAGACAAAAAAAACTTTTTCAAGACTTCCTTAACGCGAATGAACGAAGGCACGCCTTGAATGAGAGATACCACGTTTTCGGTCCGAGAGACCAGCGCAGCACACTTAATCCGCACCCTTGAAGGATATATCAAAGAAGCCCCAACCAGTGCTACGCTAGCGTTCAGATGCCGAAAGCAAAACAGGCTGCTCGTAACAGTCGACCAAAAGGACAAGACCGAGCCTTCCCGCTACTACGCCGTATGCTAGAAACAAAAAAAATGAAGTGCGCGAAAAGCGAAAGCGACAAAGTGGCTGTCTTGTGGTGTACACTCTCTAACTGCTTTTGACTCGCTCGGGCGGACCTGTGATTTAAGCGAATGCCGCGCTTACATGCAAGCAAGGAAGCGAAAAAAGACGCTCCACTTGCATACGTACTTCCACACGAGTCTTTATCCACCCACCCAACCCTCCTTCTCCTCCTGCCTCCTTTATCGCGGCAAAGCAGCAGGCCTTCTTCTACTTTGTTTTCTAAAAACACCCACTCACAAAGACACCACAAGGACTCTCTCTTCATTCACCACCACACCCACCGCTAACACGCGCGGGCGGCTAAATACCTGGCGACGTAAAAAAAATCAGTACCCTCCCCCGTAACCCCCTCCCCCACCGCCTCCTCCGCCACCGGAATACCCGCCTCCTCCTCCACCCGAGTATCCGCCGCCCCCACCCCTACCTCCCCGTCCCCCGCCCCCCTGGTAGCCACCGCCACCACCCCCCCTACCCTGGTACCCGCCACCACCACCGCCTCCACGCCCCTGGTAACCCCCACCGCCGCCCCGACCTCGCCCCCTCCCACCCATGCCGCCTGAGCTGCCAGCACCAACCTTGACCAACATGCTCCGCCTGTTGGGGTTGTCGTGTATATAGGATGGGGGGGGGAGGGGGGGCAAGAATACATGCATGTCGATCATGCTGTTGTCTTGGAGGTGCAAGGACCGGGGGGCGAGAGGGCGTGTGCAACTTTACGGCGGCGGAAGCGATGGTGGCAGGGGTGGTCCTGATGGTGCTAGTGGTGGTGGCGGTGATCACAGGCACTCTCTATTTTATTTGCTAGTGTGAACTGTGTTGGGGAGTTCGAGGCCCTGCGGTGGGCGTGTCCCCACCGTATCAGGAAACAGAAATAGCTGCATGTATATTGATACGGCATGCTATCATTATGATAGCAGCACATGAAACGGCGGTAGGTATAAAATCATTGCAAGTGTTATTCTCACCCCTGGATCTCGATGCCGTTGAGCGCCATGATAGCCTTCTGCCCGTCGTCAGAAGACCCCATCTAGAGGCGGGGGGGTAAGGCGTTTTTTTTTCGGGGAGGGGGGGGAGGGGGAAGGGGGGGGGGGAGGGCATGGCGGCGAGGGTTGGTTGGCAAAAACGTACTGCTTCCTTGTACACCGGGCCGCGCCTCAACGGAGCTCAAGAACGCTGGCAGGGTGCCGGGAATTCGACTCTTGGAGTACCATTTACACCGTATACCGTAGACCCGTGCCATTTTTTAGAATAGGAAACCCCCCCAAAAAAAATCAGATGTTTGCGGTCTTACCTTGACGAAGCCGTAGCCCTTGGAGTCCCCGTAGTCGTCCGTCACGAGCGTGGTGCTCATCACCTCTCCGAAGTTGCCGAAAATGGCGCCCAGGTCCTGCGCATAGCGAAACGCGAGGGGGGAGGGGGGGGGGTACTCATTTGTTGCTTGCCTTGGTCATTTGACCATTGACCACGCATCCCTTTCGAGACGGAGCACGCAGGGGGGGGGGGGGGGGGAACCCCCGTCCGTCTGTGGATGTTTGTCGTCTGTCTAAAAAAAAAAAAAAAAAAACGGCACCCTGGCTGTCTAGCTCACGCAACGAGTGGCGTGTTTTACAGCGTCGTTGCCAACCGACGCCAACCCAACCTATACATATATGGGGGGGGGGTGATTCACTTAACGGTGGCAAAAGTGCGAAAAGCCAACATAAACAGGAAACCGTATATTGCAGACGCCGATCCTCTTTGGATTAAAAAAAGTACATCCTATGATAAAACAACAGTAGCGCGGATGTCGAGAAATCTTTGAAACTCGCATGACACGGTAACAAAAAAAAAAAAAAAAATGGTCGATACTATTTTGTCGGGAGTCGCCGGCGGGGTATATAGGGGGCACCCCTTGTATACCACTGCAAAAAGCATCCCACTCGAATTCCGAGTGTCTCATCGCGGAAAACGCGGGTGTTTGGGCCGCGAGACGTGAAAACAGGGCGACCTCGTTCCTACAAGAGTACCTGTATGTCTGTATGTCTGACTGCCTGTCGTCTGTCTATGTGTCTGCATGTCTGTCGCTTGGTCGACGGACGGACGGACGGACCGACCAAACCGTCTACCGACCGACGAAAATACTGACCTTCTCGCTGACGGAAACGGAGACCGACGACCGTGAGACGCAAGACACAGAATCAAGGCGTGACCCCCTCGACAAGAAGTACATGTCTGCCTGTCTGTCTGTTGCCCGACCCTCCAACTCAACGATAGACCGACCCAACGACCTACCGACGGAAAGACTGACCTTCAAGCGGACGGAAAAGGGTACCGGCGACCGCGAGACGCAAAATCAAGGCGAGACGGTGTGACCGTCCCGACAAGAATGCATCCCTGTCGCTTGACCAACCAATCAACACATCGACCGACCGACCGACCAACCAACCCATCGACCGACTGACCGACCGACCGATCGACCGACCGACCGACCGACCAACCCATCGACTGACCAACCAACCACTACGGGGGGGGCATAGTAAATAGGACCTACGGTACGCACAAAAAGCTGTATATTTACCTATGTTTACTATTATAAGAGCATTTGGTCCTATTTACCATGCCCCCTCCCGTAATAGACCGTCCGAACAACCAGCCTCTCCACCGACCAACCGACCGACCGACCGACCGACCGACCAAAAAACTGACCTTCTCGCTGACGGAAAAGGGGATGTTTCCGACAAAGAGGTCGAACCCGGCAGACCTCGACGCGCCTTCCGCCGCGTCCTTCGTTCGGTCCTCTGACCACTCCTGATTGCGGAAGGCGTGCGTATCATGATAAATAACAAAGCGTGTTTGATGGCGAACCGATGCGAGGAACGGGATTTAGATCGGGGGGGGGGACCAATGAAAAGCGCTTAAAAAGCGCGCCCGGCCGGCCGGCTGGTTGGCTTGCTGACTGGTCGGCCCTGTCTGTTCCAGACCTACAGCGAATACCAAAGTAGGTAAAACGATGCTACTACAGCCAACAGCGAAAAATCTAGGGCTGGGCACTGGCTGACTCAGTCAGTAGCGAATATACTGACGTCAAAATCAATCAGTATACTGGATTGCAGCAGTATACTGCTGTCTCTCGTCTCCCCTCTCTCCTCCCGAACGCATTTGGTGGGTTTCCGTACTATATTTGGCGTGTTTCTTGGATGTACGTAACATAAGACCTACTGGCGAATATACTGGCCGGGCCAATCAGTAAATTAGTACTGGCAGTAGATTACTACTGCCAGTACATACTGTCCCAGTGCCCAGCCCTATGAAAATCAGTATCACAGCATCCTAACGAATCGCGCCTCGTACCGCAGGCAGTACCTACGGTCAACAACCTCGAGGCCAGTGATGAAACCAGACACTCTGCCCTGCCGGTACTCTCCCGCACACCCACCCCAACCCACGCCCCGGCCTCCTCGCCTGAACGCGCCCCCCCAAACAAAAGCGAAACAATAAAACAGACAACTAACTAGTAATACCAGACAGCGCAAGAAAAGAAAGAAAAGTAAAGAGAAAAAGCAAAATGACCCTCTGACCTTCATCAAGAAGTTCTCGGTCAGTGTCAGCGCGCGCTCCGACGTCTGGAACCACTTGTTACCGCAAACGGAACACTCGATCGTGCGTCCCCTGCCCAGCATCTTCCGAGAGATAGTGCGACAGACACAACGAGGGACACAGGGAGGGACACAGGGTGGGTGACTTTGACCGATTGACAACAAAAAAAAATATATATCATAACATAGCACGAGAAGCCGCAATCGTTTGTTTTTTTTTCCCCTGCACGCGCCGGCAGCGGGTGGCGACGCCGGTGATGCCAGCAGAGGCGGGGGCATGGGGGCGGGGGAGGGAACGGGGGGTGGAGAGGAGCGCTTCGCTCAAACCGCGCGTGCTTCCAACGTGCGATTCGAAAAGGCCTCGAGAAGTGGCACATTGCATCTCTCGCCCCGAGATCGCGCTATTGTCCGGTGCGGCGGCATGTCTTCGTGTGGGGCAAACGATGCCCGACAGTACATGCCGCGCGTCTTCCCGACGGCTCTCCCTTCGCCACCACTACCAAGACGGTGGGGGCAAAGACGACAACAACACCAAAACAACGAAAATAATGTACAGCAGCAGCAACAACAACAACAACAACAACAACAACATCAACAACTTATATACAGCAACAACAAAATAACAACAGCAATAACAGGCGCAGCCGCCGACCTCGCCAACGTCATGAAGGCACACCATATGTATACCTCTGATCCGCCTGCTGCTACTGCTGCCGCTGTTGCCGCTGCTGCTGCCACTGCTACGTACTGTTCCTGCTACTGCTACTGCTACTGCTACTGCTACTGCTACTGCTACTGCTACTGCTGTCACCGCTACGTACTATTCCTCCTACTGGTGCTGCTACTACTACTACTGCTGCTACCGCTACCACCACAAACACACAAAGAACACAAATCTCGCATAAGCACACCTCCAGCTTCATGGGGTAGCAGGCCTGGCACTTCCCACACTTCACGTAATGGTCCCCCGGGTTTCCCAGGAGGCTCGGGTCCTGGTTCGCGGCCGACTCGGCCGACCCCGCCGGGCCCGCCGCCCCCGCAGAGTCGGGAATGTCCATAGGCGCCATCAACAGGGGGGCGGGGGAGGAAGGGGACGATAATCGTCTGCTACCCCGCGCCGGTACCACCGCTGACGGGGGGGAGGGGGGGCGGGGGGGGGCAGCGAAAGGGGGGCGAAAGGGGAGCCAAAGCGAGGCAAAAAGGGAGGTGAAATCGAGGCGCGCTGAAAAAAAATGACATTTTTCTTTCCTTACGATGCAAATGCAGTTCGTACATACCGTATATGAGACTGTATACCACACCCCCTCGGGCGAATGTCAATCCTGATTTGCTCGATGACCGGTCGAGCGTTAACCCCGAGCGACCCGTATATGGAAATATCTCGACGAGATGCTCCGAAAGCCGCCTTTTTCGTTGTCTGTGCCCCCCTGGTTATGGAGAAATTTCGCTTTGAAATTCATCCCAGGGGGTGTGATATACACTTGTCATATACGGTATCGTGCATGGTACTCTATCTGCTCTCTGCGCTCCGGTTGCATTTCAAAATGCTGTTGGCGCACGACAAACGTATCATACCAGGGGTATAACATCGTCTACAGTTTTGTTTTCGCCGTACTCGATGGTAAGTGACGTCCCCTGGTCACGGCGGACAACACACGTCATGTCCGTCACGTCAACCGGTTCTTGCCGTCACGTGATCGCTAGCCCCTATCCCCTCCTAAAAAACGCCTCCATATATCTCTGGAAAGCATTCGTGAAGTGGCACTCGTTACCGCTATACGTAGTATAGTACCACACCCTTCTGTCCCATGATTCGCGGGCGCACAGGTGTCCCGTCCGTTCGTCGCAACATCGTTTTACCGTGTCGTTTGCAGTCAGAATGCCCACACACGTGCGCTTGGTACTTGGCAACGGCGGGCAAAAACAAAACGAGACAAAAAAAGTGGTACTCGTAGGTTTTTGTTTGTACCTTAGGCCGTAGGTCCCTATTTACTACCTGGTACCTGGTACGTCGTAAACGAGCCCCGTGTTCGTACCGCGTACTCGTGTTACACGTGTGACTCGACTGCACTTGGGTAGGGGGGGGGGAACGTGTACGTACTCTATTTCCAAGTAGTTTCCCCAAAAAAACATGAGTGCAGTTGTGAAAGTCCAAACATTTTTTTCTCATTTAGGTGCGAAGACTCCTGCTGTGTGATGCCGGTACACGGCAGCAGTCCAGCACATACGAGTATACGTAGCTGCCCGACGCGTGACCACAGAGAAACACAACACGTGCTTGCAAAAAGCAGCAACGAAGCAGCACAGCAGTAGCGCAGCAGCAGCAGCAGCAGCAGCATATACGGTAGCGGGTCGCTCGGTGCTCTACAGCAGACATTTCGTGTACGAGTACTTTGTACCGGTATCATATCGTACTCGTACGAACTGAAGCAAGAAACATGCGAAAACTCGTCACCCAAAAAGAAAGCAATGGGCGGACATCAAGTTGGCGACGATGTTCACTCCACAACCTTGTTGCAACTCATCCAAACACCGTACCGCACAACACGGCAACAACGCTCACGCTGTCCGTGACAAGCACTCGAGGGCTCCTGCGTAGGAAGCCAGCCCTCCTCTCTGACGAACCCTGCAGCAGGCAACATACCTGCGTTGCGAGATGACGGGCCGACGATAGACGCCGATGAGGCTGCTGCTGAGCCATCATGAGGACGCGTGAGGGCCGCTCGCAGGCCACCGTTGAAAGCTCCCACGCGAGGGATCACGCCCACGGTGGCGAGCACCACCAAGGTGAGGTACACAGCGGCATGTCTAACACGTGCCACGGTCATGTTGGCTTGGCTATTCAGTGAGTGCGGCGTTGGAGTGACTTGGGGGGGGGCACGGAGAGTATTTTTCCCAGTAAAAACATGCATTTTTCATGGATCGAACTCCCGACCGGACCGGCAGCCACACGGACACACTCGTAAATAGCACTGCTGTGGGCGGCTACCATGGATTTCGGCGAGCCTTCCGACGATGAAGCCGACGCAGGGAATGTAAGAGGAGCACGTCTCTAAATGTGGGTTGTGAAGCATGCTGGAGAGATGCGGTATTCGGTCATTCCTCAAGGACTTTGTTTTTGTCGTAGATCGATCTCTCTCCACCGCAAAACGTCCATCACAACGTCTATTACACCACAGGTATCTATCTCACTACGAGGCACACCCTCCCTGTGTCCTGTCTGTGCTGCTATATGTGTCCACACCACACAAGAGTAGTAGTACGAGCGAACAGACAGCCAAACAAACTTGTCAAATTCTTCAAGTGAGGCCACGACAACTTCGCGTGGCGACTTTTCGCTCTTGTGCTATATACTTGATGCGATCTATACGAGCTCACGCACTGCTGTCTGCGCCGAGTACCTGGTGGTGAATATGAGGGCGTCCACCACCAGTTAGCGTTACGAAGACGCGAATATGATACAGCAGTTGTACCAGTAGGTCTGCTACTGTCTCCTGCCGATGTTTGATGCCATCGCAAGTTGATACTTACACGTCCTCCTGTAGGACTACCGCAGTATACCGCCTTGAATCGAGCAAAATACTTCGTACTAAAAAGGGACGTATCATACGTAACGTACTACGAAACAACGCTGTAAGTTACGAGTATAGCTGTAACTACGGCGTGCGATGGCCAAAGAAAGAGTAAAGTTCGTCTGCATGAGTAGTAATTGCGCGAGAATCGCTCGCGTCTCGCCGCGGGGGGGGCTCGAGCCAGCGCTCACGAGAAGATTGAGACTTATTTCTGGCTTGTACGAGGTCCGACGTTGAATTGGTGCTGCTGCCTCGCACGTAAAGGCTATAGGGCGGAGAACATCATGCCGCTGGTCTCGCTTCAAGAGGGTTTCGTAGCCGCACTCCGCACAGAGTACTACCAGTATTAATTCTGCTGTACCTGGTACATATTCGGAACAGATCGGGTTTTTTGGCTGAGTACACCCCCCCCCCCCCCCCCCCCCCCCCCCCCCCCCCCCCCCCCCCCCCACCCCACCCCTCATACCACTCCCCCCCGCCCCCCCGCCGCCTACGCAATGCACCATATACATATATTTTTACACACAACACACATCTTTTACGTACAGGTGCGGGTGAAGTTCGTGACAAAAATCGCCTCCATCCGGGTGACGGAAACCCCGGTGGCGGTGCCGGAGAGCCTGCAGCGCTATGGCCTCTCGGAGGTGGTGAACCACCTGCTCGGCCGCGACCCCCCCACCCCCTTCGACATGCTCGTCATGGGGCGATTCTTGCGCGGCTCCCTGAGCTCAGTGATGCGGAGGCATGCTTTGAGCGGGGAGGCGGTGCTGGAGGTGGAGTACCTACCTGCGCTCCGACAGCCAACGGAGGCCGAACACGCCGAACAGGTACGCCGGGGGAAGGGGGGGGGGTGTACTCATGTTGTGCACGGCCGTAGTGATATGACCATAGACCCTCGCATCCCTACAATGCCGGGACGGAGCGCGTTGGGTTTTCACCAACCAGGCAGACATTGCTTGCACCAAGCGCGAAACGCCGTGGGGTATTGGGCGAGTCGCATGGAGGGTGAGCTGCATCCTGCTAAGAACCGCCTCTGAGGCGGACTTGCATATGGACGACAGCTTCAATGAGTTAATTTAATTTCTGGTGTGGCCACTTCCGGAGACAGCAATGGGTTTTACTATGTAACTGCCTCGCGGACGCCTTACCATATTAACACTACGTGATACGACCATTCCCCTTGTGCGGAACAAAGGTTCTCCACCCCGCACAAATGATCTACTCGACCGCCAGCTTTGGTGACCGCCAAAAGAAAATAACAAAAAAAAACGGCACCCTGGTTGTCTAGCTCACGCAGCGAGTGGCGTGTTTTACAGCGTCGTTGCCAACCGACGCCAACCCAACCTATAAATATAGGGGGGGGGGGGGGGGGGGGGGGTTCGGAGAGAGGGGGGAGGCAATACTAGGGCTATCGAGGGGTGTGGGGGTGGAGTGGGGGGGGGGGTCTAATAATGTCATGCATGGCCCGCTAGTCTTGAGACCGTAGACCCTACATACAATGCCGGGACGGAGCACATAGGGTTTTCGCCAACCAGGCAGACGTTGCTTGGAGGGAGGGGAGGGAGGGAGGGGGTGCTGCCTCAAGCGTAGCCCTTTGGGCGCGTACTTGGCGAGTCTCTTGCCTGGCTGACTGGCTGCTGTCACGTTTGTCTTGCTCATTGCTTGCATGATTGTCTCACGCCGGCGTCCAATTTTGATATATTGATTTTGTACCAGGTATTGATTTTGGGCAAACGCTCTACTGTATGTCCCGAAAATGTTGAAAATATGAAAGTATGGCAGAATATGGCGTCGTCGAGTTGTCTTTTATAGGTCATACGTCATACTGCTAAATATGCCGTGTTAAGTTGTCGTTCTCTCCCTCGCTCACTTTCCTCTCTCTCTCTCTCTCTCTCTCGTTCCATCCCCGGGTTTCGATACCGTGCGGCATTCCGACCCCCGACAGCCGGATTGGGTGAGCGCGGTGGCGGGCGTCGGGGAGGGCCTGGAGAGCTTCGTCACCGGGTGCTACGACGGCTGCCTTAGAGTCTACGGCCCCGGGTGCAAGGTTGGTGTCAGGGAAAAAAAAAAATGAAATGGGTGATAGGTGGTCAACAGCAGTACTCCTGTAGTAGATACTGGATACTGGTAGGATAAGTATTGTGTTGGTGTATCCTGCAACCCATCCTCCTCGTATTTTTCGCGCACGATTCGATGCTTACGTGAGAATGGCCGGGGGGGCAAGGGGGGGGGGCGAGGAACGGGTGTGCCCCTGAAAGCTTATATACAGTGTGTACACCAGGACTACACGTCGGTTCCGTGTGAGCAGGCGTGGGTTGCCGGTGAGGCGAGCCTGTTTTCGACCTGTGCGCCCTCACGTGTTTAGGCCGACCGACCGACCGTGTCGGCGCGGCTTCATCCTGCGGCATGTTCCGGGCACCAGGGGACGTGCGGGAGGTGCTCGCTGCGCCGAACCTGACTCCTTCCCCGTCCCCCGCGATGTGCGGTAACCTGATCCTGGTACCCAACCCCCGGCCCACCCCAACCAAAACAAACCAAACCAAACCATAGCATAACATAACATAACCCGCCTGAACCGAACCCCAGCCCAGCCGAAACCCAGTCCAACCCAGTCCAGTCCAGTCCAGTCCAGTCCAGTCCAACCCAGTCCAACCCGACCCAACCCAGTCCAACCCAGTCCAGTCCAACCCAGTCCAACCCAGTCCGACCCAACCCAACCCAACCCAACCCATCCACAAACCATAGCATAACACAACACAACACAACACAACCAAAACAAAATAAAACAAACCATAGCATAACAACACAACCCAACCCAACCCAACCCATCCCAACCAAAACAAAACAAAACAAACCATAGCATAACACAACACAACACAACACAACCAAAACAAAATAAAACAAACCATAGCATAACAACACAACACAACACAACACAACACAACACAACACCACAACACAACACAACACACCACACCACACCACACAACACAGCCCCACCACACAACACAGCCCCACCGCACCCCAATCCAATCCAACACCGCCGACAGGTAACGTCGCTGGAAAAGGCGCACAAGTCGCCCGTAACGGCTTTGTGCGCGGTGCTCGCGGGAGGGGCCGGGGGCGCCAGGGGTTTCTTGAGCGGCAGCAAGGATATGACCGCGCGGTTATGGAGGAGGGTCGGCTCCGGCAGGTGAAACAAAAAGCGAGGAAAGGCGTTATGAATAGAAGGGGCGAGACCCAGTCCCGCCCCCCCGTAAAGAAAAAGCGATCAGCCTCGATTTCTTAGTGGGACTCATGTAACGTGATTCTCCGTCCTCTGTCTCACTTAAGTATACCACTTTGTCCCGGAATATTATCACCGTTTGAATTAAAAATGAATACGGATACGTAAACACACGATGTTTATACGTATTTTGGGACAATAATGGTAAATATAAATATATCTATCGCTTCATTATTCTGGTGTTTTTTTCCCTCTCTCTTGTTAATCTGCGTCTTACTTTTTCGTCGTTGCCGTCCCCTTTCCCCGCGTTTTTTTGTTTTCAGTAACGCCTCCTTGGAAGCGGCGGCCGTTCTCACCGGCCACACCAACAGTGTCTCCGCCGTGCACGCTGCGGGTAGCGCAGCCTTCACCGGGGACTGGGATGGCCACGTGTGCATGTGGGATATCGCCTGCATAGCGGCGGACAACGCGGCGGACAGAGGGGTTTCCAACCAGGTGCGTGGTTTTTGAGGTGGGGGCACGGCACGTGTGCATTGTGGGATGTCGCCTGGCCATATGCTATATAGCGGCGGACAGAAGGAGTTGCAACCCCAGGTGCGTGTTTTTCGTGGGGTCACGTGTGCATGTGGGGTGTCGCTTGCCTATGATAGCAGGTGACAATGCTGCGGACAGAGGGATTTTCAACTACATAGATGCGTGTTTTTCGTGGGGTCCCGTGTGCATGTGGGGTGTCGCCTGCCTATAGCGGCGGACATTAGGGTTTCCAACCAAGTGCATGTTTGTTTTTAAGAGTTGGAAAAAGGAGGTGTATGTTGGATGTTGCCTGCCTAGCGGCGGACGGAGGGGTTTCCAACCAGGTGCGTTGATTTTTTGGGGACGACCACGTGTTCATGTGACACGTCGCTTGCCTATACCTGGTATATACGTAGCGGTGGACAGTTGTAGACGCGAGGCAAAAGCCTTTTCAAGGCTCCAAAACAAAACACGGCCGGACCGTGCTCTACTCCTTGCCGCCTCCTTCCTCGACCCCTCACCCCTCTTACGACCCATCTTGCCATGCCGTGCCTCACAGGGAACCAAGCGCCGAAAGACAGACAAGGGCGGGGTGGAAGCGGCGGCGGCTGCTGTTTCCGAACAGTTACCGACGGCCGGGTTTCGTGCACATGCGCAGGCTGTGACGGGGCTGGCCGGCCCCGCGGGAGCGGGAGCGGGGGGGGGAGGGGGACAGCAGGCGACTCTGTACAGCGCGTCCCTCGACCGCGCGGTGAAGACGTGGGATGCGGAGCGGCAGGACTGCGTGCACACGCTCAACGCGCCGAAGGCGGTGACGTGTCTCGGTTGCTCCGATAGCGGACGGTGAGGGGGGATTTTTGTCTCGTGTTTTTTTGGCCGTCGCTGTTCGCCTTTCGTGTTGTTTTTTTTTGTGTTTGCTATTTTGTCGTCTTGTCTGTCTTTCTTTTTTCGTTGTGTTTTTGGGTTAGGCACTGGATTGAGTTGATTTGCCGTGCTTTGCCTCGCTTTGCCTCGCTTTGCCTCGCTTTGCCTTGCTTTGCCTTGCTTTGCCTTGCTTTGCCTCGCTTTGCATTGCTTTGCCTCGCTTTGCCTTGCTTTGCCTTGCTTTTCCTCGCTTTGCCTTGCTTTGCCTTGCTTTGCCTCGCTTTGCCTTTCCTTGCCTTGCTTTGCCTTGCTTTCCTTTGCCTTTGTTTTTGAGTATGGCTTTTCTTGTTACTGTGTACGCCTTGTTTTTTGTCCCTCTTGCCGTATGCCATCACGGTGCACACGCACGGCACGCACGACCGTGCGCCCTCCCCTCTCGGTATTCTCTCGGGATTCTATGCACCGACGGTGATACTCTCTCTCCCGTGCCAGCAATGGGCGGTACCTGGAAGTGTTTTTAGCTGCCTCCCTTTGGGCTGATCCAGTCAATCATACGCCGCGTTTTTTTTTCTTCCCTGGCTGTGGTCGGTCCGTCTCCTCTCGCCAACCACTACCTCCGCAATGTCGAACTTTCCGGGGAAGTTTGGGGACCAATGACTTTAAAAGTCTTCGGTACGACTCTCAAAACACGCGCGTATGTACGCGGCGTATCTTCTCCAATATTTCCTCACCTCCTCCCAAGTTTCGTCATCATCACACCCCCACCGCTCCTCCTCCTTCTCCTCTTCCTCCTACCCCATCCCCCCCGCCCCCCTCCTCCTCCTCCTCCTCCTCCTCCTCCTCTTCCTGCCTCTTCCTCTTGATACTCCCCCCCCATTACCTCACTTCGTCCCCCTATTCCTCTACTCCCCCCTTAAACCCTCCCCCTCCCACGTACTTTTGTCCGCTTGCTACTTGCTATCTCCCACCTCGCGCCCTCCTTCCCTCCTCCTCCTCTCCCGCTCCTTCACCTAGATGCTGGCCCACCGCCACCCGGAGCGCAGTGCGGATCTGACAGCCACCCGCACGCAGGGAGACGCCAACGAAGGCGCTCTGAGCTCACAAACATGGATTTCGACCGTCGCTGGCCCCAGGGCGGAATCGATGAGTTAGCAGGGGACAAAGTGTAAATACCGGCGGGCGGAGGAGGTGGACTTCATGTCATGTATGGCCGTAGTCGTATGACCATAGACCCTTGCCATCCCTACAATCCGGGACGCAGCATATCGGTGTTCCACCGACCAGGCAGACATTGCTTGCTAGCCCAACGCGAAGGGGGGGGTAGGGGGGGGGTGCGTACTCATTTGTTGCTTGCCTTAGTCATTTGACCATTGACCACCGCATCCTTTCGAGACGCGCTTGGTTGGGGATGGAGGGGGGGGGTGAGGGGGGTTTAATTGGTTAGGGGGGTAGGGGGGGGGTAGGGGGGGGGTTGAGAAATAGAAAAACTAAAAGTTAAAAGAAAAAAAACTTTTTTTTTGTTTTCAAAATTGCGGTGTAGAATATGATGAGAAAAGTGGCCGTGAGGTAACACGCCTTCCATGCACTGTACGTTTAAATGTATGTCCATATGAAAACCGCGATTGCCGGCGCCTTTCGTGTGGGTTGTCAAGTAGAGAGGCGGGAAGATGGGTGGGGGGTTGTCTTGAACCAATGGCGCACTCAGTGTTTGCTATTTTGGCGTAATTGGCACCGCCATTCCGGGGACGGGGAAAAGGAAGGCATTTTTGGTTTGGTTTGGTTTGGGGGGGGGGTACTCATTTGTTGCTTGCCTTAGTCATTTGACCATTGACCACGCATCCCTTTCGAGACGGAGGGGGGGGGCAATTTCCGACGAGTTAACGAGTGTGGGCAAACGGGGGGCGTGCATCCCCGGGGGTGGACCATCTACAAAGAAGGGTATTCTGTGCTTGCACGATGTCGCGGATGAAGCACTTGACACGACGGCGGATAGGAGGGGGGAGGTGGGAGGGCAGTGGTTCTGAATTGGGAATATTGTTTGCCTTGTAAGTCGAGGTTATCTAGCGCACGCCGCCTCTTCACGGCGTTACCTCAGACAGTTAAGGATGACCCGACCCGACTCGACCCGACCCAAACCGCAAGATTTCTAGAAAATCGTGACCCGACCCGCGGGCCGGGTCATGACCCGTGAAGATCCCTGGTAGTTTTTTCTGTCGCATTACCCGTAAATAACGTTATCCTTAGCAGTATTGTGATTCTCGTGCTCGTCCTTCTCCTTAGCCCTCGTCCTTACCGTCATTCTCCTCTCCATCGATCCATCGTCGCTTGGATGGTTTAGGTGCTGAGCTGCGGCTACGATGGGGCGGTGAAGCTGTGGGACATACGCTCGACGCTCCCCCTGCACAGCGCGCAGGCGCACGAGGGAAAGGCGTTGTGCTGCGGCTGGCAGGACGGCAAGATTGTCAGCGGGGGGGTGGACGGGGCGGTCAAGACCTACGTCGTGCCAGAACAGCACAACGAGTGAAAACCGTTACACAGCAGTACGTACGTAGCAGTGCGCGTGTAGCACACACCCACGTTAAGAAATTCTTAGTTTTGGGGACAGGCTCAAGTTCTTATGTGAGGCAGCGTTTAAGAACGTATTTTTTGGGGGGCTAGTTTCGAGTTCTTATGTGAGGCACTTTAATCTGGGCCAGGCTCGAGTTCTCATGTGAGGCAGGGTTAAGTAAATTCTTAATTCAGGCCAAGCTTGATTTCTTACGTGAGGCACCGTTTGGGATATCTTAGTTCGGTCCAGGATCGAGTTATTATGTGAGGCAGGTTAAAGAGATTCTTAATTTGGCCCAGGCTCGATTTCTTGCGAGGCACCGTGAAGTATCTTAGTTTGGTCCAGGATAAATGTATCATGTGAAGCAGGGTTAAGAAATTCCTAGTTTGGGTCAAGCTCGACTTCCTTGTGTGAGGCAGCGTTAAGAAGACTTTTAATTTGGGCTAGGCTCCAGTTCTTACGTGAGGCAGCGTCATGAATTTCTTAATTAGGTCCACGGTCGAGTGCTTATCGAGTGCTTATCATGTGAGGAAGGATTCATAAACTACTGAGTATTAGTGTGGGGCAGCGTTAAGAAAACGAGCCTCGGTTTCTTGCGATCTAATCGCCCTCTGTATCGACGACGACGTATTGTATCATATCCAGGATGATGAGAGTATTATCCAAAGATCTGAAACGGCTGAAAAACTTCCAACCGCTTTCAGAGTTTCTTGCTCTCTCACACCAAAGGTTATCGTACCACTTTGTGGCTCTTTTTTCTTCCCGACTTTTATTTCGGCAAACAAAGATAAAGGCTGTGCAGCAGCAGTGCCTATGGCCGAAGCAACATAATACTCGTATGTATTCAAAATATGGTACGTATCGTTTTCGTATACGTACTCGGTGTACGTCATACGTACATATTATACGTATCGTTCTCGTATATAGTGCAAGGCATGTATTATCGTATATATTTGCGGAACAATAAAAGAGCCAACCAAGATAATGGCGTATTGTGCCTGGCATCATCTCAGGGGTCAGATGATGACGAGACACCCCTTTTTGTTGGATTTTTCAATCTTGGGGAACATAGTGGCCAACTTTATGCTCCATACGAGGGGTACACCCATTTTCTTTGGCACTATGTTGCTGATAAGATTATGAACGAGCCACAAAGTGGTACCATAACCTTTGATCTCAGCTCTCAACTGGTGAATACCTGTGGTACGTATCCACCCCCCATGGGCGAAGAAAACGCCTCCCAAAGCCCATAAAACCCACAACAGACACCAAGCGAAGCACGCACATGTTTGGATGGATGAATGTGACAATCAACACTCAAACGGGCTGCTCTCAAAGCCACTACGTACGAGGTAACAGGTACAGTGTGTATGTACGTATGGTATGTGTGTGTTCGCACTATTTCTTTCTACCAGGTATTTATTTTGCCGCTCGGCATTCTTCTGGCCGATGCACTCCAACCTTAACCTCCACAGCTACAACAGCTGTCATACACCTGTGGTACAGTAGTAGTAGCTGCTCTTTTTTCTCGACCTTCCGTTTTTTACCCGCCGTGGTTGTTTATGTACGACGAGAGATCAGATCGCTCTTATTTTTCTTCGTGAAAAGATGCTCTATTTTGCCAACATAAACCCGGGGCCCAAGTTGTGAAGTGGTTAAACGAAGCGCTTTGAACGTATATATAGACACAGACAGGTATCATACCTAAACTGGTCATAGGTACGTTGGAAAAAAAGCAACACACGAACAAACCTAGACTTTTTTTTGTAAAACCGTTGGCCCATTTTTAGCGGGAACCACCGTTTGGATCTACTGTATCTTCTGATCTAGATGTCATACACGTCAAAAAGATCACTACTACGTGTATACTACTACAGAGTATTACTACTGATTGTACTCTCGTCAGTTTGTAGGGGTACTTATTTACTGTCTTCGCACGTTGTGCCCAGCGCACATCGTCCGTGCGTGGTGAAACAAAACCCTTCCTTTGTTGTTGGTGTGTGTGCCCACCGCAGGGTCTCCGCTTTACGGGGCCAACGACAACAACAACAACAACGCAGTCTGCGTCCTCGTCGGCGATCAGCCATTCGTTGTCATCATACCACAGCCACAGCCATGTGTATCAGAATGCGTCATTCGTGTCCTGCATATCATAGAGCTCCGCAACTTCCAAAGATTTTTCACATCTATCTGACGTCGAAAAGCTCAAGATCAAAGATCGTCATAATAATATCCTGCCGTTTTATCGTTATTATTATGGGATACCAGGTATCGTTGTGTCATCAGGAGGATATGAAAACTCCCGCTCTCGGTAAAACATGAGCAATTAATAGATCATACAATTCGATGCGAGTCGACGAGGGAAGGAAAGGCTGAAGTCTTCTCGCGATAAAAATGCAAGGCAAGCACCGTAGTGGGGGAGGAGGGAGAGGAGCCTACTTTGTGACCCCGGATCTGAGTTACGACTAGGGAGGAGAGAGAAAGGAAGGGCGAAGATAATAAATGGGATGGACAAAAAAAAAAAAAAAAAAAAAAAAAAAAAAATAGATCTGCCCTCAGAAAGATTTAGATCGTCAAGTAGAGGGATCGAAGATCTGTCGGAGGAGGAGGTGTGGCAGATATCGGATTTACGATCTACGAAGTACTGAATCTCCGAATCTCAGACGGCAAGATCCGAAACGCCATCTCCGTCACGAGGAACTCCACCAACACAACTAAAAAAATGCTCCAACCGACGACCGAAAAGCTCCGAGGGATCACGGGGTCTCACGATCCAGCAGGAAGTCCGTGGTGGTCTCGATCTACTGTAGACTGTACTACTGTAGCTAACGTGGGAAATCCTAGGAGGACCTCAATGAGAATGAAGACCTCCTCCCTCGACGTTATCAACCAGCTACTACGGCAGCCTTTTGGAGGTACGAGTGACTAAAAAGTGGCAAGCTTTTCATCTCTCGGCTATGATACGAATACTCGTACGTACGTATGTGTGATGTATGATAGATACGATACGATATGATTACCAGAGTATGTAATAGTATGTGCTGTGATGTATGAAGTACATGAAGGATATCTGGTGGAAAAGTGGCAGCAAAGATATCGGTATAATGCAAAGGGTGGGTAGGGGCACGCAGCCCTGACTTATATATAGCAACCGGTATCCTGTCACAGCTAACTGTAGCGGCTATCAGAGGTGGTTCCCCAGTGTTTTTGCCACAACTACTGTACCAACAACTACTTCAACTTTGACGGATATATATGCAGCCGAGTCATCGACTCGAGGATATATACTATGTGATACGAAGCTGCAGATACTGCTGCTGTTGTGTGTATTGTATGTGTTGTTGTAGATATATATGTGGTACTACTGCTCGTAAACGCCAAGATGCGAGTCGTTGATGTTGCTGTCTCATGTTGCCACGAAGACGAGTCGCCTCTGGCGCTGGACCTCGTTGCTCGCGACGTCCGTCTTTTATTATCCAGCTACATGGCACGCACGCACGTAGTACGTATACTTCGTATGCTACGAAGCTGTTGGTATTTGGTCCTCGGCACTACGTACAGCGCTTTGTTACGGGTGACATTTAGTAAACAATCCCTACGGTACACTAATAAATAGGACCTACGTACGGTACACACCAACTCCTATATGTTTGCCTATTTTTAACTATCAATAATAACAATACTTGGTCCTATTTACGACTACTTACTGTTGTACGGTCCCCTGTAGCCTGTATGATAGTTGTACAAAACGTGCAATACAACAGCAGTACGAATAGTTTTGTCCAAGGCGTTCATACCATTTTGACACCGGCACGAGCACTGCTACTGCTTCTGTATAGTTTACAGAGTAGTGCTGAATACCAGTACGGGTACTACTACTGCTGTACGGGTACTACAGAGTACGAGTATTTATGTACGAGTGTACACCTGGTACACGAATTATTACGAGGAGTCTGCTGTCCTGCCGGCGCCCGTCACATCTGATATCGGATTGCCCCCCTCGGGCAACGGCTGTCCTTCGTCGCAATACTCTAATGAAAACGCGTCTGCGCCTTCCCCTGGTCCCCTGGTCGCAGTGGAGAAGAGTCCGGAAGCGATCGCGGTAGCCATACAGGAGTTCCTCGGCGAAAACAGGGATCCGACTCTTACTCCAAGACACGAATATGGCGAGGTAAGATATGATGTGATACGATACGATACGATATGATGTGATGTGATATGATATGCAATGATATGATATGATATAATATGATACGATATTATACGATATGATAGGATATGCAATGATATGATATGATATGATATGATATGATATGATATGATATGATATTATATGATATGATATGATATGATTTGATATGATATGATATGGACATGTAGGATCATATCATATCATATCATACCATATAATATGGCATGACATGATATCATATAATATCATACCATATTAGGAGTAGACACAACCACAGGCGGGGCGGGATATGCTACGTACACAGGAAGTGCATACGTAGATCATGCAGGTTGTACATGAGGGCGAGATTATACAGATCAGGAGCATGTCTGTCTGCGCTCGGAGAGTACCATAGATCATTAAGACTCTAGTGGGGATCTGTGGTGGGTCTGATGCGTGAAATGATGTTTGCCGTTTGATCGGACCGGCCGGCCCGGGTATAATATACGTGTGTACTGCTGCTGTTGTTGTTACGCGCAGGCAACGGACGACATGAGAGCCATCTTGGCAACGCTCAAGTCGGAGAGCTTGCGGAAAAGCCCAATCCTAGTGCTACTGCTCAAGGTGAACACTCTCACTCTACTACTACAGGGGGAATATCTACAGTATCTTTCGGAGCGATCAAACATGTTGCGATCAAACATAATGTGGCGAAATCAGATTAATATAGTATTTAATCTATACAATTAATACTTCTATTTTGGGGGACCATAGTTAATACTCGTAGGACCTGCGATGCACACAAAAACCCATATGTTTCCACGTTTTTTACCAGCAACATTTGGTCCTATTTACTATTATGGTCTCCCCGTAACATGTTGCGTCGTAATAGGGAGACCATCGTATTCTTTTGGGAAGCATCAAGGGCATATTGTATCCTCATTCTTGGCTGGTAAGGCCCGGTAAAGCTGTACGAGCGTTTGTAGTGCTATCATATTATATTTCGACGCCAGTCGGCGAGGGAAGAAAGCGCTGACGCGTGTATATACCGAACCGAGTTGGGGGGATGGCGGGGGGAGGGGGGGGGGGGGCATTTGACCATTGACCACGCATCCCTTTCGAGACGGAGCACCGTTCCTACTCCTAATAGAGACACCTCCAACATTTGGGCGCTCATTACGTTGTTTCCATATATTACAAATATTGTTTTTGCAAATCCTATCCCCTCCCTGATATCGCCTACTTTGGCCAGCATCTATCTCCTAAGATAGCGATCGTGTTCTCCCGGCTATCTAGTGTACCAAACTTCACCATACGAGCACATTCGTCTGTTTTTCTCATGTACATTTAACATTCTCCCACTACGTATGTAAATTCTACTCTGGGAGGGGGGTGTACTTCATTTTCATGCATGGCCGTAATCGTATGACCATAGACCCTCGCATCCCTACAATGCCGGGACGGAGCATGTCGAGTTTTCACCGACCAGGCAGACATCGCTAGCACCAAGCGCGAAGCGCTGTGAGGTGTCGGGCCGGGGGGGGGGGCAAGAGCCTGCTATGTGACCCCAGATCTGAGTTACGACTAGGGAAGGAGGGAGTAGGAAAAAGAAGGGCGTAGATAATAAACGGGATGAGAACATATTACAAGCAATGTTTCAGTCTCACGTCCGACAGATCAGACAGATCAGACACATCAGACACATCAGACAGATTACACAGATCACACAGATCAGACGGATCAGACAGGTCAGACAGATCAGACAGATCAGACAGATCAGACAGATCAGACAGATCAGACAGATCAGACAGATCAGACAGATCAGACAGATCAGACAGATCAGACAGATCAGACGGATCAGATAGATCAGACACATCAGACAGGTCATACACATCAGACAGGTCAGACAAGTCAGACAGATCAGGCAGATCAGACAGGTCAGACAGATCAGACAGATCAGACAGATCAGACAGATCAGACGGATCAGACAGATCAGACAGGTCAGACGGATCAGACAGATCAGACACATCAGACGGATCAGACAGGTCAGACAGATCAGACAGATCAGACAGATCAGACAGATCAGACAGATCAGACAGATCAGACAGATCAGACAGATCAGTCAGACAGATCAGACAGATCAGACAGATCAAACAGATCAGACAGATCAGTCAGATCACCCAGATCACACAGATCAGACGGATCAGACAGGTCAGACAGATCAGACAGATCAGACAGATCAGACAGATCAGACAGATCAGACGGATCAGATAGATCAGACACATCAGACAGGTCATACACATCAGACAGGTCAGACAAGTCAGACAGATCAGTCAGATCAGACAGATCAGACAGATCAGACAGATCAGACGGATCAGACAGATCAGACAGATCAGACAGATGAGACAAGAGCTATTGTGGGGTAGCCCAAGGGTGGCCAGTATAAATTTCCTAAATATGATCAACAACATTTGGTCCTGTATATTTACTATGGTTCTCGGTAATAGTTTTTAAAAAAAACGTATATAATAGTAATAATGTTGTCTGTGTCGGGTGGGGTCTGTATGATCTGTATCACACGCACTGTATGATCTGTATGATCTGCATGGCCACAGCTCTTCTTGCACAGAGCGTATCTTAACCCCCATGCCATTCTGGACGGAAATAATAGGACTATGTAGCCTCCGTATTAACGTCTAAACTTTCCCTATATTTCCGTCCAGAGTTGTTCAGAGTGGTATGTCCATAATATGTGTTCACCGAACGACATTTTGCTTTGAAGACACGCGGGGTGGCTGGTACGAGGCCATAGGCGGTCGGACCCCCCTTGCATAATCCACACCGGAAGTTAAATCATTTTATTTTTTATTATTATCTTTGCCATCCGACAATGTGCAGCATGATCTTCAGCGTTGATCACTCATAAAATTCCCAAAAGCAGAAAACCACGGAAACCAAGGAAACCTATGCGTACAGTCTAACCCCCTTCTATGTCTGCTTCCCGCCAAGATCAATTCATTGGAGGCTGTCGTCAATATGTAAGCACACCTCACAGGCGGTCCTTAGCAGGATGCAGCTCACCCTTCATGCGACTCGCCCAACACCTCACGGTGCTTCGCAAAGCTTGGTGCTAGCAATGTCTGCCTGGTCGGTGAAAGCCCGACATGCTCCGTCCCGGCATTGTAGGGATGCGAGGGTCTATGGTCATACGACTAAGGCCATGCATGAAAAATGAAATACCCCCCCCCCACCAAAGCTGGCGGTCGAGTAGATCATTTGTGCGGGGTGGAGAATCTTTGTTCCGCACAAGGGGAATGGTCGTATCACGTAGTGTTAATATGGTAAGGCGTCCGCGAGGCAGTTACATAGTAAAACCCATTGCTGTCTCCGGAAGTGGCCACACCAGAAATTAAATTAACTCATTGAAGCTGTCGTCCATATGCAAGTCCGCCTCAGAGGCGGTTCTTAGCAGGATGCAGCTCACCCTCCATGCGACTCGCCCAATACCTCAACGGCCGCTTTTCGCGCTTTTCGTGCGCAAGCCAATAGTCTGCCTAGCGTTGATGTTGAAAACCCAACGCGCTCCGTCGCGGCATTGTTAGGCGGATGCGAGGGATCTATGGATCAATATGACTACCGGCCGTGCACAAACATTTGGAGTTACTACCCCCCCCCCCCCCCCCTCCCCCTTGCATAATCCGGGCGCAAAAGAAAACTAGTGTAGACGTTGAACAATGTAGCAAACCATTAACTCGTACGTGCCGACATTGAGAGGTTGTAACGACACCTTGTGGGGTTTTGCTATCAATACATTGTTTTCAACGTGTTCACGCAAGATTTATTTTGCGTTCACATTGTGCATCGGGGGCGGGGGGGGAGTCCCGGCCCCCCGTGAAGCTAACACGTACCAGGGGTATGGTAGGAAGCTTGCAGAGATGCGAGCGCATGCCTCCACATGAGTTGAACCCCCCCCCCCCCCCCCTCTACGCGGCGGCGCGCCCTTCGGCGAAAGGTGTGCCTTTGTCGGGGCCTACCAGGTATATACGAAACCCACCCTGAATAAGGCACTCGCTTCGCAAGCCTCTTCCCCCCCAAAGATTGTATCTTTCCGGCGGGTTTCTTCATGGTCCATTCCATCAATAGCGTGAGCTCCCTGTTGAAGGCTCCGCGCCCCGAGATTTTTGCCCTATGCCCGCGGCATAAACCCGATGCTGGATCCTTGTGCGTGGCGGTGAGCACACGCTAGTCTACGGGTGTATAAGAAGTAGGAAAATAATCCGTGTACGTAGTCGGGGCTTCTTTTTCTTTTCTACCGCGTTATAGTCACCAGCCCCCTTTTTCTGCTCCGCCTCCTGCCGAACGACGCTCTTGCTTGTTTGCTCCTGCCCTCGTGCTTCTCTCTCTCTCTCCCGTATGATTTTAATGTCCCCCAAGTTTTTTTTTGTTCCATGCCATTTATTAACCCCCGCCCTCTCCTTCCTCTCTCATTCTCCAAGGCATGAGTACACCCCCTCCCCCTCCCCCATTTTTATTCCTATTAAAGGGCCCATTCAGCACTTTTATTCCCTCTCGTCGACGACGCGCGACGAAATGTCGGGTGTGGCAGGTCCTGAAGGTGCTCCTGAGAAAAAGGGCGAATCGAGCGGCTTTCGGCAGACCGGACGCTGGCGTCATCGTAGCCTTGATGAGATCGGCTTTCTTGCATGCGTAAGTCTATGACTTCCTCCTGTGGAGACTCAGGTCGCCGGTCGACCCCCCCCCCCCCCCCCCCCCCCCGCCCGTTTTTACACAATCTGGGTTTACAAAAATATTTGTGGGAACTTTTGAGCAATGTATATATATAGCACACCACCAGTTGACGACGGTGCACCGAATTGAGAGGTAGTCGAGACATCTTGTGGGGATTTGCTACACGTTTTTTTGTCCACACCGGTCGTGACCACCAGCACCCTGCTCGGCACATGCAGCAGATGTTTAGAATCTGATAAATTGATAATTTGAGGCTGAGACTTTTGGAGGGCGGGGAAGGGGGGGGGGGGGGGGGGGGGCGTACTCATTTGTTGCTTGCCTTAGTCATTTGACCATTGACCACGCATCCCTTTCGAGACGGAGCACCGTTCCTACTCCTAATAGAGACACCTCCAACACTTGGGCGCTCACATTACATTGTTTTCATTTATTACAAAGAAACTTTTTGAACTAAGAATGCCACCCTCCTTGTACTGAAAATAGTGTGGAACACATCCAGTCTTGCGTAAGAATTTCAGTCTGGCCTAAAAATAAGAGATTCTTAATATCTGTCGCGTACTGTAGGCTGGGTGCCGCCACCGCCACCACCACCACCCGTTACCGCCGCATGTTTTTCCCCCTCTCCAACTGTATGTAATGGTCGACCCTCGATTGATTGTGCCACACGCACGAAACAGATAATACGGGAAACCATAGTAAATAGGACCAACTTTGTACACAAAAACCTATATACTCCCCTGTTTTTACTAACCATATTTGGTCCTGTTTACTATGGTCCTCCGTAGTAGTACACCCCCCCCCCCCAGGGGATAGGATATAGCAAAACATTTATTTATATAATACTTTCGTGTTGGAAACAACGTAATGAGCGCCAAAATGTTGGAAGGTGTCTTATCAGGAGTCAGGACGGTGTCCCCCCGTCTCGAAGGGGATGAGAGTCGGTCAATGGTGCAATCGAATTAAGGCAAGCCCAAGCAAATGAGTATGCCGCCACCCCCTCGACCCCCTCTTAATGTGTCCGATGTACCCCCTCCACCCCTCTCTCCCTCCCTCCCTCCCCCTCCTCTCCTCCTACCCACCGTCCCTCCCTGCCTCCCTCGCCTCCTCCCTCCCCTCGCCACGATGTTTGGGCAATGCCCACGCCCGTGTCCGTTGTGATCCGCTTGATCCCCCTCGCCAATTAAAATTAATTCGATGTGAGCATCCCACATGCAAGGAAGTCCGCCATCAACACGCGGTCGGTAGTAGGTACAGCTCACCTAGCACTTCGACTCGCCCAAACAACACTTACGTTTGCTTATTCGCGCTTGTGCTAAGCAACAATTGTCTACACTTGGTGAAAACAGCCAACGTGCTCCGTCCCGGCTATTGTAGGGCATGCGAGGGTCTATTGTCATACGACTACGGCCATGCCATCAAAATGAAGTACCGCCCCCCTCCCCACCCTGTATGGTCATACGACCTACGAGCACGTGCACGACAGTGAGTTACCCCCCCTCCCCTCTTCCCGTGCCCGTTAGTACTCCCCCTGCCCTCAATATTCGGCTATTACCCCCCCGCGCCAAGCAAAATGTCTGCCCTGGTATGGTTGAAACCGCCCAACGGTGCTCCGTCCCGGCATTGAGGGATGCGAGGGTCCTATGGCCGTGCACGACATTGAGGTACACCCCTACTCGTCCGCGTGCCTGCTGTATTCATCCTCTCCCTGACATGTGCTCAGAATGGTGGCCGCTGCCCCCCCCCCCCCCCGCCTCTCATGTTCACTGGATGGGGCAGAGTGTCGTACGAGTGCGCCAACGTGGTGTTAAATATGTGCTATGATGCCGGGAATGTTCGGCACTTCTTAGAGGTTGGTGCTCATCATTTGTTTTTTTTTTGTATCATTTTGGTCATTTTGCGAGTCAGTATTTTTGGTCATTTTGAGCTTTGTGTGAGCATTGTGTCATTTCGGTCAGTTTGACGTGCGCTGCGCTAGAGGTATACCTTAATTTTGGCTGAAACGTTTTTCTGAATGACCAGGCTCCTTAGAGCCCGTTTCAACGAAGAACAAAAAAAAACAATTTGGAAAAAAAAAAAATCCAATCCGCTTTTCATTGGTCAGAACCCGCACCACCACCCAAGATTATACCCCAAGATCCTAATATGTGGTGCTGGTGCGTGTGTTGACCAATGAAAAGCGAATTTGAACTTTTATTTTTCCAAATTGAATTTATTTTATACTTGTTAAGATGGGACCTTGATCATAGTATACCTTTATGTCATGGGGATTGACCCATGCTACGATAGAGGTGCGCCATGTTTTTTCTGAGCTTCTCACTTACTTAAGGAGCGTCATACCTCACCGACAAAACCATTTTGGAGGAGAATAAAAAGTTCTGCCGGATGAGAAATATCCTGGCCGAAGTATACTCTGAAACATGATTCGTCACAAAAATGAAAAGTCCGACGAATTTGGGTTAAGGAGCCCGATCGTTCAGAAAACGATTCAGACAAAATAAGGTATACCTCTACCGTAGCACGCGTCGATTGTTCATCCGGTAGCGCTTTAGTTTTTTCTCTAAAATCGTTTTTTAGGGTGGTGGCATGGAGCTCCCTCCTCAAGTGAGTAGCTCAGAGAAAAAAAACATGGTATACGTCTATCGTATCATAGCATGCGTCGTTTGATCATTTTGATAATTTTGATAATTTTGGTGATTTTGGTAATTTTGGTAATTTTGGTGATGTTGTTCCTTTTGGGTCGTTTTCCCTTTGTGTGTTGTTTTGCGCGCCTTAGAATCAGTAAGCCTGCGTAATATGGGCTAACAGGAGAGCGGGGGGTTCCACGCACTCTTCTATTCCCTCGCGTTGTAGTTATACAGATATATGTAAATAGTCATCATGCTCTGTGCATGAATATTTTCCCCCTTTTTCTTCCCCCATTTTTGCTGTCTCTGGAAAAGTGGCCACACCAGAAAACAAAAACATGAATTCGATGCTGTCCTTTACATGCAAGAAAGTCCACTTCGCAAGCGGTTCTTAGTAGTAGGATGATGCAGCTCAGCCTTCATGCGACTCGCCGAACCCCTCACGTTTGGCTTCGCGCTTGGCGCAAATAAAAAAGCCTACCTGGTCGGTGAAAACCCGACACGCTCCATCCCGACATTGGAGGGGTGCGGGGGTCTATCGTCATACGACCACGGCCATGCATGGCATGAGTACCCCCCCCCTTCCTCCCAAAGTCGCTCTTTTAATTGTGTGTCCAAATATTACATTTTCTAGAGTTGGTAGTGTTGTAGCCCTGCAGACTAGCTGCCCTGTTCCGAGGCCGTACCATACCATACCATACCATACCATACCATACCATACCCTAACAATACCATACCACACCATACAATACCATACCATGCCACATCACAGCCCCTGCATTACAGGCATCGATTCCGAAGCAACAGAAATCAGCTGACACGGTTGCAAAAGCCACTATTGAGCGCTCTTGAAAAACCGCATGCTGCCTACAACGCCGCTAGGTATTTTCTCCCGCGAAATCGAATTTGGCCGGGTTTCCTTGTGTGCAAGGTGCACTGATACTTGATACCTGGTACTTCTCTCGTGTCTCGTCAATGCCTCGTGCTCGACCGGGCCGCTTCTCTGACACCGAAGCTACAACAATAGACGTCCTGCTACCGACTTGCTGCCGACGTATAGCTAGCTCCCACACGCCGTACAGATCATCTACATATCATGTACAGATAGATCATATATAGATCATCCATAGTTGATCTATATCCTATAGTTACGAGATGCTGAGTAGGGTCTGCATAATAGTACAGACCCAACCCAGGAAATATTTTCAAGATCATGCAGAATATACGTATACGCCTCCCCACCCGGACAACATGGGCTAGATCATACAGATCATACAGATCATACAGATCATACAGATCACACAGATCATACAGATCATACAGATCATACAGATCACACAGATCGCACAGATCACACCGATCATACAGATCATACTATAATATCATGAGGACATATAAAATCCGTAAGTACGCGCGATCGAAGTATTACACTCAGCTAGCAAAGATGAGCTTCGACGAAATCCTCGAGCTCACAGCTGTTGTTTTTTATTTTTTTTAATATTATATAGATCATACAGATCACACAGATCATACAGATCATACATATCACACAGATCATGCAGATCATACAGCTCATCATGCAGAACATACAGATCATACAGACCAGGAATGTACATGCCCTCTGACAGATCTAGAGCATGAGGTAGGTAGATAGGAACCGATTATCTGTCCGGGGCGTGATGGTAGCTTCCCAAATTGCAGCGCTCCTTGCCTCTCTTCTCCCGCAAACCACATCTCCGCATTTGTTTTTGTTTTTGTTTCAAGGTTGGGGGGATGGAAGCGCTGGCGCCCTTAATACGCTCCGGCAACGAGCAATCTAAGGCAAGCCGAAACAAAAATGTCTCACTGCTCATTCACTCGCTGATGCCGCGAGAGGAGCTGTACATATGTAATCGATGATCAGTAGTAGCTGGTGAGGAGGAGAGGGATGTTGCTTTGAAAGAGAGGTCCCGGTTATTGGTCGATCCGTTTTCTTTTTTTCCTTCTTAAAACACGGGAGTTTTTTTTTTTTTTTGTCACGATTTTTGCTTCAATCTCGAGAGTGCCTTTCTATCCAGTACATGCAGTACGGAGACTGAACTTGTCGCTTGATTTAGCTCATCGAGCACCAAGGCTGGCTGGCTCTGCTGTTTTTCTATCGTTGTATGCAGCAAGCACGTACCGTACACGAAGCTAACAAATCAATCTCAATCGAATTGTGTTGGTTTCAAGAGTATTATGAGCATTGTCAGAATCAGGTACAAAAGCAGTAGTTGTATCGCAGCGCTTTCTCGCACGCACAGTTTACGCTTGACTATGGTCTTCCGTCGTGAATGACATTTTTCCGTGGCCCTCCCCCCCCCTTTTTATAGGTTAGGTTGGCGTCGGTTGGCGACGACGCTGTAAACACGCCTCTCACTGCGTGAGCTAGACAACCAGGGTACTTCTTTTTTTTGTTGGCGGTCACCGAGGCTGGCGGTCGAGTTAGACCATTTGTGCGGGGTGGAGAATATTTGCTCCGCACAAGGGGAATGGTCGTATCACGTAATGTGTATATGGTATGGCACCCGCGAGGCAGTTACATAGTGCTCTCATTGCTGTCTCAGGAAGTGGCCACATCAGACATTAAATTAACTCATTGAAGCTGTCATCCACATGCAAGTCCGCCTCACAAGCGGTTCTTAGTAGGATGCAGCTCACCCTTCATGCGACTCGCCGAACACCTCACGGCGCTTCGCGCTTGGTGCTGGCAATGTCCGCCTGCTCGGTGAAAACCCGACACGCTCCGTCCCGGCATTGTAGGGATGCGAGGGTCTATGGTCATACGACTTCGGCCGTGCACAACATGAGTACACTCCCCCCCCGCCCTCTTTGGCCCTATAAAGGGTTGCACGACACAGCATCCCTTAGTCCATAATTATATCATCGATCCATACGATTCCGAGTAGTAGTGTTCCTCAGGCGAACATCCCCGTGAAGTCACGTTTTTGTGTTAGACCGATAATTATTACACCTGCACCAGTAGACTAGGACCCAGCTACGCAGCAGAAGAGGGCGTCCCCTGTTTTGTTTTCTGCGGTTCTTACCATGGGGGCCCCCCTCTATGCAGGTCCCACCCGAAACGCGACCCCGCGAAAAGTGGTATCGCTGAACCGTGTATTGATAGTGATTCTAAGTACGTATACTACAGTATTTCCAAGTAATTGGAGCATGCTACGGTTGTAGGGGTGCAAGGTGATGACACCCCCACCTCAGGAGCAATATACTATTAGTGAGTCAAACATGGCTTCTGATCCAGATGTGCAGGCCTACCCCGACGAGCAAACCCATTTCCTGTAATATGGTGCAACACAAATGGGATAAGGCACGCGCCTTGCTAGGCCCGACGAGCAAGCCCATGTCCTGTATAATGGTGCATCACAAATGGGATAAGGCACGCGCCTTGCTAGGCGAGGATTATATTTACAGTCAGCAATAGTCACTATAAAGGTCACTACTGTAAGTACATAGTATTGGTTGTACTCGTAGACAATAGTAAACAGAGCTACCAGTATTCATGGACGATATTGTTGAACGAGCAGTATGAGTATGTTGCAGTCGCAATATGGGGCAGTCAACGAGCAGTATGAGTATGTAGCAGTCGCAATATGGGGCAGTCGGTAATAGCCAGTCCTACCGTCAGCTATTTCGTAGGCCAGTCTGAAATATTCCAGCGAAAGAAGTGGTACGTACGTGGTCCGTAGCGCGCGTCAACTCCGCCGGTATAAATAGTCACTAATAGTCGCCAATCCGTATTTACCAACTAGTCAGCTATTTAGGCAGTTAGAAACAAATCAC
This sequence comes from Saccharina japonica, assembly GCA_008828725.1. Classification (NCBI taxonomy): domain Eukaryota; class Phaeophyceae; order Laminariales; family Laminariaceae; genus Saccharina; species Saccharina japonica. The sequence continues at coordinate 3,605 of MEHQ01003425.1, read as the reverse complement.
CGAAAAAAGTGCTACCCATATCATAGCGCGCGGCAACTTCGCCCCCGTACAACATGAGTGTGCTGCTCCAGAAGGGGCTACCGCGGTGCACAGTCAGTCTCACGGGCTAGGTTTATGGCTAAGCGTTTTGAGCTGTATACCGAAACGTTCCTCGAAAGAGAGCTCCTCCAGACAAGACACCTTTGCGATCTAGAGGAGACCCCCAACTTGTTGCAGCGATGCCGGATCTAACATGTCTGTTCGAATAACTTTTGGACTGAAGGAACGCATCCTTTACCAGTTATTCTTTGTTTTGTTTTGTTTTTTTACGCCGCGTCAGGGCTTGTTTTGTTTCTACGCGAAAGGCTACCCCCCCCGGCCCCCTCCCCAATCACCAATCCCCGAACAAAGTAAGGTGGACCCCTTCGGGGCCATGTTGATTCCTGCGCCTGCCCCTTTTATCCCTTTTATAGCTCGATACCGTACCTTCTTGGTATGGTGTCAGTATGTATTCGCCTGCATACATATCCTGCCCCCGTATGTACATGCCGCTTAAGCATCAACTCCTCCGGCTGCTTCTGCTTGCCCCCCTGCGATTGGAGCGCTCTACGCTCTAGAGGTGCTACCAATAGCCAATAGCCCATGATGAGGCTTCGCGTATGTGTGCGCCCCGTGCTCAATGATGAAGTCGATCTTCGGTTTTGCTGAAGGGGCGCATTTCTACGGTAACGGTGCACCATGGTTTTTTTCTGAAGGTGGTTGTAGGCGATATGGGATTGTTTGTCGAGCTGCCCTTTCCATCGTTCTTGAAAATATGGTTTCGATACGACTTACTATCAGTAGGTAGAGAGGGTTTTGAAAAAAGGAGGCGACGCATACTATCTTAAGGGAGAGGAGCACGATTTGTTGTTTCTCAGGCTCCTCGCTTGAGGTGCTCCATACTACTATTAGTATATTCGCCGCCTAGAAACTGTATTTGGACATAAATCATAGTGATATGATACCCCTACCAACAATCGCATGGCCTAAGTACATACTTCGAAGTATATTCGGAACGTATATGCACGATTTGAATGAAATGTTGACGATTTTGGGTTAAATGGAGTACCTGCATCCAGGAAGCCGTCTCAGCGAAGACGTGCGTCGGACCTTTATCGTAGCACGCGTTGAGTCTCATAAACCTATAGGGGCATCCCTAATCCCTACCGCCAGTTTTTGGTCTGACGTACGCGTACAGGGCTCCGGACGCGAAGAGCCTCAGAAAGGTTACTGGTGGTGTTTACACTACCACGCGTACCACATGTGATCACCTCCAACCCCGCCCCCCGCCCCCC
>MEHQ01001312.1:35408-137244 GCA_008828725.1 Saccharina japonica | reverse complement strand
GAACTTTGAGTAAAAGGTTACACAGTAATAGCCACTTGCCCGAGTGGCGTAGTCGTGGTACAGCACTAGTAGCACCAGTCACAGACCCAGTTAGATTGAAAAAAAGCAACAGCAACAACAACAAGGCAAAAATACAAGGGGGGGGGGGTGCGTAGCAAGATTAAAAAAAATGATACTGTCTCTACAAACGAGGGTCTGAAGAAGCAATAACAATATTCCCAGACCCACACTCCATTTTTTTCCATTTTAGGCGTTTCAGGGGGATATTTCTTATGGTATACTAAATCCTATATAAACAACAACACAGTACTAATTCCTATACATAACAAATCACTTGATCATAGACTGAGCAATCCGGCGGTATTCGTAGGCAGCGTGGGTTAGTGAAGGGGATATGAGCACTAAATCCTATACAAACAACGACACAATACTAATTCCTATACATAACAAATCACTTGATCATAGACTGAGCAATCCGGCGGTATTCATGGGAAGCGTGGGTTAGTGAAGGTGATATGAGCATAGTACACCGAGAGGCTCTGCGTTCAAAGTCAGATGATGAGCTTGGAGCTTGGAGCACACCAAAACGCGGCGAGATCGGCGAATGAATGCAGTTTTTAAAACCGTCAAAACGCGGCGAGATTAGACGAGAAGTGCACGGCGGTGTAATGCGTTAGGGGACCAACTGTAACGAGCCCCTCCCTTTTCCGGCCAAGCACGAGCGCACACACGCAATTGAGCTCACACACCTCTGTCTCGATTGTATCGGCCCGCCGCACATCCCGCTTCAAGTGGGTGGATCGACGCACAAGAGTTGTTGCGCCCATCGTGAATGAAGTGTAGTCTTTCTTCACGCTGCGAGCTATTATCGACGGCGGATTCCGCCGTTCGTTGCTCGGAATGCAAGGTTATATTGCACAGTCTTTGCGTTTAAAAGCGCTCTAAACACTCGTGAAGACCCAGCTGTTTGGCTCGCGGTGTGGCCTCACTTACCGCCTCACCAAGCCAGCGCCTGAGCCATCGGGAGAAGGTGGGGCAGCTGGTGCTAGGGGTATACTACTTTGTTTTTGCAAGCCAGCCTTTTGTGCCGTCTTTTTTTGTTTTGGTGCCGACTTGTTTTTGTCGACATATAAATACTTGACTTGCTCAAGTTGGAACGCAAATCAATTTCGATTTACAACAACAACGCACACGTATACGATGTTGTATGTAAATGTATGTGTCTTTTGAACAACAACTTCCTGGTCAAGTGGTGTCCATAAGGCTTGATAAGGCTTCAAAATACGTAAGTATTTTGTTCGCGGGGAGAATTAATACATATTTTTGAGCCGGCTGGGGGAGTACTGCTGTAGTGTGGGTCCAGAAAACAAAATGGGCGCCCTTGCTACAAACAGTATTGTAGTGCCTGTACGGTACGCTCATATAAGGTCAAGGGGCCTCACAGCAGCAGCAGCAGCAGCAGCAGCAGCAGCAGCAGCAGCAGCAGCAGTTTCAGAAGCCCTGGCCGCCAAACGCAATCCTCTCTACTGTGTACCACGACCGTGACACACGCAGTCAGTTCAAGATTTTTATCTCGCGCTTTTGTTGTGTTCGCGTTTTTCTCGCACAGGTTACAAGCAGCAGTACTGCTGTACGACAATATCATAAGGTGCACGGCTAAGACTTGCGCGGCAGGAAAATGGTAAGAAAGGGCGGGCTCCTTCGCTCCTTGGTCTCAGTGACACTTTTTTTTGCCGCGACGACAACCATCGGGCATCAGCCAGCCGCGGATGCAACCTCCTCCGCGGACGTTGCCCCCAACAACTGCGCCGCCTCAGTAGCAGCCTGCCTCGAGAGCGAATTCTGCGCCAGCTGCGTCTCAGACTACGACCAGGGGATTTACGAAGAATGCCTCACGGCGAAATTGAACTCCCTCGACTTTTCGAGCGCTTCCGTCGGCTGCGACTTCCAGACCTCGATCATCCCGTGCTGCAACGACCAGGCGTCCCAGTATTCGTGCATGATTAGCGACGTGTACGTGGAATACTGGCAGTGTTTCATGCTGGATGTCGGCTGTCCGGTCAGTGACATATCATGCGACGGGTTCGACAGGTCGCCGGACGGGAGCAACAGCAGCAACAACAGCGGGGCCGCCAGGAGCAGGAAATCGTCCGGAGTTGTCTTTTCTTGTGTCCTTGGGCTCGCTGCAGCTTTTCTAGGTCTCCTGGTAATGTAAAACTGGTAGCCAGCGTGGGCTAGAGTAGGCGTTGCAATCAGGGGTTGCAACTGGGGGATGCAATTGGGGGTTGCAATTCAGAGTTGCAATTAGAGGTTATAAATAATATTTCCACCGGCGGACGTCCTCTCTCAACCGAGGACATGAATGAGCTCTACTCAATAGATTTTCATCCGATGGATGTGTATTGCATATTCTTATTTGCAAGCCCATTTATTTGATTTGTGTGTTGCGCTTAGCTACGAGTAACAATACTGACACATTCATCAACAGTCGGCTGTTTGGAGTGCGGGTATGTTTGTAGAGCTCCTCTCGCGAGGGACCAAACATATGTCAGGTGTGATCTTACTGTGGAGGACGGGTTTTTGGGAAAAGTTCGTAGAATGGTCGTTGCAAATGTAGTCTACCCACATGGAAGATACGCCAGAAGTATCATCACACCCACCTGAGAATATTTCCGAGAACCGGGACAACTCGGCTTAGTAACCCGAGACTCCTTGAAATCGAGGCGGGCCTTGTTTTCCCGCCCGAACCTCACTGGATCTCTCCCTCTTCTCCACGCGGCCAACCCAACGTGGAGGGCTGCCTCGTTGCCCTAAACATAAGAAGGAAAAGTGCAGCCCTCGGTATATAGCGGGAGAAAGCTACCATACCGCATCGCTTGAGACCTTTGGGACGCTACGGACGTACGGGCTCCATATTACCGTAAGAATCGCTTGTGAGGCGGAATTGCCTATGGATGGCAGCTTCAATGGGTTCGTGTAGTTTCCAGTGTGACCACTGCCAGAGACAGCAATGATGGGAGTACTATGGAACTGCAACTGGGGGCATGTCGGATATGATCTATGCGACGGTAAGCAAATATACATATATATATTATTTTCACAGCCCCAGCATAAGACAAGGGGGTCGTGTTTTTCGGTTTTTCCGAGCGCCACATTATGCGACAAAATGCCATTTTTATTTTCGAAACCTGGTGTGACCGTGCACGCGACACACCGCTTGTAACGTGCAAGCCATGAAGCGTACACTGATTCGTCTTAATTAGGTTTTTGAAAACCAAAACTCCGACGTATCGGCATAGTGAGTATATATACACGTATGTATATACAGCCCCGGGGACGGTGACTGTCATCCCCGGTTTTCAGGTTATATATTACAGCGTGATGGGTGGGTGTGAAGATAGTTGATTAGTCTGTTGACTTGATTGGGTTGAGTGTGAATCCACAAATACCTGATACGGTTTATATGCCTGGGTGGTACTTTTTTACCCCCTGATGCATACAGACGCAGACGTGGTAGCGCACACCAAGTCGTACGCTACAAGCGTATAGTAGCATCCCTGCCAAGCGCTAAATAAACAAACCGATCGTTGGTGGAGGTGTTGATGCTCTACCCGATCATGAAATCCACAAAGCGCGGGTAAGCACACTTCGCCGAGAGTTAACGAGCGAAGATAAAGTGCTAACACATTATCGCGATGAAAATGCAAGGCAAGAGCCGTAGTGGGGGAGGAGGGAGAAAAACCTACTTTGTGATCCCGGATCTGAGTTACGACTAGGAAGGAGAGAGAAAGGAAGGGCGAGGATAAAAACATGGGATGGAGACAAACAAATGCATACATACCTCAGTATATTCCACCAAGGTACCACATTGTGGGAAGGCTTCTGGCCGAAAGGGTATAGATCACGCCGCTCCCTTTGCCGTTGGCGATGCTGCGGGAAGATTCACGAATCCGCGCGGATCTCAGCAATCGGACCCTTTCGCGCCAGGCCGGTAAGCAGGCGCGACAACATCGTTCCGGCAATTTGTTCTGGTGGCTTCGGGCCGGGGGTCGCGGGGCGCGACGGAACATTCTGCGAAATGTTTGGTGGTCCTAAGCGGCCATGAACGCGCGACATACTTTTATGAGAACGTTATGGTGGGCTCGAGTGAGCGCGCGACATGTTCAGGCGAAGCATGCTACGATAGAAGGTGCACCTGTATACAGTACGAACTTTGGCTGAGGCTCCTTGCTATACTAATACTAAGTCATAAGGGATTTTAGATTACAACAAAAAAAGTGCTACCCGAGGAACAATATCTTGGCCTATAGAAACGATCGGAAGAAAAATATTCCAAAACCCCAAAAATGGAATTCCGACCAATATGGGTTAACCCCTTTGAGACCCCGGGATAGCGACCAACACACTGACGAGCTTGGTGTTACCGGCTGTCTACGGGCAGCTTGAGCGCCCGGGGTTACGGTTAGGATCGTGTTGCGCCCTTGCCATACGAATCATTGCATTGAAACTTGGCCACAATTTCGTATCATCCCCTATCCGCGCAGTTGCCGTTGCCGAAATCGTCACTTTTTATCGCCAATTTTCCCCGCTGAAGCCCCAAGAGGGTTGAGGAGCTCCTTTATTCAGAAAAAAAAAAAATCAGCCGAAAAACGGTATATACCTCTATTGTACCATGTCATGGTAGAGATCCAACCCAGCTAACACGTGTTAGAGTATACACAAGACTCTGTCATGTCTGTTCGTAACTTAGTCCGATGCCGGTATATCTACGATGTGATCTGCGGTAAGATCATCGGTAGGACAACCGATCATCGTAGATCAACGGGTCCTAGAACCATGCAGGCAGGTTGTGCGGACCCCGCCCGGCGATTTGAGATAGATCATGCAGATCATAAATACAAACTGCACGGAACTGTCTAGATCAGGATGGGGGAATTGATAATCTGTCCGAGCTTAAAGTCGTTAGAACCAACGCCACCTCGTATACATTCACCCCCACCCCCCGCTCCTCGGCCACCTTCAGTACAAAACCCGACCCTTGGCCTTACGCCATCCCCCCCGGATAACGATAAGTTTACCCCAACGTCGCAATCCCATTAGGCCAGGGAACGTCATCAAGAGGCTGGTGGAAATCGTTCGAAAGCTTCAAGGTTTCCACACTCGATGGTAGCGAAGTTCCGGGTGGCTGGTTGGATCTATAGCCTCTCATCTACATCAATCAGTGGCGAAGGGTTGCTTGGGGTATAAGTATTTGTTTCTTTTTTTTCTGACTCCCCGGCTCTCACTTCCCTTGGTAGCCCAGCAAACACGTGAGGCGAGACGGCCATGTGCCAATGATGCTGTTTCTCCGTCAAGGGAGAGAGAGAGAGACCTACCTGTCAACGCCGTCTGACGCATACTACGATAGAGGTGCACCGTTTTCTGCCTGCTGAGGGTGGTGGCTTGTGGAGCCCTATACTAATAGCAAGTAAAAAAGCTGATCTGCAGGTAAACACAAGTGCTACCCGATGAACAATCCCCATGGACTATCGATACATAACGAAAATATAGCAACACAAAAATGGAATTCCGACGATGTTGGAGGTAAGGGCCCATTTTAATGAAGAAAAAAAAAACAGTTTGGAAAACAAAAATCAAATCCGCTTTTCATTGGTCAACACGCTCACCAGCACCAAAGATTATGATCTTGGTGGGGGGTGCTGGTGCGTGTGTTGACCAATGAAAAGCGAATTTAAATGTTATTTTTCTCAAACCGAATTTGTGTTTATACTCGTTAATATGGGCCCTTGAGGAGCCCATTCATTCAGAAAACCGTTTTAACCTAAAAAGTGCTACCTCTATTATCGTAGCACTTGTTGTCTGTCAAGGTGTTCCCATAGGCTGTGACCCCTCCCCGTCAGAAAAACGCCACGTCGTCTCTACATAACAACCTTTTTGTAGTTTTGCTTTTTGTGTGCTGCTCACGTCTCACCAAAGCGCGGCGCGAACCTGAAAAGGGATGCATCTCGTGGCGTCATAGGCGCGCAGCTCCAAAACAAAAAGAGGCCGATAATTATTATGCGCTTGGCTTTGATAACCAACCCTAATTCTTCTTCCTGACCAGAACCCCCTCAGGGAGCCGTCTCTCAGGATAACGATGTAAGAATATGTTACTTTGGCATATAATTTGTTTGGTCGGAGCTGGTCCATGTCATGAACACGGTGGCCTTGCACCTGACGCGTATAGATGCTCCACAACATCTCACAGCGGCAGGTTGGGGTCTAGATGGATGATCTATCTGTGTATGATATATCTGTAGATGGTCTGTCTGTAGATGACCCATCTGTAGACGGTCTATATGTAGATGATCAATCTGTAGATTATATATCTGTAGATGCTATATCTGTAGATGGTATATCTGTAGATGATCTACATGCATATTATATATATGTAGATGATCTACACGCAGATGATCTATCTGTAGATGATCTGCCGGTCCAACGTGTGTAACATTCGACTATTAAAAAACCGGTTTATTGGCAGGCACGTCAAGGAGACAGACATCCCTGTAAACCACAACTTCCTGGACGCGGTACGAAGCGCACCAGTAGCATTGCACCAAATGTTTTTATGCGCCGTATGTGCATCGGTTGTTTGTATTCGCCGCATGTGCATCCAATGTTTGTATGCGCCGCATGTGCATCGAATGATTGTATGCGCCGTATGTGCATCGAATGTTTGTATCGCCGTATGTGCATCGAATGTATGTATGCGCCGTATGTGCATCGATTGTTTGTATGCTCCGTATGCGCATCAAATTTTTGTATAACATTGCACCGAATGTTTGTATGCGCCGTATGTGCATCGAACATTTGTATGCGCCGTATGCGCATGGAACATTTGTATGCGCCGTATGTGCATCCCAGGTGTTTCTTCATTCAGCATCTGCTGTGCCGAACACAGCTTGCGAAGCCCAGGGAAGAAACCCGGATGACTGCATACTATTGTTTATGTATACATACTTAAAGTACACTGCTATTGATACGCCTTCCGAGTCGTGTACTGGACTGTACCTCACGCCTCCTCATGAAGTAGGACTTCCGAGTCCTGAGGAGTTGCAACATATATATATATATATATATTATATATATCACAACTGTGATACCCTGTGAAAATCAACACACCACTTCATCCACACAGACATCGTTTTACCCGATATACAAAATAACGAAATTTACCTGCGGGCCGTCACGAGGTCAGAAAGGGCACAAAATCCTGGCTTGGCTGACACAACCCAGCGACTACCCCACGTCTGCTCCCGCTGGCAGCAGGGACCTCGTGGTGCGTGCTTGCGCCCCGACGTGGCGATCCTGACCTGCACTTGATGTGTTTCTCAAAAGGAATGGCTACATGCAGGTCCCTCGAATCACCGAAAACAACCGTACTATATCCCAGTCCCCGATACAGACAAGCCTTATTCTCTCTACCAATATACCCTGTTTTGTTCGTTACTTCGGTAGCGGAGGCCGTTACGTCTTCTGCGAACAAAACTACCCTTTTCTCCCTAGGGTACAAAACAACGAAATTTACAAGCGGGCCGATACGAGGTCCACCACATTCTTACTCCCACACGCCCCAACTCGAGCGCAAAAACAAAAACCACCCACCAAGCGTATACCAAGAACCATCAGTCTTGCCTTAGACACCCTGCTGTTGTATGTACTATCGTACGATATGGCCCACTAGCGGTAGCGTAACCATTGCAACATGCATGCATAACGCCAATTCACGGAAACCTTGACTGCGCTCACCAAGTGCACCAGATACCGTAGTTTAAGTCGCAAGGGTGGCATATGGCAATCGCGAAGTAAAACGAGTGTCTACAGGGTTTTACTAGCTCTCCACGCACCGCTACTATCAGCGCAGCAAAGCTGGCAGCAGTGCATTCGGTTTGCTGTACTACTACTGCAGTTCAGCGAACCTATGTACTGCCCACAACCCCGAGTGGGTGGCAGGGATTGGTTTCATGCTTCATACCTGCCAACAACTTCTGTGACGCTTGCCGCGGGCGATTGGTCGCCAATATCCCAGGGGAGGGGGGGTATTGTTTTCGACCGGAAATCTCACGCGCGCACCGACCCAACTACATCCCTTTCAGCTGTACATGACACAACACGAAACGCACGCAATCATGCCTACATCTGATGGGAAAACTGGCACTATTGTAGAGTAGCCACGCCCGTGTCAAGCGTGGGGCTAGACACACGCATGCATCACCATGGTAACACGTAAAATTCTCGTTCCTCGATCAGAAGGTGCAACACCACCCCCCTCCCCTCCCCCTTCCCCTCTCTGGTCTAGCTATTATAAGCCGCCAGAGGTAAGCAGCTTGGCGTGCGGTGACACAAAGCTAAAGTAGCCCACCATAACCAACGGACGTTGCTGGAAGAGAGAGACAACTTGTCTCTGGGCACTCTGCTCTCTTGGGGAGATATCGGTGACGCCACAGCCTTCACTCCAGCCTGGACAGAGAACGAAATGAAAAAGACCACACGCACACATACACAACATGTGCTTCAGAGCGAGGAAACAATGACGAAACACAATAAAACGACGAGCTTCATACATCATAGCAATCAGTCTCAAAGAGCTCTGACTTGGGTTAGGAGATGAGATACGCTGAACTAACCTAACCGTCCGAGTTGCCTTGAAAGGAGTAGCGCGACGCACGTGCAACATTACACCAACCGTATGTTATTACGTAAGGTTGATAAGATCGTATACCTCGCTCTTATGGCGGCAATATCTATCGTAGTGGGTTATGAACAGGGCTCAAGCAAGCAATAAGGTTTGTACGAAGGGGGGGGGGACGCGTGCTACGGTAGAGGTATCACTTTTGGCCGAATCGTTTTCTGAACGATCGGGCTTCTTAACCCAAATTCGTCGGAGTTTCATTTTTTGTGACGAATAATGTTTCAGAGTATACTTCGGTCATGATATTTACCTTCCGGCAGCACTTTTATTTTCCTCCAAAATCATTGTTTTCTGTGAGGTATGACGCTCCTTAAGTGAGGAGCTCAGAAAGAAAATGGTGCACCTCTATCGTAGCATGCGTCGGGGGTGGAATGGTTCCTATACAGCAGTAGAAACTCCCAAACCGTACAAGGCGTTCCTTTTCCGCGTGACCACCAGGGAAAATGCCGAACGAAACCTAGCTAGTCGTATGAAGCCAATCGGGCATCTACTACAGTANATTCTTACTCCCACACGCCCCAACTCAAGCGCAAAAAAACAACCACGCCCACCAAGCGTATACCAAGAACCATCAGTCTTGCCTTAGACACCCTGTTGTTGTATGTACTATCGTACGATATGGCCCACTAGCGGTAGCGTAACCATTGCAACATGCATGCATAACGCCAATTAACGGAAACCTTGACTGCGCTCACCAAGTGCACCAGGTACCGTAGGTTCAGTCGCAAGGGTGGCATATGGCAATCGCGAAGTAAAACGAGTGTCGACAGGGTTTTTAATGTCTCTCCACGCACCGCTACTATCAGCGCAGCAAAGCTAGCAGCAGTGCATTCGGTTTGCTGTACTAGTGCTGCAGATCAGCGAACCTATGTACTGCCCACAACCCCGAGTGGGTGGCAGGGATAGGTTTCAGGCTTCATACTTGCCGACAACTTCTGTAACGCTTGCCGCGGGCGATTGGTCGCCAATATCCCAGGGGAGGGGGGGTATTGTTTTCGACCGGAAATCTCACGCGTGCACCGACCCAACTACATCCCTTTCAGCTGTACATGACACAACACGAAACGCACGCAATCATGCCTACATCTGATAGGAAAACTGGCACTATTGTAGAGTAGCCACGCCCGTGTCAAGCGTGGGGCTAGACACACGCATGCATCACCATGGTAAAACGTAAACTTCTCGTTCCTCGATCAGAAGGTGCAACACCACCCCCCTCCCCTCCCCTTTCTCCTCTCTGGTCTAGCTATTATAAGCAGCCAGAGGTAAACAGCTTGGCGTGCGGTGACACAAAGCTAAAGTAGCCCACCATAACCGACGGACGTTGCTGGAAGAGAGAGACAACTTGTCTCTGGGCACTCTGCTCTCTTGGGGAGATATCGGTGACGCCACAGCCTTCACTCCAGCCTGGACAGAGAACGAAATGAAAAAGACCACACGCGCACATACACACATGTGCTTTCAGAGCGAGGAAACAATGACGAAACACAATAAAACGACGAGCTTCATACATGATAGCAATCAGACTCAAAGAGCTCTGACTTGGGTTAGGAGATAAGATACGCTGAACTAATCTAACCGTCCGAGTTGCCTTGAAAGGAGTAGCGCGACGCACGTGCAACATTACACCAACCGTATGTTATTACGTAAGGTTGATAAGATCGCATACCTCGCTCTTATGGCGGCAATATCTATCGTAGTGGATCATGAACAGGGCTAGAGCAAGCAATAAGGTTTGTACGAGGGGGGGGGGGGCGCGTGCTACGGTAGAGGTATCACTTTTGGCCGAATCGTTTTCTGAACGATCGGGCTTCTTAACCCAAATTCGTCGGAGTTTCATTTTTGTGACGAATAATGTTTCAGAGTATACTTCGGTCATGATATTTACCTTCCGGCAGCACTTTTATTTCCCTCCAAAATCATTGTTTTCTGTGAGGTATGACGCTCCTTAAGTGAGGAGCTCAGAAAGAAAATGGCGCACCTCTATCGTAGCATGCGTCGGGGCTGGGATGGTTCCTATACAGCAGTAGAAACTCCCAAACCGTACAAGGCGTTCCTTTTCCGCGTGACCACCAGGGAAAATGCCGAACGAAACCTAGCTAGTCGTATGAAGCCAATCGGGCATCTACTACAGTAGTACTGTAGACACATAAGTGTTGTGCATGCAGTTTACAACAAAAAACAAAAATCGAGGGAAGAGGCCTACAGTGCAGCACAGCAGTAGTAACATGCAAGGGAACGTAAGACAGCAGACCTACTTGACGGAGAGTGGTGTGGCTCTCGGGCGCAACAACAAAGAAAAATGGACAATCACGTCCACCTACCAGGTAACCTATAAGGCATTTCTTACCGGCAAATTCCCACCCCCCCCCGGGAGTGCAGTGTCTCTACTCGGTTGGGTAGTGTTCCACGGCCATGTCGACCATCTCCAACTCGCACGGCATCGTCTCCTTGCCAAGCCCCACGATCTCTCGAATTTCGGCGATAAATGCTTCCTGGGTGTTGTTTGGACCAACGACGACGAACACGCGGGTATGTTTCGAATCGGTGTGAGATCGGCCCCTGGCGGGAGGGTGTACCCTAGCCGGGAAATAAAACACAGGACCACGATTGAACATCGCTCCAAGGGCTGGAAGGTTCTTCAATATGTGCCATATTCCTCCCTCTTTGTACGGCACTCGGAACTGTACTGACTGGGGTAACTTTCGGCTATCTAGGACAGGAGACCAGAGACGGCCTGATTTAGCCTTGAGTCATTGCCGCATGACCACGACTCCGCGGCGTTCTTTTCAGCCACAGCAGCTGCTACTATACTACAGATGCAAAAGCCCAGACAGAAGGTACAATGGAAGACCGGCCTAATTGGGCGCGGCAAGGTCTCTGCTGGCCCTATCGAACAGCATGGTACTGCGGAATAGGAGACCCATCGTTTGGGTTGAGTCAAGACCTCTCCAGGCCTCAGAACACTACTACTGGAGTTTCGGCGTAGGAGGGAGTCAGCCATCGGAGGGAAAACCGCGACCTCCTATCTGATATCTCTGCTCAACAGAAGTGATGGCTGTTGTTGGCTGTGCGGTGAAGGGGGGGGGGGGGCATACGTGCCGTTAGAAATGTCATATATGGTTGCAGTAGTCTCACCGCGAGCTCCATCCCCGCCTCCAAGGCACCCTGCAGCATCTCGAGGATCAGCTTGGCATCCTTCTGGATGCCCCCCAACGCTCCCCCCTGGTTGTCCGGAGCGTGTGACGGGCGAACGAGTGATCATGGGACGAAAGGGGCGAGTATAGGAGCATGCAGCGGTTAGCGAATACATCGCTTGCTATACGCTATACTCGTAAGGCGTAACTGTTTCATGCGAAGACCTGCGGAGACGCTGCGAAGATCGTCTGAACCATTCAGCGAGCACCCAACGCCTGGCGTCAAAAACGACGGCATTGACTGTACTGTACAGGTATCCACTTGAGAGGAATCACCAGTTCAGTCAGTGCCGTGTGCAAGGATACCCTGCTGCAGCCACAAGCAGTACACAGACTGTACAGGTATTATACACCTCCGTTTTCTATCAAACAAAGCCCTCTGAAAAGCAACGAAGCAAACTGTGCACAGGAAGGAACAACCGCAGGTGTGCAATGTATGCGCTTTTAAGTTGCTGCATATGTGCGAGCCTTCAACTTCTTAGTTAGGTGGTGTAACAGATGTCCTCGTTGCCCATACGACAGGTGCTCTTAACAGACCTAACAGCTAACTTATTCTCTCAGGTGTCATGGTGTCGCTGCAAAATCCGGCTTTGTTATTTTGTGTTGTTTGTCGCCTGATCGAGGGTATGTCGAAATAGTATCATAGCAACTTCAGGCGCTCAATGTTTGTCACAATACCAAGATCTGGATCATGTCATGGCCTCCTATTGCTCGTTCACAACTCACAGCCAACGACGCGTGCTACGGTAGAGGAGGTATACCTTTTTTTGGCTGAATCGTTTTCCGAACGATCGGCCTCCTTAACTNGGGGGGGGGGGGCATACGTGCCGTTAGAAATGTCATATATGGTTGCAGTAGTCTCACCGCGAGCTCCATTCCCGCCTCCAAGGCACCCTGCAGCATCTCGAGGATCAGCTTGGCATCCTTCTGGATGCCCCCCAACGCTCCCCCCTGGTTGTCCGGAGCGTGTGACGGGCGAACGAGTGATCATGGGACGAAATGGGCGAGTATAGGAGCATGCAGCGGTTAGCGAATACATCGCTTGCTATACGCTATACTCGTAAGGCGTAACTGTTTCATGCGAAGACCTGCGGAGACGCTGCGAAGATCGTCTAAACCATTCAGCGAGCACCCAACGCCTGGCGTCAAAAACGACGGCATTGACTGTACTGTACAGGTATCCACTTGAGAGGAATCACCAGTTCAGTCAGTGCCGTGTGCAAGGATACCCTGCTGCAGCCACAAGCAGTACACAGACTGTACAGGTATTATACACCTCCGTTTTCTATCAAACAAAGCCCTCTGAAAAGCAACGAAGCAAACTGTGCACAGGAAGGAACAACCGCAGGTGTGCAATGTAGTATGCGCTTTTAAGTTGCTGCATCTGTGCGAGCCTTCAAATTCTTAGTTAGGTGGTGTAACCGCTGTTCTCGTTGCCCACACGACAGGCGCTCTTAGCAGACCTAACAGCTAGCTTACTCTCTCAGGTGGCATGGAGTCGCTGCAAAACCCGGCTTTGTTTTTTGTGTTGTTTGTCGCTTGATCGAGGGTATGTCGAAATACTATCATACCAACTTCAGGCGCTCAATGTTTGTCACAATACCAAGATCTGGATCAAGTCATGGCCTCGTATTGCTCGTTCACAACTCGCAACCAACGACGCGTGCTACGGTAGAGAAGGTATACCTTTTTTTGGCTGAATCGTTTTCCGAACGATCGGCCTCCTTAACCCAAATTCGTCGGCACTTTCATTTTTGTGGCGAAATATGTTTCAGACTATACTTCAGTCATAAGATTTATCATCCGGCAGCATTTTTATTTTCCTCCAAAATCATTGTTTTCGGTGAGGTATGACGCTCCTTAAGCGAGGAGCTCAGAAAAAACATGGTGCACCTCTATCGTAGCATGCGCCCAACCCAACTTACGGATTGCGGATTGCGGTCGCTCTATCTGGCCCTTGCATTCGCGGACAGATTGGTAGTCGCGAAACGAACCTTGAAGCAGTTTCATACTGGCACACCAGCCACCATTACAGCAGTACAACAAACACAAAGAAAGGTCTATAATAATTAACTGGCGCGCATTTGATTGAACACGTATTGCGCAATAATCAGGCCTGCTTTGTTTATCTACAGCACTCACCGCTTGGTCCTTCAAGTAGTACTTGAACTCGATTAAGAAGTCCATGTCTAGCCACCATGTTGATCGAACCATGCCAGTGAACGCTTGATCTAGCTCGTAGAGCCACATCGACATGGAAGGCATCTTCCGCCAAGAGCCTTTAACTGTACTCGTAGAAGGCTACGCACAGCTGCCACGAGCGCTGTGCTGCAGATAAAAGGCGGTCGGTAAGAGTACTGTACTACAGTACGGCAAGGTAGCAGTACCAGACCGCGGTCAGTGCTCGCTGTAGAAAGAAGGACCGGGTGAAGAACAAGCTGGGAAGATGCTGCTGCTGCTGCTGTTGCGCGATGTGCGATGTTGTGCGGTGCGATGTGCTAGTGTAGTGCGATGTTGTTGTGAAGAACGCCTCTTGTTTATCGAGGAAACACCGCTCGCTGTCAAGATTGGTGGCTATCCTATTTGTCCTTGCTTCTGCGACGAGCGCTGTACGTATGGACGCCTGTGATGATGCCTTGCACGAAGAGCGCTGATGGGGAAGACCGGTCGTCTCGCTGTGGAGGAAACTGCTGTTGATACCCAGTGCTGCCAAGGCTGCCGCGTTGTACGCTGCTGCTGCCGTACTCCGTCGATACCCTCTAGAGCCACCGGAGAGGACTGCTGCTGTGGCTCCCGTTCTCTGTTATGGAGAAAACCGTAGGACACAAGTCTGCTGCTGCTGTTGTTGCAAAAGGCTGGGACTTGTGAAGAGCGCGCTGTGTGATAGAGCGTCTTGTCTTGCACGCGGACAGTAGGTGGTGCTCGCTTGGCCCAGGTACAGCGGTAAGAGTATGCAGGAAGCTTATCGGTTTTGGCGCGATGGATCACGGTGATGACTCTCGGGCGAGATGGCGCTTCTTCTGTGCTGTTGTACCGGGTGTGCGCGGAGCAGGATACGCAGGAGCTTTGATGCACTTCGGATGGACTGGAGGGAATTCAAACAAAAAACAAGTTGCAGCGGGTCAATAAAACAATCTCGGGATTGCGTTGACCAATCACACATCCCCGAAACATCAGTATTTCACCAATGTTCTACTGATTGGCCCAGCTGGAGGTAGGATCCAAATATCTAAGATCCATAAATCCAAAATCCAAAAAATCCTAAATCCAAAAATATCCTATAACGGTTATTTTAGATGTATACCCCTCTGTCCGGAAATGTAAGGATCGTTTGTCGTTTTCAACAATGAACAATCGTTCCTTACATTCTCGGACAGATTGATACCGAAGCCAATCGTGAATGGTGCTGATGTATGATATCTATCATAGATCTATTCTTCGAATAAAGTCTACCGGTGTACCTCAGGCCAGGTAGGTATGGATTGTACCAAGGGCACCAGCACTAAGAAAGGGAGGCCGAGGCCTAACACCGGAAAATAAGAACTTCAGGACCCGTACGTACATATGGCAGGTACACTACTGCTGTAGCCCAGCACCCTGTCCAAAACCAGAAACCGTCGTAATCGGGGTCGGTATCGCTGCTTCGTAGGGTCGTTCTTATCGAGCAACTTTTTTCCAAAATTTCCAAATATTTTTTTCGCGCAATTTTTAGGACTTCCATATTTTCCAAAAATAATTTCCAAAATTTGGAATGCGAAGCCTTCCAAATATTTTGCCCTCTGTAAAAATNCAGCACTCACCGCTTGGTCCTTCAAGTAGTACTTGAACTCGATTAAGAAGTCCATGTCTAGCCACCATGTTGATCGAACCATGCCAGTGAACGCTTGATCTAGCTCGTAGAGCCACATCGACATGGAAGGCATCTTCCGCCAAGAGCTTTTAACTGTACTCGTATAAGGCTACGCACAGCTGCCACGAGCGCTGTGCTGCAGATAAAAGGCGGTCGGTAAGAGTACTGTACTACAGTACGGCAAGGTAGCAGTACCAGACCGCGGTCAGTGCTCGCTGTAGAAAGAAGGACCGGGTGAAGAACAAGCTGGGAAGATGCTGATGCTGCTGCTGTTGCGCGATGTGCGATGTTGTGCGGTGCGATGTGCTAGTGTAGTGCGATGTTGTTGTGAAGAACGCCTCTTGTTTATCGAGGAAACACCGCTCGCTGTCAAGATTGGTGGCTATCCTATTTGTCCTTGCTTCTGCGACGAGCGCTGTACGTATGGATGCCTGTGATGATGCCTTGCACGAAGAGCGCTGATGGGGAAGACCGGTCGTCTCGCTGTGGAGGAGACTGCTGTTGATACCCAGTGCTGCGAAGGCTGCCGCGTTGTACGCCGCTGCTGCCGTACTCCGTCGATACCCTCTAGAGCCACCGGAGAGGACTGCTGCTGTGGCGTGTGGCCGTTCTCTGTTATGGAGAAAACCGTAGGACACAAGTCTGCTGCTGCTGCTGTTGTTGCAAAAGGCTGGGACTTGTGAAGAGCGCGCTGTGTGATAGAGCTTCTTGTCTTGCACGCGGACAGTAGGTGGTGCTCGCTTGGCTTAGGTACAGGGATAAGAGTATACAGGAAGCTTATCGGTTTTGGCGCGATGGATCACGGTGATGACTCTCGGGCGAGATGGCGCTTCTTCTGTGCTGTTGTATCGGGTGTGCGCGGAGCAGGATACGCAGGAGCTTTGATGCACTTCGGATGGACTGGAGACTGGAGGACATGCAAACAAAAAACAAGTTGCAGCGGGTCAATAAAACAGTCTCGGGATTGCGTTGATCAATCACACATCCCCGAAACATTAGTATTTCACCAATGTTCTACTGATTGGCCCAGCTGGAGGTAGGATCCAAATATCTAAGATCCATAAATCCAAAATCCAAAAAATCCGAAATCCAAAAATATCCTATAACGGTTATTGTAGATGTATACCCCTCTTGTCCGGAAATTTAAGGATCGATTGTTGTTTTTAACAATGAACAATCGTTCCTTACATTCTCGGACAGATTGATACCGAAGCCAATCGTGAATGGTGCTGTGGTATGATATCTATCATAGATCTAGTCTTCGAATAAAGTCTACCGGTGTACCTCAGGCCAGGTAGGTATCGATTGCGCCAAGAGCAACAGCACGAAGAAAGGGAGGCCGAGGCCAGACACCGGAAAATAAGAACTTCAGGACCCGTACGTACATATGGCAGGTAATCTACTGCTGTAGCCCAGCACCCTGTCCAACACCAGAAACCGTCGTAATCGGGGTCGGTATCGCTGCTTCTTTTTTACTACCGCATACCTGGTATTCATACGTATAATATATACAGTACTACGAGTAGCACGGGATGACGGGTATCTTGGTATGATATCTATTTTATACCTCACGACCTCGATGCAGTCTGAGTTCGCGCAGAGAACATTGTCAACATACCTGTGAGGTACGCCCAGTCTCCTGTTATTGTTGTAGTATTGCCCGGTGAACGGCAGGGAGTGGTGAGCGCGAAGTAGTGAACCAGAGTCTCTGTGATCTTGTCGTCGCTGCTGGTGAGGGTGACGATGCGTTGCTGTCGAGTGGGCCGATCGCGATTATTGGAGATACGAAAATCCAGATAGGAGATAGAAGATGCAGATTATTGGTATCGAGGTTGGTATCCCGGTATTGGGTGCTATGCGGAGGTGGCGTGCTGGCTGTTCTGGCGTCGTGGTGATCGCTTTGCGTGGTCCGGTCGATGCGTTGAGCAACACACAGGTAGTATACGTCGCTGTTGCTGCTGCTGCTGCTGTTGTCGTCGGGATAGCGTTGTGTCAATGAATAAATGGCACCACCCGTCAATGTTGACTCCAGCATCGAGTATGATGGCCTAAAACGTAAAACGGTTTTGCTATGAGTACTGGGCGTGGTGGACGACGATAAGATTATTGGTTGAGAATTCCACCGCATGTCGTAGATATTTCTCGTCCGGCCGTTGCACAGCGGACACTGTCCTTTCGTCATCATTACCCAGTAACGTCGCACCTATTACGCTTCGTATCTACTACGGGATAGACCGAATAGACTACTCTATTAATAGAGTATCAAGAACAATGAAAACATACAAACCTGCCGCGCTACGTAATACAACAATAGTCGGTGGCTTATGTTTTCACTAAACGGCGTGAAAACAATGTTGAACGTACGAGTACGAGTTTCACGCACAGAAGCTATCCGCGTAAAAGCGTGACAGTAGTCTCCTTACCTGCATATATATGCTAACATAGTGGCCCCTCTGTATTCACACGTAGTGTGTGCGTGTTTCCCGGTGATGGTATTAATAATACGAGTAGTGTGTGTGTTTTCGCATAAAACCGTTATGTCTACCCGATATCCCAGCGGCTAGCCTCTGTAGAACGAGGGTGGTACTGTACAGACTCAATATGTAAACACACAGTCTGTTAACCTTGTTTGTCATCCGGCTATATACACTTCTGTATGTGCAGCACGTAGGTAGCTTGTTTATAAGAATCAACGAGGAAATTACTGCAAACAAATATCGACCACTCATAAAATAAAAGTACTTAAGTATATACTGTAGCATTTGCTACAGTACGTTCATATCATACGGTTTAGAGCAGGCCCCGCCCCAATGAATGACAGTTTAGCCACATGAAAACGTTGCACGTTGGTAGCGGCGTACGCACGCATGCTCCCCGTCCGAACCCTGAAGGAGCTGCCTTCGTTGGTTACGACGTACGCATACTCCGCGTACGCCAGCATTATTATCATGTATCTCCATGCGGTGCGCCGTATCTGGCAATGCCGCGTTGGTGTAGAGACAGAGTTGCCGTGGTCCACAGGGCGNGAGGTTGATATCCCGGTATTGGGTACTATGCGGAGGTGGCGTGCTGGCTGTTCTGGCGTCGTGGTGATCGCTTTGCGTGGTCCGGTCGATGCGTTGAGCAACACACAGACAGGTAGTATACGTCGCTGCTGCTGCTGCTGCTGCTGCTGCTGCTGCTGCTGCTGCTGCTGCTGTCGTCGGGGTAGCGTTGTGTCAATGAATAAATGGCACCACCCGTCAATGTTGACTCCAGCATCGAGTATGCATGGCCTAAAACGTAAAACGGTTTTGCTACGAATACTGATTGTGGTGGACGACGATAAGATTATTGGTTGAGAATTCCACCGCATGTCGTAGATATTTCTTGTCCGGCCATTGCACAGCGGACACTGTCCTTCCGTCAGCATTACCCAGTAACGTCGCACCTATTACGCTATCCACTACGGGATAGACCGGATAGACTACTCTAGAGTATCAAGAACAATGAAAACATACAACCCTGCCGCGCTAATACAAAAATAGTCGGTGCCATATTTTGTTCACTTAACGGCGTGAAAACAATGTTGAACGTACGAGTACGAGTTTCACGCACAGAAGCGTGGAGGAACCGGACGCATTACTCGTACATGCTATCCGCGTAAAAGCGTGACAGCAGTCTCCTTACCTGCATATGCTAACATAGTGGCCCCTCTGTATCCATACGTAGTGTGTGCGTGTTTCCCGGCGATGATATTAATAATACGAGTAGTGTGTGTGTGTTTTCACGTTAAACCGTTATTTCTACCCGATATCCCAGCGGCTAGCCTCTGTAGAACGAGGGTGGTACTGTACAGACTCAATATATATGTAAACAAACAGTATGTTAACCTTGTTTGTCATCCGGCTATATACACTTCTGTATGTGCAGCACGTAGCTTGTTTCTAAGAATCAACGAGAAAATTACTGCAAACAAATATCGACCACTCATAAAATAAAAGTACTTACAAGTATATACTGTAGCCTTTGCTACAGTACGTTCATATCATACGGTTTAGAGCAGGCCCCGCCCCAATGAATGACAGTTCAGCCACATGAAAAAAGTTGCACGCTGGTAGCGGCGTACGCACACATGCTCCCCGTCCGAACGCTGAAGAAGCTGCCGTCTTTGGTTACGGCGTACGCATACTCCGCGTACGCCAGCATTGTTATGTATCTCCATGCGGTGCGCCGTATCCGGCAATGCCGCGTTGGTGTAGAGACAGAGTTGCCGTGGTCCACAGGGCGCTTTTTCTTAATCGCGCTGACTCGCAGGCTTGCGCCCGCTTCTTGTCACTGCAGGCGTCACCTACTGTATGTAGTTCCGAGGTGCCGCTCCCCCGTGAGTTATAGACCACCCCTCCCGCGGACCCTCTTTGCTGCCCGCTCCCACAAACTGCTGCCGGCTTCTGTCCACCTCCTCCGTCGTTCGTCGGTGATTGTTGTCTGCCAACGCTGTAGACCGGTTGCTCCCGGTGTTCTCTTCTCCGGCCAGCACATCCGTTTGAGCTACGAGTAATATATGGATTATCGTTAGGATCTCGGCTACATCAGGAGCAGCAGCGTAAAAGCAACACTAGCGGCTTCCACATCATGTTGTGTGAAGAATTCGATTGCCACTTCCTTGTTGAAGGGGGGCATCGAGACAAGTACTGTTAAACTGTATGTTGTACATATTTGTATCAGCAGCCGTAACAGTAGTTGCTTCAGCATCACCATCAGTCGCCTGGTCAAGCGGTGGCATGATGGGGATGGTGTGACCGCACGTCACGCCGTTGTTGGAGCCGATTCACAGGGTGTAGTTTCGTACGCCTCGCGCCTCGTAGTATGTCGTCGTCCTCTGGTTGATCCGTCGTGTTTGATACCGACGTCGCCCACCTTGTCGATGTTGCGGCCCGGCTTGTTGATTGGCAGGGGACACCATCTTCGACGGCGGCGTCTCGATGAACACGGCGTTCCTGCTCTTATCCGCCGTCTGGTGTGATGTTGCGTCGTAGAAGGCCGCACGCCTTGGTGTCCTGGTTGTGCCCGCCGAGCATTCCCACCCACCAAGACCTGTCCTCCAGCTTCTTGGTGCGCGTTTCGATGCGTACAGGAAGCCCTGGATCCGATGGTCCTGACGTTGGTGCAGTGTTGTCTCCTTTCTCATGAAGAGCCTTGTTACGGGGTCCCCGTCTCAGAGCTTCGCTTAGTTCGGTGTCCGGTTTGCCGCCAGGTACGCGGCGGGGAACTTTAGCTCTCCCGAAAGGAATTTCACCTTATAGGGTGGTGGTTTATTATTGTATGAGCTCCTCACATGAGGAGCTCCTTGTCTCGCCTAAACAAGTTACTTCGAAGAAGTTTGTTAGCGTGCCCCGCGACCAAGGCTTGTATGCGCTACGAGTAGTCCTACACGAGTGAAAAGCGTGATACGAACCGGTAGTTGCTTACTTGAGGAAGCTTAACCGGTCCCAGTGACAAAATATTGCCTCAGAAGGAAAAAACTAACTGAAACTCCTGTACGGTATACGAAACCCCTTTATGGTATACCGTGGGATGAGACCCTCCCGTAAGGCATTACGGGAGCCCGCTGTCCTCCAGTAGGCACCTCGTAAGTCCCGCGCCAGAGGCCTCCGAGCGTTCTCCGAAGACACTCCTATCTGCCGAAGTTCCGGTTTGTTGAGAAGCTCCAGACTCTTGACGGCGTTGATGTGGCCCAAGCGACGGTGCCATTGATCCGCGTGTACATTCGCATGCAGTGCCCGAGTCTACTCGCCCTGGCTCAATGCTTAACGTGTAGAGGTCGCTCGCGGCGCTACCCTGCTTGCTGTAGCGGGATGCTGGTGAAATCGTTTCGTCACGATCCGCGACTCGCTCAGGGCGATAATGGTTGTAGGTCCCAGCTCCGTTGCGCTCGGAGCCCAAAAGAGATTGCACTCAATGCTGGGCACCACCACAACTGGCAGCCTTGCTTGCTGGCTAACCCCGGTATCGTCAATGATGCAACCGCTGCCGGTTCCTTTAGGATCCCTTTTAGCTTGTAGTTCCCGGCCGTGGTTATTTTGCGTGGTTGTTTCAGCCGTACATGATCGGATGGCCGTTCCCGTGGTCCGGGGTGGTCAGTCGTCGAGGTAGTGCTCAGATGCTCCGCTGTCCACCAGCAGCTTGACAGAGCCTTCGATGTTACCGAAAGTCCATTACTCTTGCATGCCTCCGCCCGTCTCCGTCAGGACCGTCGAGTAGCCGCCGCTCCCTGGTAGCACCGAAACGTCGAAGCGTTTCTGACCTGCTGAGCTCCTTTTCGCGTGCCTCTTGTCGACCTCTCCTGAGGTGCCGGCTCGGCGGCCGTGCTTGCTATGAACGAGCATCTTCCCATATAGCCCCCCGTCACCTCCCATGTAATCTCCTACCGTTGTTGTCGTGGCTGGATCGGACGGATGACGGCTGTACATATTGGGGAAGTTGGCGTTGCCGGTGTTGACTCTTGGTCGCTGTGGCTGGTGGCGTTGCGGAGGGAGCATTCAGACGCATGCTGCGATAGAGGTGCACCATGTTTTTTCTGAGCTCCTCACTAAAGGAGCGTCACGCCTCACCGAAAAAACGATTTTGGAGGGAAATAGAAGTGCAGCCGGATGAGAAATCTTATGACCGAAGCATAGTCTGAAACATATTTCGTCTCACAAGAATTAAAGTCCGACGAACTTTGATTAAGGAGCACGATCGTTCAGAAAAGCATTCAGCCAAAAAGTGCTACCTCTACCGTAGCACGTGTCATCATCTTGGATCTCTCCTGTCGCGTCATCGACCAGCTGACGCACGCTACGGTAGAGGTTGCACCAAACAATGACTGAGGCAAACAAGAATGCTATCCGACGAAAAGAAAAATCCTATGGCTTTAAGTATACTCTGAACAATGTTGCAACACTATTGATATAATGAAAGTCCGACCATTATGGATTAAGGAGCCTTTAATAGATCATTCAAAAAACGTTTCTGCCAAAATAAGGTATACCTCTATCATATATAGCACGCGTCAGCTGCACTGCCGCCGCGACCCCCCTCTTCCACCGCCGCCGCCGCCGCCGCCGTTCTTCTCCCAGTGCGGTTTCCCTCCGTTGTTGTGCCCGCGCTTCTTCTTGTCATTGCTCTGCGGGCATTCATTTGCCGCAGTGAAACCGTACTCACTGTACAGATGAAGCACTGAACCCCGCTCGAGCCACCTCGCGCATGCATGGCAACCCCGCGGGCCACAACACTGGTTTTCCGCGCGACGAGGAGCGAGCTCGGTTGTCTGCCTAGATGTTCCGTAGCTGTTCCCTCCACGCGATCAAACCCGAACTCGCGCTGGTTGTAGCTGCAGTTGTGCACACACTCGTAATCGTGTTCGTCCGGGAGGCTCTTCAGGGTTCTGCCTTCGATGTGTTGGTCCGGAATGACTTCCCCATGTTCATGGAGTCGGTCCCGCGCTCCATCCATCGCGCACAGCCACAGATGTCGGGATCCTGTCTGGGGTTCAGCTCGGAGTTGCAGAACACTTCGGAGCCGGCCGCGCGACCCTGCATTGGCAATCCCGTTATTATGCGTGTTAACCAGTGCTACTGTCGTCACGCTGTTGTTTCCGTCGCCAATGCCGTCGTCGATTGAACTGACCTCAAACTGTTCGGCTAGGCTTCTGGGTGTCATCGTTTTGTTGAGAGGAAGAGGATGGAGAGTAGAACTGGTTGTTGTCGACATTCCACCGCTCTATGGCGCATGCATGCTACGGTAGAGCTACCACCAGGTTTGTTTTTACAAGAGTGGTAACTCGAGGAGCTCCATGCCCTCACCCAAAAACTGAATTTTCGGAGGAAAATAAAAAGCGCTACGTACCCGATGAAAAGTAAGTATCAAAATGAAAAAAAAAAAGTGCAACACAAGAATGAATGAAATTCCGACGATGTTGGGTCAAGGAGCCTTTAATAGGTCGCTCAGAAACAAAGTCGGCCAGAATAAGGTATACCTCTATCATAGAACGCGTCCTACGGTTTCTATGATCTCCGCGCTGTTCCCGACGGTGTCAGAGCGATCGCCCTCCGGGTTCGTGCACCCCCTGCCCTGCAAAATCATGAATATTCCTGGGGCGCGCGCCCCCAAGGTGAGAGGTGGACACGCAGTTTCGCCTTCCAGCTGGGAGGAAACGGAGCGGTGTCCCGTCCGTCGGATGGAGGAAGACCCCGCCCGCAAGAGTTGCAATAGTAGAGTGTTGGTCTCCTCCGTCACTGTGTTCTTCTGCTGCAACTGGTGCGTTCTGTCTTACGCTGCAGCAGGTGTGGGATTCCTCAGTTCCAACGCCCGAACTTATCTCTGCCCTATCGAAGCCTATTTTCGCTTTGCAACCGATGCATACCCGTACCTGTACGGGTCTTGATCCCAACGCCCGAACATGTTGCTGCGCTACTGATCCCTCATGGCGTTTTCTAGCGGGCTTGCCCACGTAACTCGCACGCACGGGGTCGGCTTATCTTGGTCCCAACGCCCGCGGTTGCCGCTGCGCTACAGAACCCTCGTGTCGCTTGCTAGTGCGCTTATCCACAACTGATACGGGCTACTACTGGCGCGGTCAGATAGGTGTTGCAATTTCTGCCAAACATTGTGAACTTAACGCAAATTTCACGCCTCGAGTATGCGAACTCAGCCCCTTCTTCGATAAACAAAATGGCAAGACGCAGGTATCCCGCCCCAGAACAGGTTATATAGATCGACACGAGACTAGTGTTGTTCATAAAGCAGTGTACCGTACCCGTACGCCGTGCA
The DNA here is from genome assembly GCA_008828725.1 of Saccharina japonica. Taxonomy (NCBI): domain Eukaryota; class Phaeophyceae; order Laminariales; family Laminariaceae; genus Saccharina; species Saccharina japonica. The sequence goes on along the minus strand of MEHQ01001312.1, from coordinate 112,670 downwards.
GTTTGTCTTGTGTTGTACATCAGTAGATAATCAGTTCAAAGCCAAGTCGTAATTATTTATTCAACTCGCTTTCTATTCTCCCAATGTTTGCACCCCTTTCAGGTGCTGCTGTTCAGTCCTCATCAGCTCGTGTGTGGGTTCCTCGATAGACGTCTCTTCCGATGAACCCTTAACGTACGCACGACGCTGTTGAACGAGGCTTATAATCTATCAGGGATCGCTGTGCGTTCCCCCGATGCTAACGAGGCTCATATGTTGCAGCGCTACGAGCACCAGGGAGTCGCCCTAGGGCGAGGGTATTCTGGGATGTATACCCCCTGATGCATGCAGACGCAGACGTGGGTGCGCACACCAAGTCGTACGCTACAAGGGTATAGTAGCATCCCTGCCAAGCGCTTAATAAGCAAACCGATCGTTGGTGGAGGCGTTGATGCTCTACCCGATCATAAAATCCACAACGCGGGGGTAAGCACAATTCGACGAGAGTTGACGAGCGAAGAAAAAGTGCTAACATATTGTCGCGATGAAAATGCAAGGCAAGAGCCGTAGCGGGGGAGGAGGGAGAAAAGCCTACTTTGTGATCCCGGATCTGAGTTACGACTAGGAAGGAGAGAGAAAGGAAGGGCGAGGATAAAAACATGGGATGGAGACAAACAAACGCATACATCAGTATATCCACCAAGGTACCACATTCTGGGAAGGCTTCTGGCCGAAAGGGTATAGGTCACGCCGCTCCCTTGGCCGTTGGCGATGCTGCGGGGAGATTCACGGATCCGCGCGAATCTCAGCAATCGGACCCTTTCGCGCCAGGCCGGTGAGCAGGCGCGACAAAATCGTTCTGATAATTTGTGCTGGTGGCTTCGGGCCGGTGGTCGCGGGACGCGACGGAACATTCTGCGAAATGTTTGGTGGTCCTAAGCGGCCGTGAACGCGCGACATACTTTTATGAGAACTTTAGGGTGGGCTCGAGTGAGCGCGCGACATGTTCAGTAGAAGCATGCTACGATAGAAGGTGCACCTGTATACAGTACGTACTTTGGCCGAGGCTCCTTCCTATACTAATACTAAGTCAAAAACGGATTTTAGATTAAAAACAAAAAAAGTGCTACCCAAGGAACAATATCTTGACCTATAGCAGTAACGATCCGGAGAAAAATATTCCAAACACAAAAAATGGAATTCCGACCAATATGGGTTAACCCCTTTGAGCCCCCTGGATAGCGACCAACACACTGACGAGCTTGGTGTTACCGGCTGTCTACGGGCAGCTTGAGCGCCCGGGGTTACGGTTAGCATCTTGTTGCGCCCTTGCCATACGAACCATTGCATTGAAACTTGGCCACATTTTCGTATCATCCCCTATCCGCGCAGTTGCCGTTGCCGAAATCGTCACTTTTCATCGCCAATATACCCCGCTGAAGCCCCAAGAGGGTTAAGGAGCTCCTTCATTCAAAAACAAAAAAATCAGCCGAAAAACGGTGTATACCTCTATTGTACCACGTCATGGTAGAGATCCAACCCAGCTAACACGTGTTAGAGTACACACAAGAAAGACTCTGTCATGTCTGTTCGTAACTTAGTCCGATGCCGGTATCTCTACGATGTGATCTACGGTAAGGTCATCGGTAGGACAACCGATCATCGTAGATCAACGAACGGGTCCTAGAACCATGCAGGCAGGTTGTGCGGGCCCCGCTCGGCGATATGAGATAGAGCATGCAGTTCATAAAACACAAACTGCACGGAACTGTCTAGATCAGGATAGGGGGGTTGATAATCTGTCCGAGCTTAAAATCGTTAGAACCAACGCCACCTCGTATACCTTCACCCCCACCCCCCGCTCCTCGGCCCCCTTCAGTACAAAACCCGACCCTCGGCCTAACGCCATCCCCCCCGGATAACGATAAGTTTACCCCAACGTCGCAATCGCATTAGACCAGGGAACGTCATCAAGAGGTTGGTGGAAATCGTTCGAAAGCTTCAAGGTTTCCACACTCGATGGTAGCGAAGTTCCGGGTGGCTGGTTGGATCTATAGCTTCTCATCTACATCAATCAGTGGCGAAGGGTTGCTTGGGGTATAGGTACTTGTTTCTATTTTTCTGACTCCCCGACTCTCACTTCCCTTGGTAGCCCAGCAAATACGTGAGGCGAGACGGCCATGTGCCAATGATGCTGTGTCTCCGTCAAGAGAGAGAGAGACCTACCTGTCAACGCCGTCTGACGCATACTACGATAGAGGTGCACCGTTTTCTGCCTGCTGAGGGTGGTGGCTTGAGGAGCTATATACTAATAGCAAGTAAAAAAGCTGATCTGCAGGTAAACACAAGTGCTATATACCCGATGAACAATCCCATGGCCTATCGATACATAACGAAAATATAGCAACACAAAAATGGAATTCCGACGATGTTGGAGGTAAGGGCCCATTTTAATGAAGAAAAAAAAAACAGTTTGGAAAACAAAAATCAAATCCGCTTTTCATTGGTCAACACGCTCACCAGCACCAAAGATTATGATCTTGGTGGGGGGTGCTGGTGCGTGTGTTGACCAATGAAAAGCGTAGTGACGGAGGAGACCAACACTCTACTATTGCAACTCTTGCGGGCGGGGTCTTCCTCCATCCGACGGAKGGGACACCGCTCCGTTTCCTCCCAAATTTAAATGTTATTTTTCTCAAACCGAATTTGTGTTTATACTCGTTAATATGGGCCCTTGAGGAGCCCATTCATTCAGAAAACCGTTTTAACCTAAAAAGTGCTACCTCTATTATCGTAGCACTTGTTGTCTGTCAAGGTGTTCCCATAGGCTGTGACCCCTCCCCGTTAGAAAAACGCCACGTCGTCTCTACATAACAACCTTTTTGTAGTTTTGCTTTTTGTGTGCTGCTCACGTCTCACCAAAGCGCGGCGCGAACCTGAAAAGGGATGCATCTCGTGGCGTCATAGGCGCGCAGCTCCAAAACAAAAAGAGGCCGATAATTATTATGCGCTTGGCTTTGATAACCAACCCTAATTCTTCTTCCTGACCAGAACCCCCTCAGGGAGCCGTCTCTCAGGATAACGATGTAAGAATATACGTTACTTTGGCATATAATTTGTTTGGTCGGAGCTGGTCCATGTCATGAACACGGTGGCCTTGCACCTGACGCGTATAGATGCTCCACAACATCTCACAGCGGCAGGTTGGGGTCTAGATGGATGATCTATCTGTGTATGATATATCTGTAGATGGTCTGTCTGTAGATGACCCATCTGTAGACGGTCTATATGTAGATGATCAATCTGTAGATTATATATCTGTAGATGCTATATCTGTAGATGGTATATCTGTAGATGATCTACATGCATATTATATATATGTAGATGATCTACACGCAGATGATCTATCTGTAGATGATCTGCCGGTCCAACGTGTGTAACATTCGACTATTAAAAAACCGGTTTATTGGCAGGCACGTCAAGGAGACAGACATCCCTGTAAACCACAACTTCCTGGACGCGGTACGAAGCGCACCAGTAGCATTGCACCAAATGTTTTTATGCGCCGTATGTGCATCGGTTGTTTGTATTCGCCGCATGTGCATCCAATGTTTGTATGCGCCGCATGTGCATCGAATGATTGTATGCGCCGTATGTGCATCGAATGTTTGTATCGCCGTATGTGCATCGAATGTATGTATGCGCCGTATGTGCATCGAATGTTTGTATGCGCCGTATGCGCATCAAATGTTTGTATAACATTGCACCGAATGTTTGTATGCGCCGTATGTGCATCGAATGTTTGTATGCGCCGTATGCGCATGGAACATTTGTATGCGCCGCATGTGCATCCCAGGTGTTTCTTCATTCAGCATCTGCTGTGCCGAACACAGCTTGCGAATCCCAGGGGAGAAACCTGGATGACTGCATGCTATTGTTTATGTATACATACGTTAAAGTACACTGCTATTGATACGCCTTCCGAGTCGTGTACTGAACTGTACCTCACGCCTCCTCACGAAATAGGACTTCCGAGTCCTGAGGAGTTGCAACATATATGTATCACAGCTTTGATACCCTGTGAAAATCAACACACCACTTCATCCACACAGACATCGTTTTACCCGATATACAAAATAACGAAATTTACCTGCGGGCCGATACGAGGTCAGAAAGGGCACAAAATCCTGGCTTGGCTGACACAACCCAGCGACTACCCCACGTCTGCTCGCGCTGGCAGCAGGGACCTCGTGGTGCGTGCTTGCGCCCCGACGTGGGAATCCTGACCTGTTTCTCAAAAGGAATGGCTACATGCAGGTCCCTCGAATCACCGAAAACAACCGTACTATATAGTCCCCGATACAGACAAGCCTCATTCTCTCTACCAATACACCCTGTTTTGTTCGTTACTTCGGTAGCGGAGGCCGTTACGTCGCCTACGAACAAAACTACCCCTTTTCCCCTAGGGTACAAGACAACGAAATTTACAAGCGGGCCGATACGAGGTCCACCACATTCTTACTCCCACACGCCCCAACTCAAGCGCAAAAACAAAAACCACCCACCAAGCGTATACCAAGAACCATCAGTCTTGCCTTAGACACCCTGCTGTTGTATGTACTATCGTACGATATGGCCCACTAGCGGTAGCGTAACCATTGCAACATGCATGCATAACGCCAATTCACGGAAACCTTGACTGCGCTCACCAAGTGCACCAGATACCGTAGTTTAAGTCGCAAGGGTGGCATATGGCAATCGCGAAGTAAAACGAGTGTCTACAGGGTTTTACTAGCTCTCCACGCACCGCTACTATCAGCGCAGCAAAGCTGGCAGCAGTGCATTCGGTTTGCTGTACTACTACTGCAGTTCAGCGAACCTATGTACTGCCCACAACCCCGAGTGGGTGGCAGGGATTGGTTTCATGCTTCATACCTGCCAACAACTTCTGTGACGCTTGCCGCGGGCGATTGGTCGCCAATATCCCAGGGGAGGGGGGGTATTGTTTTCGACCGGAAATCTCACGCGCGCACCGACCCAACTACATCCCTTTCAGCTGTACATGACACAACACGAAACGCACGCAATCATGCCTACATCTGATAGGAAAACTGGCACTATTGTAGAGTAGCCACGCCCGTGTCAAGCGTGGGGCTAGACACACGCATGCATCACCATGGTAACACGTAAAATTCTCGTTCCTCGATCAGAAGGTGCAACACCACCCCCCTCCCCTCCCCCTTCCCCTCTCTGGTCTAGCTATTATAAGCCGCCAGAGGTAAGCAGCTTGGCGTGCGGTGACACAAAGCTAAAGTAGCCCACCATAACCAACGGACGTTGCTGGAAGAGAGAGACAACTTGTCTCTGGGCACTCTGCTCTCTTGGGGAGATATCGGTGACGCCACAGCCTTCACTCCAGCCTGGACAGAGAACGAAATGAAAAAGACCACACGCACACATACACACATGTGCTTTCAGAGCGAGGAAACAATGACGAAACACAATAAAGCGACGAGCTTCATACATCATAGCAATCAGTCTCGAAGAGCTCTGACTTGGGTTAGGAGATAAGATACGCTGAACGAATCTAACCGTCCGAGTTGCCTTGAAAGGAGTAGCGCGACGCACGTGCAACATTACACCAACCGTATGTTATTACGTAAGGTTGATAAGATCGCATACCTCGCTCTTATGGCGGCAATATCTATCGTAGTGGATCATGAACAGGGCTAGAGCAAGCAATAAGGTTTGTACGAAGGGGGGGGGGACGCGTGCTACGGTAGAGGTATCACTTTTGGCCGAATCGTTTTCTGAACGATCGGGCTTCTTAACCCAAATTCGTCGGAGTTTCATTTTTGTGACGAATAATGTTTCAGAGTATACTTCGGTCATGATATTTACCTTCCGGCAGCACTTTTATTTTCCTCCAAAATCATTGTTTTCTGTGAGGTATGACGCTCCTTAAGTGAGGAGCTCAGAAAGAAAATGGTGCACCTCTATCGTAGCATGCGTCGGGGGTGGAATGGTTCCTATACAGCAGTAGAAACTCCCAAACCGTACAAGGCGTTCCTTTTCCGCGTGACCACCAGGGAAAATGCCGAACGAAACCTAGCTAGTCGTATGAAGCCAATCGGGCATCTACTACAGTAGACACATAAGTGTTGTGCATGCAGTTTACAACAAAAAACAAAAATCGAGGGAAGAGGCCTACAGTGCAGCACAGCAGTAGTAACATGCAAGGGAACGTAAGACAGCAGACCTACTTGACGGAGAGTGGTGTGGCTCTCGGGCGCAACAACAAAGAAAAATGGACAATCACGTCCACCTACCAGGTAACCTATAAGGCATTTCTTACCGGCAAATTCCCACCCCCCCCCGGGAGTGCAGTGTCTCTACTCGGTTGGGTAGTGTTCCACGGCCATGTCGACCATCTCCAACTCGCACGGCATCGTCTCCTTGCCAAGCCCCACGATCTCTCGAATTTCGGCGATAAATGCTTCCTGGGTGTTGTTTGGACCAACGACGACGAACACGCGGGTATGTTTCGAATCGGTGTGAGATCGGCCCCTGGCGGGAGGGTGTACCCTAGCCGGGAAATAAAACACGGGACCACGATTGAACATCGCTCCAAGGGCTGGAAGGTTCTTCAATATGTGCCATATTCCTCCCTCTTTGTACGGCACTCGGAACTGTACTGACTGGGGTAACTTTCGGCTATCTAGGACAGGAGACCAGAGACGGCCTGATTTAGCCTTGAGTCATTGCCGCATGACCACGACTCCGCGGCGTTCTTTTCAGCCACAGCAGCTGCTACTATACTACAGATGCAAAAGCCCAGACAGAAGGTACAATGGAAGACCGGCCTAATTGGGCGCGGCAAGGTCTCTGCTGGCCCTATCGAACAGCATGGTACTGCGGAATAGGAGACCCATCGTTTGGGTTGAGTCAAGACCTCTCCAGGCCTCAGAACACTACTACTGGAGTTTCGGCGTAGGAGGGAGTCAGCCATCGGAGGGAAAACGGCGACCTCCTATCTGACATATCTGCTCAACAGAAGTGATGGCTGTGCGGTGAAGGGGGGGGGGGGCATACGTGCTGTTAGAAATGTCATATATGGTTGCAGTAGTCTCACCGCGAGCTCCATCCCCGCCTCCAAGGCACCCTTCAGCATCTCGAGGATCAGCTTGGCATCCTTCTGGATGCCCCCCAACGCTCCCCCCTGGTTGTCCGTAGCGTGTGACGGGCGAACGAGTGAGCATGAGACAAAAGGGGCGAGTATAGGAGCATGCAGCGGTCAGCGAATACATCGCTTGCTATGCTCGTAAGGCGTAACTGTTTCATGCGGAGACCTGCGGAGACGCTGCGAAGATCGTCTGAACCATTCAGCGAGCACCCAACGCCTGGCGTCAAAAACGACGGCATTGACTGTACTGTACAGGTATCCACTTGAGAGGAATCACCAGTTCAGTCAGTGCCGTGTGCAAGGATACCCTGCTGCAGCCACAAGCAGTACACAGACTGTACAGGTATTATACACCTCCGTTTTCTATCAAACAAAGCCCTCTGAAAAGCAACGAAGCAAACTGTGCACAGGAAGGAACAACCGCAGGTGTGCAATGTAGTATGCGCTTTTAAGTTGCTGCATCTGTGCGAGCCTTCAAATTCTTAGTTAGGTGGTGTAACCGCTGTTCTCGTTGCCCACACGACAGGCGCTCTTAGCAGACCTAACAGCTAGCTTACTCTCTCAGGCGCTGCAAAATCCGGCTCTGTTTTTTGTGTTGTTTGTCGCTTGATCGAGGGTATGTCGAAATACTATCATACCAACTTCAGGCGCTCAATGTTTGTCACAATACCAAGATCTGGATCAAGTCATGGCCTCGTATTGCTCGTTCACAACTCGCAACCAACGACGCGTGCTACGGTAGAGAAGGTATACCTTTTTTTGGCTGAATTGTTTTCCGAACGATCGGGCTCCTTAACCCAAATGCGTCGGCACTTTCATTTTTGTGGCGAAATAGGTTTCAGACTATACTTCGGTCATAAGACTTTTCATCCGGCAGCACTTTTATTTTCCTCCAAAATCATTGTTTTCGGTGAGGTATGACGCTCCTTAAGCGAGGAGCTCAGAAAAAACATGGTGCACCTCTATCGTAGCATGCGTCCAACCCAACTTACGGATTGCGGATTGCGGTCGCTCTATCTGGCCCTTGCATTCGCGGACAGATTGGTAGTCGCGAAACGAACCTTGAAGCAGTTTCATACTGGCACACCAGCCACCATTACAGCAGTACAACAAACACAAAGAAAGGCCTATAATAATTAACTGGCGCGCTTTTGATTGAACGCGCATTGCGCAATAATCAGGCCTGCTTTTGTTTATCTACAGCACTCACCGCTTGGTCCTTCAAGTAGTACTTGAACTCGATTAAGAAGTCCATGTCTAGCCACCATGTTGATCGAACCATGCCAGTGAACGCTTGATCTAGCTCGTAGAGCCACATCGACATGGAAGGCATCTTCCGCCAAGAGCCTTTAACTGTACTCGTAGAAGGCTACGCACAGCTGCCACGAGCGCTGTGCTGCAGATAAAAGGCGGTCGGTAAGAGTACTGTACTACAGTACGGCAAGGTAGCAGTACCAGACCGCGGTCAGTGCTCGCTATAGAAAGAAGGACCGGGTGAAGAACAAGCTGGGAAGATGCTGCTGCTGCTGCTGTTGCGCGATGTGCGATGTTGTGCGGTGCGATGTGCTAGAGTGCGATGTTGTTGTGAAGAACGCCTCTTGTTTATCGAGGAAACACCGCTCGCTGTCAAGATTGGTGGCTATCCTATTTGTCCTTGCTTCTGCGACGAGCGCTGTACGTATGGACGCCTGTGATGATGCCTTGCACGAAGAGCGCTGATGGGGAAGACCGGTCGTCTCGCTGTGGAGGAAACTGCTGTTGATACCCAGTGCTGCCAAGGCTGCCGCGTTGTACGCTGCTGCTGCCGTACTCCGTCGATACCCTCTAGAGCCACCGGAGAGGACTGCTGCTGTGGCTCCCGTTCTCTGTTACGGAGAAAACCGTAGGACACAAGTCTGCTGCTGCTGTTGTTGCAAAAGGCTGGGACTTGTGAAGAGCGCGCTGTGTGATAGAGCGTCTTGTCTTGCACGCGGACAGTAGGTGGTGCTCGCTTGGCCCAGGTACAGCGGTAAGAGTATGCAGGAAGCTTATCGGTTTTGGCGCGATGGATCACGGTGATGACTCTCGGGCGAGATGGCACTTCTTCTGTGCTGTTGTACCGGGTGTGCGCGGAGCAGGATACGCAGGAGCTTTGATGCACTTCGGATGGACTGGAGGGAATTCAAACAAAAAACAAGTTGCAGCGGGTCAATAAAACAATCTCGGGATTGCGTTGACCAATCACACATCCCCGAAACATCAGTATTTCACCAATGTTCTACTGATTGGCCCAGCTGGAGGTAGGATCCAAATATCTAAGATCCATAAATCCAAAATCCAAAAAATCCTAAATCCAAAAATATCCTATAACGGTTATTTTAGATGTATACCCCTCTGTCCGGAAATTTAAGGATCGTTTGTCGTTTTCAACAATGAACAATCGTTCCTTACATTCTCGGACAGATTGATACCGAAGCCAATCGTGAATGGTGCTGATGTATGATATCTATCATAGATCTATTCTTCGAATAAAGTCTACCGGTGTACCTCAGGCCAGGTAGGTATGGATTGTACCAAGGGCACCAGCACTAAGAAAGGGAGGCCGAGGCCTAACACCGGAAAATAAGAACTTCAGGACCCGTACGTACATATGGCAGGTACACTACTGCTGTAGCCCAGCACCCTGTCCAAAACCAGAAACCGTCGTAATCGGGGTCGGTATCGCTGCTTCGTAGGGTCGTTCTTATCGAGCAACTTTTTTCCAAAATTTCCAAATATTTTTTTCGCGCAATTTTTAGGACTTCCATATTTTCCAAAAATAATTTCCAAAATTTGGAATGCGAAGCCTTCCAAATATTTTGCCCTCTGTAAAAATTCCAAATTTCCAAATAAATCCTGTTTTTTCTTGATTTTCCTGTTTGTTTTGGAAAATTTATTTGGAAATTTTGGAAAAAAGTTGCTCGATAAGAACGACCCTTACTACCGCATACCTGGTATTCATACGTATAATATATACAGTACTACGAGTAGCACGGGATGACGGGTATCTTGGTATGATATCTATTTATATACCTCACGACCTCGATGCAGTCTGAGTTCGCGCAGAAAACATTGTCAACATACCTGTGAGGTACGCCCAGTCTCCTGTTATTGTTGTAGTATTGCCCGGTGAACGGCAGTGAGTGGTGAGCGCGAAGTAGTGAACCAGAGTCTCTGTGATCTTGTCGTCGCTGCTGGTGAGGGTGACGATGCGTTGCTGTCGAGTGGGCCGATCGCGATTATTGGAGATACGAAAATCCAGATAGGAGATAGAAGATGCAGATTATTGGTATCGAGGTTGGTATCCCGGTATTGGGTGCTATGCGGAGGTGGCGTGCTGGCTGTTCTGGCGTCGTGGTGATCGCTTTGCGTGGTCCGGTCGATGCGTTGAGCAACACACAGGTAGTATACGTCGCTGTTGCTGCTGCTGCTGCTGTTGTCGTCGGGATAGCGTTGTGTCAATGAATAAATGGCACCACCCGTCAATGTTGACTCCAGCATCGAGTATGATGGCCTAAAACGTAAAACGGTTTTGCTATGAGTACTGGGCGTGGTGGACGACGATAAGATTATTGGTTGAGAATTCCACCGCATGTCGTAGATATTTCTCGTCCGGCCGTTGCACAGCGGACACTGTCCTTTCGTCATCATTACCCAGTAACGTCGCACCTATTACGCTTCGTATCTACTACGGGATAGACCGAATAGACTACTCTATTAATAGAGTATCAAGAACAATGAAAACATACAAACCTGCCGCGCTACGTAATACAACAATAGTCGGTGGCTTATGTTTTCACTAAACGGCGTGAAAACAATGTTGAACGTACGAGTACGAGTTTCACGCACAGAAGCTATCCGCGTAAAAGCGTGACAGTAGTCTCCTTACCTGCATATATATGCTAACATAGTGGCCCCTCTGTATTCACACGTAGTGTGTGCGTGTTTCCCGGTGATGGTATTAATAATACGAGTAGTGTGTGTGTTTTCGCATAAAACCGTTATGTCTACCCGATATCCCAGCGGCTAGCCTCTGTAGAACGAGGGTGGTACTGTACAGACTCAATATGTAAACACACAGTCTGTTAACCTTGTTTGTCATCCGGCTATACACACTTCTGTATGTGCAGCACGTAGGTAGCTTGTTTATAAGAATCAACGAGGAAATTACTGCAAACAAATATCGACCACTCATAAAATAAAAGTACTTAAGTATATACTGTAGCATTTGCTACAGTACGTTCATATCATACGGTTTAGAGCAGGCCCCGCCCCAATGAATGACAGTTCAGCCACATGAAAACGTTGCACGTTGGTAGCGGCGTACGCACACATGCTCCCCGTCCGAACGCTGAAGAAGCTGCCGTCTTTGGTTACGGCGTACGCATATTCCGCGTACGCCAGCATTATCATGTATCTCCATGCGGTGCGCCGTATCTGGCAATGCCGCGTTGGTGTAGAGACAGAGTTGCCGTGGTCCACAGGGCGCTTATTCTTAATCGCGCTGACTCGCAGGCTTGCGCCCGCTTCTTGTCGCTGCAGGCGTCACCTACTGTATGTAGTTCCGAGGTGCCGCTCCCCCGTGAGTTATAGACCACCCCTCCCGCGGACCCTCTTTGCTGCCCGCTCCCACAAACTGCTGCCGGCTTCTGTCCACCTCCTCCGTCGTTCGTCGGTGATTGTTGTCTGTCAACGCTGTAGACCGGTTGCTCCCGGTGTTCTCTTCTCCGGCCAGCACATCCGTTTGAGCTACGAGTAATATATGGATTATCTTTAGGATCTCGGCTACATCAGGAGCAGCAGCGTAAAAGCAACACTAGCGGCTTCCACATCATGTTGTGTGAAGAATTCGATTGCCACTTTCTTGTTGAAGGGGGGCATCGAGACAAGTACTGTTAAACTGTATTTTGTACATATTTGTATCAGCAGTCGCAACAGTAGTTGCTTCAGTATCACCATCAGTCGCCCGGTCAAGCGGTAGCATGATGGGGATGGTGTGACCGCACGTCACGCCGTTGTTGGAGCCGATTCGCAGGGTGCAGTTTCGTACGCCTCGCGCCTCGTAGTACGTCGTCGTCCTCTGGTTGATCCGTCGTGTTTGCTACCGACGTCGCCCACCTTGTCGATGTTGCGGCCCGGCTTGTTGATTGGCAGGGGACACCATCTTCGACGGCGGCGTCTCGATGAACACGGCGTTCCTGCTCTTATCCGCCGTCTGGTGTGCTGTTGCGTCGTAGAAGGCCGCACGCCTTGGTGTCCTGGTTGTGCCCGCTGAGCATTCCCACCCACCAATACCTGTCCTCCAGCTTCTTGGTGCGCGTTTCGATGCCGTACAGGAAGCCCTGGATCCGATGGTCCTGGCGTTGGTGCAATGTTGTCTCCTTTCTCATGAAGAGCCTTGTTACGGGGTCCCCGTCTCAGAGCTTCGCTTAGTTCGGTGTCCGGTTTGCCGCCAGGTACGCCGCGGGGAACTTGAGCTCTCCCGAAAGGAATTTCACCTTCTAGGGGTGGTGGTTTATTATTGTATGAGCTCCTCACATGAGGAGCTCCTTGTCTCGCCTAAACAAGTTACTTCGAAGAAGTTTGTTAGCGTGCCCCGCGGCCAAGGTTTGTATGCGCTACGAGTAGTCCTACACGAGTGAAAAACGTGATACTAACCGGTAGTTGCCTACTTGAGAAAGCTTAACCGGTCCCAGTGACAAAATATTGCCTCAGAAGGAAAAAACTAACCGAAACCCCTATACGGTATACGAAACCCGTTTATGGTATACCGTGGGATGAGACCCTCCCGTGAGGCATTACGGGAGCCCGCTGTCCTCCAGTAGGAGCCTTGTAAGTCCCGCGCCAGAGGCCTCCGAGCGCTCTCCGAAGACACTCCTATCTGCCGAAGTTCCGGTTTGTTGAGAAGCTCCAGACTCTTGACGGCGTTGATGTGGCCCAAGCGACGGTGCCATTGATCCGCGTGTACATTCGCATGCAGTGCCCCGAGTCTACTCGCCCTGGCTCAATGCGTAACGTGTAGAGGTCGCTCGCGGCGCCACCCTGCTTGCTGTAGCGGGATGCTGGTGAAATCGTTTCGTCACAATCCGCGACTCGCCCAGGGCGACAATGGTTGTAGGTCCCAGCTGCGTTGCGCTCGGAGCCGAAAAGAGATTGCACTCAATGCTGGACACCACCACAACTGGCAACCTTGCTTGCTGGCTAACCCCGGTCCCGTCAATGATGTAGCCGCTGCCGGTTCCTTTAGGACCCCTTTTAGCTTGTAGTTCCCGGCCATGGCTATTTTGCGTGGTTGTTTCAGCCGTACATAATCGGATAGCCGTTCCCGTGGTCCGTGGTGATCAGTCGTCGAGGTAGTGCTCAGATGCTCCTCTGTCCACCAGCAGCTTGGCAGAGCCTTCGATGTTGCCGAAGATCCATTGCTCTTGCATGCCCCCGCCCGTCTCCGTCAGGACCGTCGAGTAGCCGCCGCTCCCTCGTAGCACCGAAACGTCTAAGCGTTTCTGACCTGCTGAGCTCCTTTTAGCGTGCCTCTTGAGCCCGATCGTTCAGAAAAACATTCAGCCAAAAAGGGCTACCTCTACCGTAGCACGCGTCATCATTTATCTCTCCTGTCGCGTCATCGACCAGCTGACGCACGCTACGGTAAAGGTTGCACCAAACAATGACTGCTTGTGGAGGCAAACAAGAATGCTATCCGACGAAAAGAAAAATCCCATGGCTTTAAGTATACTCTGAACAATGTTGCAACACTATTGATAGAATGAAAGTCCGACCATTATGGGTTAAGGAGCCTTATAATAGATCATTCAGAAAACGTTTCAGCCAAAATAAGGTATACCGTACACCTCTATCGTAGCACGCGTCAGCTGCACTGCCGCCGCGACCCCCCTCTTCCACCGCCGCCGCCGCCGCCGCCGCCGTTCTTCTCCCAGTGCGGTTTCCCTCCGTTGTTGTGCCCGCGCTTCTTCTTGTCATTGCTCTGCGGGCATTCATTTGCCGCAGTGAAACCGTACTCACTGTACAGATGAAGCACTGAACCCCGCTCGAGCCACCTCGCGCATGCATGGCAACCCCGCGGCCCCACAACACTGGTTTTCCGCGCGACGAGGAGCGAGCTCGGTTGTCTGCCTAGATGTTCCGTAGTTGTTCCCTCCACGCGATCAAACCCGAACTCGCGCTGGTTGTAGCTGCAGTTGTGCACACACTCGTAATCGTGTTCGTCCGGGAGGCTCTTCAGGGTTCTGCCTTCGATGTGTTGGTCCGGCATGACTTCCCCATGTTCATGGAGTCGGTCCCGCGCTCCATCCATCGCGCACAGCCACAGATGTCGGGATCCTGTCTGGGGTTCAGCTCGGAGTTGCAGAACACTTCGGAGCCGGCCGCGCGACCCTGCATTGGCAATCCCGTTATTATGCGTGTTAACCAGTGCTACTGTCGTCACGCTGTTGTTTCCGTCGCCAATGCCGTCGTCGATTGAACTGACCTCAAACTGTTCGGCTAGGCTTCTGGGTGTCATCGTTTTGTCGAGAGGAAGAGGATGGAGAGTAGAACTGGTTGTTGTCGACATTCCACCGCTCTATGGCGCATGCATGCTACGGTAGAGCTACCACCGGGTTTGTTTTTACAAGAGTGGTAACTCGAAGAGCTCCATGCCCTCACCCAAAAACTGAATTTTCGGAGGAAAATAAAAAGCGCTACGTACCCGATGAAAAGTAAGTATCAAAATGAAAAAAAAAAAGTGCAACACAAGAATGAATGAAATTCCGACGATGTTGGGTCAAGGAGCCTTTAATAGGTCGCTCAGAAACAAAGTCGGCCAGAATAAGGTATACCTCTATCATAGAACGCGTCCTACGGTTTCTATGATCTCCGCGCTGTTCCCGACGGTGTCAGATCGATCGCCCTCCGGGTTCGTGCACCCCCTGCCCTGCAAAATCATGAATATTCCTGGGGCGCGCGCCCCCAAGGTGAGAGGTGGACACGCAGTTTCGCCTTCCAGCTGGGAGGAAACGGAGCGGTGTCCCGTCCGTCGGATGGAGGAAGACCCCGCCCGCAAGAGTTGCAATAGTAGAGTGTTGGTCTCCTCCGTCACTATGTTCTTCTGCTGCAACTGGTGCGTTCTGTCTTACGCTGCAGCAGGTGTGGGATTCCCTAGTTCCAACGCCCGAACTTATCTCTGCCCTATAGAAGCCTATTTCCGCTTTGCAACCGATGCATACCCGTACCTGTACGGGTGTTGATCCCAACGCCCGAACATGTTGCTGCGCTACTGATCCCTCGTGGCGTTTTCTAGCGGGCTTGCCCACGTAACTCGCACGCACGGGGTCGGCTTATCTTGGTCCCAACGCCCGCGGTTGCCGCTGCGCTACATAACCCTCTTGTCGCTTGCTAGTGCGCGTATCCACTACTGATACGAGCTACTACTGGCGCGGTCAGATAGGTGTTGCATTTTCTGCCAAACCTTGTTAACTTAACGCAAATTTCACGCCTCGAGTGTGAGAACTCATCCCCTTCTTCGATAAACAAAATGCAAGACGCAGGTATCCCGCCCCAGAACAGGTTATATAGATCGACACGAGACTAGTGTTGTTCATAAAGCAGTGTACCGTACCCGTACGCCGTGCAGTTTATCTTGTGTTGTACGTCAGTAGATAATCCGTCCAAAGCCAAGTCGTAAGTATTTATTCAACTCGCTTTCTATGCTCCCAATGTTTGCACCCCTTTAAGGTGCTGCTGTTCAGTCCTCATCAGCTCGTGTGTGGGTTCCTCGATAGACGTCTCTTCCGATGAACCCTTAACGTACGCGCGACGCTGTTGAACGAGGCTTATAACCTAACAGGGATCGCTGTGCGTTCCCCCAATGCTAACGAGGCTCATATGTTGCAGCGCTACGAGCACCAGGGAGTCGCCCTAGGGCGAGGGTATTCTGGGATGTATGTCGACTGACCCGACCAGTGGCGTACGAAGGGTGCATCGTGTAAGGCAGCGGTCAAGCCGTAGGATGGCTCGCTGTCGTATCGATGCAGGAATACAATGGAGTGTCCCAGGCGGGGGAAGCTGTTGGCAGGGTCATGGAAACCCCATATCGTCCTTTGTGGTCGATATGGGCTATCTGAGTCTCTACCTAGAGTTTACTAAACTCTACCAAAGAACGAAATAAACCAGTCAACAAACCACCACCTGTTCACACACCGTGCATGCGCATCGTACACCACTTGTCTGTCCGTTAACCCCGCGTCGCCTCTGCTGGATAATAACAACCCGCGACTCCGCGGCATCTGGCCATCTCGTGGCCAGAGAGGACTAAGCTCGAGACAAAGCTCGAGATCATCGGGAACTTCTCCATTCCGGACTCTCTTACGAACTACAAACAGCTGGCCAACACGGCGAGACCGTTCCGGATAGAGGCCAGAGGGAGGCCAAGCTGTAACATGGTGAACCCAGGGAGATCATAACCTACGTGGTGGTAGATGCTAACGCAGGAGCTGATGGCCACTCATGCGTGGTGCTAATCTACCTGGTAGAAGTAGAAGAGTGATGCGTGACATACCCTGCGGCCAAAAACGGGCGTCGAACAATAGACTTGCTGGAGTCTAGCGGGTACTGTGATGAGGAGGGAGGAGTGACAGCATGGGGGCTGTCGCCTATGCTTCAACGTCTAGATCTACTGGGCTCTCGTCTTGTGCAACAGTCTAGAACGTATGACCATAGACCCTCGCATCCCTACATTGCTGCGACGGTTCACGTTGGGCTTTCACCGACCAGGCAGCAGACATTGGTTACGTGCACCAAGCGCGAAGAGAAAACGTGAGGTGTTGGAAGAGTGGGATGCCAGTCACCCGTGCAAACAGAGAATACATAATATACACCTGTGACCACGGCTTGCCTACTTTGTATATTGAAAGTTCCGATGTATCGAAATATCGAAATACGATAACACGTTCGATACGATATATCGAAATATCGAAATACGATAACACGTTCGATACGATATATCGAAATATCGAAATTTCCGATATATCGAAATATCGAACGCGTTCTGGCCCTCCACCCCCTGGTATCCCCGTATACATCCTGCAGTAGTTAGTGAACGAAAGCTTCAATCTATCAAAACAAAAACAAATGCTTATCGGGTGACGAATGAGATACGATTGTCGTTCGATACCCAACACTAAATGTCCGGACACAGGGTGGGCTGGCTCCTCCTCCCCCCCCTTATACAAAACAAGACAAGCTGAAAAAACATTCAACATAGTTGGTGTGGATCAAGGTCATAATAAAACAAAAACGAATGAACGAACGGCGAGCTTAAGCTTTTTATTTTACCGTTCGTTTCGAAATTTCCCACAACAATTAATTACAAGAAGTTTTGTTTCCGAAAACAAAAACAAAAACGTGAGTGCAGTGCATTTCCAAAGAGGCTATATACGTATACTTTAAGCTGTTTCTTTTTTTCCTGTCCGCCCAAGTTCCACCCAGGTTCCACTCAGGTGCGCACAACAAAAAAACGAAAACGTCACCACACTCCCAAAATGGTCACATATACGTCAGTGGGAAAAAAAAAAACAGTGGAATGCGATTTCTAGACGAACTTACTTACCGAAAATCGATTTAGTTTTTACTACCATCAGGTATTAATGCTTCCCACGGAAAATATGACGTACACGCTCCAGCCCGCCTTGAATCGAGTATCCTCTAGTAAACAGGCGATCGAAGTGTCACCACACAGCTTGCAACGACGAGTTTCTGCGACATCCTCGATATCACAGCTGTCGTTTTTAATTTGGATAAATATCGCAATCGTACAGCAGCAGTAGCTACGAACTGGTACTAGTCTCTCTGTTTCTCTGAACCAACACACACGGCACCCCCTACTTGCACCCGCCCCCCTTGTTCCTTTTGGCAAGCCCCTCGTCAATAATAGCAACTACAGCAGTAGTGCAGTCTACGATTCCGGCAAAGTTGTGACTAACGCAGTAGACCTCATACAGAAAACCCGGAAATCGTCTTATCCACTCCCCCTGCCGGAAAAAAAAAAAATGATCGCGCCCTAATAACCTCGAAGACAAAAAAAAAAAAAAAAAAGCGTGCGACGTACGAAGAGGTATCATCGAAAAACAGACGACAAAAAAAGCAAACTATCATACTGAATATATCCTTCACGAGGCCATACAAAACCCGTATAATATATTACGGGGGACCATCGTAAATAGGGACCTATTATGTACGGTACACACCAAAATCTATACGTTTACCTTTGTTAACTACAGTAGAGAACATTTGGTCCTATTTACTATTAATAGTGTTTACTATGCCCCCCCGCAAAAGTACGCGATATGGAAATATCACACACGGTTTGCCAGGATGATTTTCGACGAAACAAACGCTCATCCTCGATTTTATCACAGTTTAGATGTTGTTGCTTTTGGTTTTATTTTTTAAAAAAAACGAACCAAAACGAACAAAAACGAAAACAGACGAAAAATTACCTCATGGCTTGGTCTTCGTCTGAATGCGTAAAAACGCTCCTTGTATTCACGCCTAGCTAGTTCGGGGGGGGCATAGTGAATAGGACCAAATGTTGATAGTAAAAATAGGAAATAAATATATAGGTTTTTGTGTGCACCGTAGGTTGTATTTACTACATTAGCCCACCCCGTAATGGAGTGGTAGTGCATAGGCGGCTCTTGGCCATGCTAAGAAGCGTCTATCTAGGTAGGCGGCCCCGGTTGCCGCCGTCGTCCGATCGGGCGGGCCATCCTGTTCCTTGAGCAATGATCGTGGTGCGAGTTCCCCCATATGAGCGGGCCGTTACTCGTAGCGAAGAGGAAGACCACTCCAAAAGCACCTGCTGTTACGCAGTGAGTGGTCGATTATTGTTGCCGGTATATTTCACCGAAAAGCCTACAAAGACAACGCCAATTTTCATCATTATTAGTATAGTCCATACGGGTTCAAGACATGAAGTAATACGTTGCACCTTTTAAGGCACACGATACACTATACTATATTATATACTTTGAAACAAGAAAAATAAAGAAATAAAGAAATAAGTAGTTTTCGCCTTTCGAGTGGCCGTTGTTATCGAGCATTTTTTTTCAAACAAATCCAAAACAAAATTCCAAGAAAAACAAGAAATAAATGCAGGAAAAACAGGAAACATTCCCAAAGTTTTGAAAAATTAACAGAGGGCAAGCAAAACATTTGGAAGGCTTCGCATTCCAATATTTTGAAACAAAAAAAAAATGAAATTTGTGAAAAAATACTTAAACAAATTGCGCGAAAATTAAATATTGGAAAACCTTGGAACTTCATGGCTCCGATAACAATGGCCCTTAATCAATGCATAGTGTTTTAATACATTCATTAATTTAAGACACAAGAGGCACGCGATATCGTGTCCTTCGAAGGTGAACACTGATTGAGAAGAATTACTTGAAATAGTATGAATTAACTAAAAAAAATGGCGTTGTACGTATTCACCCGACCCCCGTTTCGTGTAATACCAAGGACGGGCCGTTAGAAACGGAACCATTACACGATGAATACGTACCCTCCTCGCTTTGGCAGAGTCTTGATGCGTTCCCGATACAAGAGGGCCGTTGTCTGACGGGAAAACCACCGGAAAGCACGCCCAAATGACGGCTTTTTTTTTTTGTTCGCGGAGGTAGTGGTGGTCCGATATAGTAAGCGCCGGCCCTCCTACGTACTCGTTGAGCAATAATCGTGGCGGGTTCCCCGATATTAGTGGGATTTTCACTCGTATTGATAGAGGCGGAAGGCCGCTCCAAACCAGCAGCCGTATACGCAGTGAGCGGTTGATTGGCAGTCAGTGCTTTGTTTTTCTCGGCATTCTATGTACAAGAAAAAGGGCAGTAAGAAACGGAACAATTGATGCACCGACCTTAGTTTTGCGTTTCGTCATATATCCTCATCTATGGGTATGAAGCACGAGCTGCAACGTTAATTTGATCACTCATTCGCATTTCTCGCACATTAAAAAAACCAAGGAAAACCAAACAAAAAGGGGGGAAAGGAAAACACATTGAATCACAGTAGACTATTGAGCTACAGTAGCCTATTGGACTACAATATATACTTCTTTTTTCCCATCCCATTCATTATCTTCGCACTTCCGTCTTCCTCCCTCCCTAATCGTAACTCAGATCCGGGGTCACAAAGTAGGCTCCTCTTCCTCCTCCCCCACTACGGTTCTTGCCTTGATTTTTATCGCGCAGAGGGTTCAGCCTTCTCAACGCTCGTCGAGTTTCATCGAATTTTGCTAACTCACGCTCTCGCGCAATCCGCTAATCAATCCAAGATATTTGTTTTGCGAGAAAAAAGTCCCCTACGAGCATGCACTCGGGGGGGCTCGAACCAACGATCTTGACCCTAACAGGGGCGAGATTCGCCTGTCATTCCACCGGGGACGCTGGGGCTACAGTAACCTGTTGGACTGCAGTAGCCTATTGGACTACAACAGTAGCCTATTGGACTACAGTATCTTCAGCGTTGATCACTCATAAACATTCCCGGAAAGAAGAAACCAAGGGAAACGCCACCACAAAAAGGAAACCTATTATTGATCTACGACAGTAGACGATTGGACCACAAAGCAGTAGCCTATTTGACCACAGCAGCTTTGCAACACTTATTGTTAATATAGTTTCCCCGAAAAAAAGAAAAACATGATGGGAAACACGAACGATGAGGGAACCTATTGGCCTGCGACAGTAGACTATTGGACTACGAAGCATTAGCCTATTGGTTTACAGTAGTAGCTTCAACATCCATCACTCAGAAACATTCCCAGAAAGAGGAAGATCACCAAGGGGAACGAAAACGATAAGGGAACCTATTGGCCTACGACAGTAGACTATCGGACTAAAAAGCAGTAGCCTATTGGACTACAGGAGGTTCAACAAAGATCACTCATAAACATTCCCAGAAAGGGGACAGTAGGTTCAACAAAGATCACTCATAAACATTCCCAGAAAGGGGAGGAACACCAAGGGAAAAAACAAAGCAAAACAATAAGAAAACCAAGGAAACTCCCCCCCCCCACCAAAAAAAAAGGACAGAAAGACACCTGTTGGCCTACGACAGTAGACTATTGGACTACAAAGTTGTCCGTAGCTTATTTGACTACAGTAATTTCTACGTTGATCACTCAGAAACACCCCCCCCCCCCCCCCGAAAAAAGAAGAAAACCCAAAGAAATCAAACGAAAACAAAAAAGGGAACCTATCACTATGCACGAAACTCTATATAACTCCCTTTTGCGCCTACTCATTCTGCAACTCTCGCTTAACCTCTACTACTCTGCCTAACCGAAGCATAATAAGCAGCACCATTTCTATTAAATCTTATTAATAGTATACAAACGATCCTTGTATTTATGGCCAGAGTCGTACTACAATGGTTGGTGTGGTCTTGATGCGCGTACCCGATGTATATGAGCGGGCCGTTGTGACGGAAAACCACCCGAAAGCACGCCCAAATCCGTGCGTAGCACCATATATATATATACAAACTACCTCTTAGATGTTCGCGGTGGTCCGATCTATAATAAGCAGGCCATCCTACTCTCGTTGAGCAATATTCCTGGCGGGTTCCTCGATAGGAGTGGATGAGCGGGCCGTTAGAGACGGAAGACTATTAATTAATAAGACCCCGCTAGAAACCATCCGTCCCGTGTGCGCGGTGAGCGGTCGATTAGCAGGAGGCAGGAGGGTGTGTGTGTTTCTTCTCGGCAGTATATGCAAGAAAGGGCCGTACGAAACGGAACCATTACACCGAACAATTATAATAATATTATAGTATATATTTGATATGTACTCGTACTACAGCAGTTCAGTATATATATATGTTTGCGTTTGGTTGTCATCCTCGACGATGTTCTGCATGCAGCATGATGATGAACTTCGTTCAACATTGATTGATTGATTGATCACCCATGCACATGCCTACCTCATACGAAAGAAGAACAAGGAGAAGAACAAGAAGAACGAGAGGAACGAGAAGAAAACAAAACGAGGAAAAACAAACAAACAAGAAAAACAACGGGAAACCTATCTATCTATGCAAGAAAAAAGTACTTTTATTTTCACTCCTTCATGTAGAACTTCTGCTCATACATATCATACATACAATGGTTTGGTCGGGTGCCTCAATACATGAGCGGGGCTTTTTGATGAAAAACCGCCCGAAAACACGCCGCGCTAATACAGAGTGTATACGACTACATCCCGAAACCACGAGCAAAGAAAGGTACTACTTCGTACAAAATATCACGGGGGGCCATAGTAAACACTATTAATAGTAAATAGGACCAAACAGTGTTGGCAAAAATAGGTGAATATATAGGTTTGTGTCTTCACCGTTTTTTTTTTGTTGTCCATCCCATTTATTATCTTCGCCCTTCTTTTTTTATTCTCTCCCTCTTTAGTCGTAACTCAGATCCGGGGTCACTAAGTAGGCTCCTCTCCCTCCTCCCCGACTACGGTTCTTGCCTTGCATTTTTATCGCGAGATGATTTCAGCACTCTCTTCCCTCGTCGACTTGCGACGGATTCCGCCTATACCCACGCCACGAAGGCGCTCTCAGCAATTATTGGTTCCTTTTTATTTTTTCAAATAAAGACAAAATCTCTCACCTCCTGTAATACCTCCCGTAGATTTTCGCGGGGATCCGGCATAACCCGTTTAGGACTGCAGTCCCGTTTTGGGGACAAACCTCTCTAATTCTAAGTAATTTGTCCCCAAAACGGGACTCCAGTCCTATTAGATAAAGCGGACCTTCCTACTCGTGGCGGAATCCCGGACATGACCGGGCCTTCACTCGTAAAAAGTGGAAGATCACTCGAAACCACCACTCCTGTATGCAGTACGTATGCAGTGAGTGGTCGACTATGTACCTATATAACCGCCCCCCCCCCCCCCCCCCCCCCCCCCCCCCTCGAAAGGGATGCGTGGTCAATGGTCAAATGACTAAGCTTAAAGGCAAGCAACAAATTAGTGCGCCCTCCCCCCGGGTGTTCGAAATAAAGAAACGGAGCGAAACGAAACCATTTATTTTACACTATTATGATTTCGCTAGCGGGTACAATACATGGGTACGTATAAACAAGGGTGGGGTACGAACAAGTATTCAATTATTATTTTCATTATCATCATCTTTGCCATCCGACAATGTGCAGCATGAGCTTCGACGTTGATCACTCATAGCATTACCGAAAGCAGATAATTGAGATAGTATTCGGCGAATTTGTGCCAGCTTCTTTTTTTGTCATTTCCGAATGAAAAATTCCCCCTGCCCATTTATTGTCGGAAGGTAAGGCAAATGAAATTAACAAATGGTTACGTAGAAGGTACCGGTATAAATATATATACTCGTATATGATTGGAATAAACGCTCATGACAAGAAGAGGAGTAATGATGATAATTAGGCTTACTGTAATTGGAATAAGCACTCGGCGGTAGAGATGCGCGATGATTTTTGCCTTACTGAGGGTGGTTGGTCACTTGAAGAGAAATCTAAACCTCTCACTTGAAAGGAGAATAGGCATTAACGCTGCACATCATTATTCGGTGGCAGAAAAAGGAGTCATAATAATAATAAGGTATACAGTACAGGACACCTATTAATCAGAGAAACAGGAAATCTGGTCCAGGCTGGATTTCTTACATGAGAGGAGATGCTTTGTACACTAATTTCAAGATAGCGACTCCAGAATTTCTTATTTTACTCGAAATATCAGCCTGGTTTTCTTATTATGAATAGCTTGTTTCCTATTAGGTGTCCTGTGCTGTACGTAGGAATAGGATTGGAATAAGCATTCGGCGCATGCTAGCCCAAGGTGGAGAGGTGCAACACATCGCCTTCTGAGGGTAGTGACTTAAGGACCTCTATACCTGCCGTAGTCTACACAACGATTTCAGAGGAAAATCAGACCCGACGAACAATAGAATACTCAAAATTCCGACAATTTTGGGTTAACCCCCTTAAGAACTGGTCCCTCGTTTTTGGGGACAAACTACTTGGAATTAGTGTGGGACATTTTTTTTCAGTTCTGAATGGGTTAAGAGCTGGTCCCACGAATTTGGGGATAAACTACTTGGAATTAGTGTGGGACATTTTTTTTCAGTTCTGAATGGGTTAAGAGCTGGTCCCACGAATTTGGGGATAAACTACTTGGAATTAGTGTGGGACATTTTTTTTCAGTTCTGAATGGGTTAAGAGCTGGTCCCACGAATTTGGGGATAAACTACTTGGAATTAGTGTGGGACATTTTTTTTCAGTTCTGAATGGGCCCGTTATTCAGAAGAAAAAAACAAAAAAACAGCCAAAACAAACTGCTACATACATACACACCTCTCTATCTCAGGCATGCATGCGTCTCCTCGCTATCATACATACGTAAAAAGCGAGCCATTATTGATTGTGACGTAAACCCCACCGCCCCGAGAGCACGCGCATGCGCGCTGTTGTGCTGGGCTGGACCGATAGGAACAGAACAATGTGAGTGGCCGTTTTGCAAATTTTAGAGCACACACGCCCGGAAGCGTGGCGATGTTTCTGGATTGCGCACGAACGCCGTGCGGGGGGGGGGCGAGGCGTACTCATTTATTTGTTGCTTGCCTATAGTCATTTGACCATTGAGGACCAACGAGCATCAAAATCCATTTCTAGAACGAAGGGGGGGGGGGGGGGTGTACTCGATATGCATGCATGCATGCATGGGCGTATGTAGTCGTATGACCATAGGCCCTCTCGCATCCCTACAATGCCGGGACGGGGCATGTCGAATTTTCACCGACCAGGCGGACATTGACTGCGAGTCGCATGAAGGGTGGTGAGCTGCATCCTACTAAGAACCGCTTGTGAGGCGGAGTTGCACATGGGTGACAGCTTCAATGAGCGCGCCGGGGGGGGTGGGGGGGGGTGGGAGCTCGACCGTTAGAAAATCGTGAAC
This sequence comes from Saccharina japonica, assembly GCA_008828725.1. Classification (NCBI taxonomy): domain Eukaryota; class Phaeophyceae; order Laminariales; family Laminariaceae; genus Saccharina; species Saccharina japonica. The sequence goes on along the minus strand of MEHQ01001312.1, from coordinate 87,512 downwards.
ACGCTGGGAACACAGGCGACGCAGCCCCTNGGTTACTTTTTTTAGGTGTGGGGGAAAAGTTTATGCAGGCGGGGAGCAGGGAGCAGAGAGCATCCCCCTTCCTCCCCCCCTTCCCTTCAGCTGTTTTCATATATAATATATATGCATAAAATATATACATATAATATGTATGATACAGATAGTGCAGGACGCCTAATGAGAAACAGGCTGATAAGAAAGAGAGGTTGAGATTTGAGCATAAAACGTGGATGATGTATAAATACGAGTGTGTACTCTTCACTTTAACCGTCATTTCTACCCGTCGGCATCCAGCACACCAGCACACCCAGCAGTGTCCGTGCCGATTCCCCATTCTAGAGATATATCAGTTATTCTTATTATTTTATTAAAAAAAATTCCATCCCATTTATTATCTTCGCACTTCTGTCTTTCTCCCTCCCTAGTCGTAAATCAGATCCGGGGTCACAAAGTAGGCTCCTCTCCCTCCTCCCCCACTACGGTTCTTGCCTTGATTTTTATCGCGCAGAGGGTTCCGCCGTCCCAACGCTCGTCGATTTTCATCGAATTTTGCTAACTCACGCTCTCGTGCTTTCCGCTTGTCAAGATATTTGTTTTGTTATGTGGTCACAAAATTACGACACAGAGATACTACGCTGCAATGCATACGTACGTAAGTTGCACCCCCTGTTTGGAACAAGGTATTTTTAAGGCGAGTGAAAAACGTTACGTAGGACCTACTACGCGCTGGTATGCTGGTACTCGTACTACTGTTGTCATGACGTTTTCACGTTTTCACCGATCCATCAAAAAGAAGGAGGAAGTAAAACGCGCCGAAGGTCGTAGAAAATTCTACCAGGTATATTTTTTAACTTGTCGTATATATGTACGACGTACAACCCTTTTTTATGATCCAGTTCTGTCCTGCCATGCCCTGCCATGCCCTGCCCTGCCCCGTCCGCCTGATGCTGCTGTCTGCCTGTTGTCTGCCATGCAGGGACACATAACAAGCCGTGTTGGGGTTAACTATTATCTTTATGTTCTTGTCCATTCCATGTGTTATCTTCGCTCTTCGTTTATCTCTCCCTCTTAGGCGTAACGCAGACCCGGGGTCACTAAGTAGGCTCTTCTCCCTCCCTCCCTCCCTCCCTCCCTCCCCACCACGGTATTTACGTGCCTTGCATTTTTATCGCGAGACGGTTTCAGCACTTTTTTCCCTCCTTGACTCTCGTCGAATTGTGCCCATCATACCCACGCTATATTTAAAAATTTTAAAAAAAAAACAACAGTTGTGAGCTCGAGGATTTCGTCGAAGCTCATCTTGGCTAGCTGAGTGTAATACTTCGATCGCGCGTACTTACGGGTTTCATATGTCCTCACGTAGGATGTACATCCCGTATGAGGGGGACACAATCTGAGGCTGTAGAATTCAGGAAGTGTGTGTCTATTTGTGGGGGGAGATAATTAAAATTAAAATCAAAATTAAAATTAAACATAATAGGCGCTATCGACAACCAGTTAGTTGGTGTCATTTGAAAGTAAACATCTCCATACGGAGACTCGAATCCCTGTCTATCGTATACACTACCGGCCCTCTCATAAGAAAGTGCCCCACGAGAAACTCAGCCTAAACATTACGGGGGAAATAAGAAAGTCGACAGCTATTATACTGAAGTTAGTGTGGGACACACACCCCTTTCTCAAATAAGAAAGTCAGCCTAAGCCCGATTTCTGGTTTCTTATGAGCGGGCCGGTACTGTATTATATGTTTGTTATAAGGATTACCCTGCGCTGGGTAATTCATTGATCCTTTACCCCTGTAGCTCAGAAGGTAATAATACCCTCACATTTGGCGTCGTCGGCAGGACTTAGTAGTGTTAATATAAGGTTTACCCTGGGCTGGGTAATTGGTCGATTTTTTACCCTTATAGCTCAGCAGGTAATACCCTCACATTACCATATATATAGCAATCGAAGTATTACACTCAGCTACGTAGCAAAGATGAGCTTCGACGAAATCCTCGAGCTCACAGCTGTTGTTTTTTTTATTTTTTTAAATGTATATGAGGTCACCAGCCCGCGCAGAATTTGTCGAGAAAAGGATCCGGTAGAAACGGCTGTGTACTGGTCGTGTTCTTACTGTCTACTCTCCGTGGGTACTGCATTACAATGCACCGGTAGTCGTACGAGGACCACAGACCTTCTTCTATCTACGGTTAAGAATCGGCACGGACACTGCTTACTACTACTGCTGTGTGTGAATCTTGTTCACCTTAAACCGTTGTTATTTCTACCCGTCGAAAAATAAATATTTATAGACACGCAGTGAGACGTGGAAGTGTGGAGGGCGCAAGCTGTATGTTGGCCAATCCGCCGGAGGATAATATATATATATATATATAAAAGAGCAATCCCACGGTAGGAGTATACCACTTTTAGGCTCAGTATTTTATGACGGGTTGTGCTTGTCACGTGAGTGAGTAACCACCTGGTACTATTATTAATTTACTGATATATTTGTTTTTGGACTACCGTAATGGAAGGTTTGGTCGGATTGCGTGGATACTATTATTAATTTACTGATATATTTGTGTTTGGAACTACCGTACAGCAGTATTGGAAGGTTTGGTCGGATTGCGCGAACGAAGGTTTTCCGAAGCCATGTTTCCGGTGAGATATTGAGCTCCTCATGTGAGGAGCTTCGGAAAAATCTGCTGCTCCCCTACCGTGGGATGGCTCAAAATTTTGAAAACAACATACTATTACGGAGGACCATATTAAATAGGACCAAAAATTGCTAGTAAAAAGAGGTAAACATATAGGTTTTTATGTATTGCGTAGGTTCTATTTACTATGGTCCACCGTACTATTAATACCTGTGATATCGAGGATTGTTTTGTCGAAACTCATACGTACTACTGTATTTATTTGCAAAAAAAGCTGACTGCTGTGATACCTCGATATCGTGTCCTTCGAAGGTGAAAACTAATTAATGACTTGAATTAGTATGAATTAATTAAAAAACTAAATTAATTAATTATACCCCCCCCTACACACATCTATATTTATTCATTCGTCGTTACTTTCCTGGCAATCTGCCTTCAAACTGCCCACAAACACGAGCTTAACTCAAATAGTGTGTGTATGTGTGTAATATATGTACGAGTACGAGTTATCATGTGGTCACTAAAGCACCGACACAGCAGAGACACTATAGGTTTGCAGTGCAGTAAGCAGAGCAGACAATGCAATGCCATATTCGACAGGCACGACCTACCCTGCTAAAGCAATCCATATGCATGTGTGAAAAGAGACAAAGATAACGAAAGAAAAGAAAAAGAAAAAGAAAAAGTGAAGAATGAAATATAAAATACGTAGGATGTCGGCGGGTATATAATTAAAAAAACAAATTAAAAACAACAGCTGTGAGCTCGAGGATTTCGTCGAAGCTCATCTTTGCTAGCTGAGTGTAATACTTCGATCGCGCGTAATATACGGGATGTACATCCTACATGAGGACATACAAAGCCCGTAAGTACGCGCGATCGAAGTATTACACTCAGCTAGCAAAGATGAGCTTCGACGAAACCCTCGAGCTCACAGCTGTTGTTGTATTTTTATTTTTTTAAGTAATACATTATCACTCAATGATTTATTTCACCATACCCCCTAGAGACCATAGAGTCAGCCGCTTTTGGCGAGTACCACGGAAGAGAGAGTGCGTACATCTAGATAGACTGAGTACGTACATAGACGAGATGCTTCCAAAGCTGGATACTCCACTCGTATCTCGTATGCAATTTTTAGTTGCGTGTGCCACACAGCATTTACGTAAATGTTTTGGAGGGAATGGTAACTGATATTTCAGAGGACAGCTCAAAATAACCGTGGAGGGCAAGAATGCTTCGTACTTTATATGTTGGAGTGCAGTTTTGCAAAAAAACTGTGGAGTGCATATCGTACTGCGTTGTACTTTGTACTTTGTACACGAAATACAAAGTACAAAGTACAAAGTACAACGCAGTACGATATGCATCATAACTGCTGTGGCACGTCGTACACCTCCGCCCACAGAAAATGAAACGAATCCGAAGGAAAAAAGGAAAAAGGAAAGAGAGAGAGAAAAAGGAGGAAGGAAAAAATAGGAAAGGAGGAAAAACGGAAAGAAGGGGAAAAGGGAAAAAGGAAAAAAGGAAAGAAGGGGAACAGAAAAGGAGGAAAAAAGGAAAAAAGAGAAAAGGAAAGAAGGAAAAGGGGAAAGAGGGAAAAAGGGAAAAAGGAAGGAGGAAAAAGGGGGGAAAGGGGAAAAAGGGAGAAGGAAAAAGGGACAAAACGAGGAAAGTGACGACCCACAAAGCAAACCAAAAACCAAAAACAAGGACCAAAAAACAAAAGTAAGCAAAGCCCATCAACAGGGAGAGCTAGCTATCTATGCGCACGCGCGTTCAAGATGAGCGAAAAAACAATAGAAGAGAAAGAGCTATGAAGCAGGAACAAGAGAGAGAAAGAGAAAACAAGAGAGAAATAAAAAGAAAAAGAAAAAGAAGAAAAAGAAAAAGAAGAAAAAGAAAAAGAAGAAAAAGAAAAAGAAAAAGAAAGAAAAGAAAAAGAAAAAGAAAGAAAAATAACAAGAAAGGAAAAGAAAAAGAAAGAAAGAGAAAAAGGAAGAAAAATAACGAAAAAGAAAAAGGCAAGAAGGGAAAAGGGGAAACGAAAAAACAAAACAGACAAGTGAGGCTCGTACAGAAGGCGAGTACGGGTGCCCCTACGTTAGCTACTTCGGTACTGGAAAGGCACGCGCATCTGACGATGATGGCCATACCCATTCGTCAGGCTTTTGGGCAACCCCGCCCTTCCCCCCCCCCCCCCCCCCCCCGACATGCTCCGTCCGGCATTGTAAGATGCGAGGGTCTATGGTCATACGACTACGGCCATGCCATGGAGAATATGAAGTACAACCCCCCTCCCCCTCCCTCTCCCCTCCCTCCGCCGTGCCCCCGCCCAGGCCCCTGCTGGGCGTATTGTTTTTGTGTCAACGGTTCGTGTCGCCTGTTGCAGCCGCAGCTGTCACGTCGCCGCTTTGCTGCATCACTCCTCTCCGCATCATGCCATGCCAGATTTCCGCACGAAAACAAAACTCCGCCCCGTCCTCGGCCACTCGAAACCACCACCCCTAAAGGACGCATGCTACGGGGTAGAGGCGTGACACCATGTTTCTGCCTTCTGAGGGTGTCCACTTAAGGAGGCTCTATACTAACAGTAAGTCAATACTGATTCTGGAGAAAAATAAAAGTGCTATTTAAGTACCCGATGAACAATAAATACCATGGCCTACTATTAATAAGTATAAAATGAAAAATATTGCGACACAAAAAAAATGAAATTCTGACGATTTTTGGATTAAGGAGCGCCCCCCCCCGCCGTCATTCAGAAAACCTTTTCAGCCAAAATAAGGTATACCTTTTATCTATCGTAGCACGCGTCCGGCCTTCTTCTGTGCTGCCTTGCCCGCCACCCTCCTTCTGTCCTGATGCCGCCGAACGCCTTGGTTTGAGGTCCTCCTCGCGAGGCTTCCTCCCCATCCAGTAGTATTAGTCCTTCTCCTGTCAAAATGAGTACCTGGTAGCCCTTTTACCTCCGACCATCTATCTCCCCAAACATCATCACCCTCTCCTCGGCAGCCGCGCTTCTCTCCCATCCGTGCGACGAAACCAGTGTGAGCAATGTCCTCCTCCGTTTGCGCACCACCCCCCCCCCCCCCTCAATGTTTGCTCTCGGAGTCTTGTCTTGACGAGCGCCTCGGGCGTAGCGTATTAGAGTGTCGTCTTCGCGCGCTTCCGTTTCCGCCAGCCGAGGTATCGAAGGAGGCATACTACTACTGCTGCTGTGATGGACCTTCCGTATGTAGGTAGCCTGATGAATGGTATGTTCAGCTGGTTTCGGGCTCCACGTGATGCACCCGTACAAACAGTACCGTCGCCTCGAGTAGCACCTCAGTTTTCAGCAGCCACACCTTCAACCGCAGGCAGGCGCATACCCGGGTGGTCATAGAATTCCGTCTTGTACCGCCCGAAGCAGCCCTCTGAATGTCGCCGCGTTTTTTTCTCATCTTTTAGGACTGCAGTCCCGTTTTGGGGACAAATCACTCTAATTCTAAGTAATTTGTCCCCAAAACGGAACTCCAGTCCTATAAGGGTTAAGATCCCGGCTTGCGCTCATAGCCCCACCCAAGTATATACGAGTAGACCGTGCGTTTGTTTGTACTCGTATACACCTGACGGGCTGCAGTGATATTTTGAACGACGCGTTGCTCCCATCTTTCGTTTGCAGGTGGTGTTAGCTTATCCCTGCGCATGTTATAAACACGGTAGCTATTACAATATCGATACTAACGTCAAAAGCAAAAAAAAATAGGTATACTTAGGCCTTTAGAGCCATTTATAGGTATACTAAATATTAATATAGCACTCGGGAAATGACTTCCTATGGTCATCTCCCTCTGAACGGCCGGGGAGCGCCCGCTCTTACCTATGTTTTATATGTTTTGTCTTCCGACAATGTGCAGGGCATTATTCATTCATATTGAAAAAGCTTACCCGATTCGTCGAATACCACCAAATATCATATATTATTGTTGGCTGAAACGTTCACGGCGCACCTCTTTGTGACTCTACTCAAGTAGCTAGGGCTGCACCTATTTATTTTTGGTTTCAAGTTTACTTACAAAAATGGCCCAAACTGTGCCTACAAAAAAAATGGTATCTTGCCTATATGAAAGAAAGCGTGTGCTACCGTATATGACAGTGCTGTATACCACACCCCCCAGGGGCGTCCAGAAAAAAGAGAAAACGACACACCACACCCCCAGAGGTCGGAATAGAAAACCGTTGCAACCGTTGTGATCACATGATGAAACAAGAAAATGGAAAAAATATATATCCTTATTTCCATTTTTTCACTTGGTTTTAGTAACCCCCCCCCCCCCCTAACGAACAAAAAATTCTGTGAGATGTCGAAAAAAAAAAATCGATCACCCTCGCACCCCCTCGGACGAATTTCAACGCTGATTTGCTCGACGACCGGTCGAGCGCTAACCCCGAGCGACCCGTCTATTATGTGGTTAATATGGAGAAAATTCGCTTTGAAATTCACCCCAGGGGGTGTGATACACACTGTCATATACGGCCAACACCACAGTTTCTTACTGGGCTCGTACTGAGCGTGTACGGTGCTCTGCGTTACGCTACATGTTTATTCCCCTGGAAAGGCGCTTTCGCGACATGTTCGCGCTTTTTATGCTCACCTGGCCCCGACGGCCCTGTGGTCCTATTTCAGTTTCGCGCAAAAAGAGGTTCATCTCTGCGCCATTTCTTATGGGCACAATCGAAGCCAAAAATAGGTGAAGAAAGCCAAACTTGAGTAACAGCCACAGAGAGGGACGCGTGCCTGAGACAGGTACGATCGGGCGCTGGCCAGTCAGAGGGAGGGACCAGGAAGCCTCTTCCCGTGTGCAATATTTGGTGTACCTATAAATGGCTCGAAAGGCCTATAGGTATACCTACTTTTGGCTTTTGCCCTAATAGTAATAGTCGTTGGCCACTCCCCGTGAGATAAAGATATTATTATTATCTTTGCCATCCGACAATGTGCAGCATGATCTTCAGCTTTGATCACTCACAAAATTACCAAAAGAAAGCAGAAAACCACGGAAACCAAGGAAACCTATGCGTACAGTCTAACACCCTTCTATGCCTGCTTCCCGCCAAGGTTTATCCACAATACTCCATTTATTTGTTTATACTACTATTTAATACTGTTGTAATCAACACGGCGCATACACGACGTACTCATTATAGTGATATACCAGTCTGCATATGTTTATGTACGAGTATACGTACGAAGTATATATCATATCATATCATATACCTGGTATACGTGTGTGTGTTCTTCGTTATTGTAACCCCTTAAGAACTGGTCCCACATATATATTTGGGGACAAACTACTTGGAATTAGTGTACGATGATAGTCGACGAGGGAGAAAGGGCTGAAATGTTATCGCTACGAAAATGCAAGGCACGTACCAAAGATGTCAGGAGACATATGTCAAGCAAGGCAAAACATGCGCTGTCAAGGGTGTAGGGCCGAAGTGTTCCACACTAAAACCTAGTAGTTTGGTGTCAGTCACGGCACGTACCGTAGTGGGGAGGGAGAGGAGAAGAGTCTATACTTACAGGAGTATAGTGACCCCGAATCTGAGTTACGACTAAAGAGAGAGAGAGAAAAGAAGGGCAAAGATAATTATTGTTATCTTTGCCATCCGACAATGGTGCAGCATGATCTTCAGCGTTGATCACTCATAAAACTCCCAAAAGCAGAAGACCACGGAAACCAAGGAAACCTATGCGTACAGTCTAACACCATTCTATGTCTGCTTCCCGCCAAGATCCACAATACTTAATTGATAATTGATGGGATGAAGAAGAAGGGGGGGGGAAACGTTCGTACATATCATATACCTCGTACCAGGTACCAGGTATGTATTTATTTTCATGTATACATATTCGTACTACCATTCTGAGCGTAAATGTGTTTTAAGGATCGTTTAGGCATAAATATGAAGATAAAAATAATCCTTATTTACACTTCCGTTCACAAAGTCGTAATAGTACGCAGTACGCAGTGGCATGAACGCATGAACTATCAAACATGATCAACGCTGATTGGTTGAATAGCTGGTCGGTCGTTGTTTTTGGTGGTTTGATGTCACACGTTGGTTGGTTTTGTCTTCACGATATATAACGCATTGCTACTTGCATCTCACTATGTACCGAAATATAGAGACCGTTTTATTCAATATCCTCATCCCCATCGATCCTCATATTTTCGTCCACTGCTGTGGTATACGATATATGTGTACAATGCTCGTACGCGTCCCTGAGGGTGGGCGGCTTATACGCTTGAAATGAGCGGCTTTTACGGCTATAACCCGCCCAGCGGCGCGTGCTCCGATAGAGACACCTGATATGATATAATACCTCTTTTCGGCCGGAAAAAAAATCGGGATGACGGGGGGCTCCTTGACCCATTCATACCTGAAAACAATGTCCTACAATAATCCCAACTAGGTTTTGTCCCCAAATTCGCGGGACCAGTTATTAAGGGCTTAGGGGCCGTTTTAACGAAGAAAAAAAATATTCAACTTGGAAAAAAAAAAAAAAATCAAATCCGCTTTTCATTGGTCAACACACGCACCAGCACCAAAGATTAGGATCTTGGGGTATAATATTTGGTGCTGGTGCGTGTGTTGACCAATGAGAAGCGGATTTGATTTATTTTTTCTCCAAATTGAATGTTTTTTTTTTCTTCGTTAAAACGGGCCCTTAAGGGGTTAGTCCGAAATCGTCGGCCGAATTTTATTCAGTGTGTTGCCCTATTTTTTATTTTATACTTACATATAAATTCCTCTCTTGGGCACGGTCTTCTAGTAGGGGCGCTTCTTTCTGTCTCCCTGCGTCATTTGTATTCTGCCTCGTTTCAGGATTCGTTTTTTTTATTTTTGTTTTTTTTGTTCTTATTTTTCGGTTCGGCTTGTTGTTTGTTGTTGTGTCGTTGTGTTCTCGTACCCGGTACGTTAAGCATCTCACTTCTTGCCTTGCCCATTAATTTGCGTTTATTTTGTTTTGGTTTTTTCTCTGTTTCACAGTCTGTGACCACATAATTTGTATCTCTCTAGGATTAGGATTAGGAATCAGGACAGGCACTGGGTGTACTGATGTGGTTGGGTAGAAAGAACGGGTTTAATGTGAAGACAACACACACATATATATGATAGGTTATGGGACTGTAATATCTCTGTGGCGTGATTTTGTGACCACATATATACGTAAGAAGAACTAACTCACTGGTATCTCTCTAGGATGAAGAATCGACACAGACACTGACTGGGTGTGCTGGATGTCGATCGACGGGTACAATATATAGAAAGGACGGTTTTATGTGAAGAACACACTACACACTCTTGTTTCCTCTAAAACCAGTGTTTGACTTACTATTACTGTAGTATAGAGCTCCTTCCTCGAGTATAACCATCGCCACAGGAAAAAAGCAGGGTGTGCCTCTCCAGTAGAGCTTTTTACTGTTTTGTTTTTGTTCGCTCTCTCACCCCATCTACATCAAATTATTATTGCATTCGCCTTTTCCCTTCTCCTGCTCTCTCCCTAGCAAATAATAATAGTCGTAACTCAGATCCGGGGTCGCGACATACCAGGCACCCACGAGGCAGATGCATGGTAATACCCGTTGCTGTCTCTGGAAGGGACCGCAACATAAATGAAATCAATTCATTGGAGGATGTCGTCCATATGCAAGTCCGCCTCACAGGCGGTCTTAGCAGGATGCAGCTCACCCTCCATACGACTCGCCCAATGCCTCACGGTGCATCGCGCTTGGTGCAAGCAATGTCTGCCTGGTCGGTGAAAACCCAACGTGCTCCGTCCCGGCATTGTAGGGATGCGAGGGTCTATGGCCATACGACTACGGCCGTGCACGACATGAGAGTACACCCCCTCCCCCCCCATTACGTACGTACGATGCCCACCTTGCATGTTGTTAATGCTTATTATATCGAGAAGGGTTCAGTACGTTCTTCTCTCATCGACTCGCCGCGTCGAATTGTGCTTGCCCACCCTCTTTACGCACACATAGAGCAGTATATTAAAAAAATACCCATGCACATACATAAACAAACGTACAATGGCGATCGGATTGAGTGAAACACGATTCATGATATTTAGGGCCGTGCTTACCGAAGCTAGTTTTTTTTTTGTCGTAATTTTCCACTTTTTTTTTGGTTTTTTGGTCTTCAAGTTATACAAATAAATGTCAGATTTAGATTTTGTTTTTTGAATGTTTCGTTTTTCGAGAAATGTTTCTTGCGCGTTTTCCCACAGTTTTATGGCACCCTGTTAAATTTCCACATTATGTTATACCTACTGGTAACATATATTTCTCCATTTTTTTTTTTGAGGTTTTTTTGGAAATGAAGAAAATAAAGTTGGGGGGGGGGGGTGAGGGTCGACAAACCAAAAACTCGAAGATTCGTGCCATGGCGAGTGGGATTTTAAAAAAGTTTTGAACCTTTTACGACCACTATTTTAGCGCGTGATCTCCGGGGAAACTTAACATTCGAGACCTGCCTGCATTCCAGGAGATTTTTTTATTAATTATGCGAGAGATTTCCAATGCAGGCGGTAGGTAGTTGTTCTAAGGCTTAGATTGGGTTAGCGTTATACCAGTCGTAGCCACCCAACGGACTAAGTAAGGTCTTCATACAGTGCACACAGGGTATATACGTACGGCTTCGAAGGTTTTAAAGGAACTAAGATATCGAAAACAAATCCAAGGATTTGTACACCACTATTTCAGCGGCTGTATCTCCCGGGGAACTTAAGATGATCGAGACTTTCTGCCATCAGGAGTTTTTCATTGTTTTTGCGAGAGCTTTCCAATGCAGGCGGTAGGTAGTTGTTCTAAGGCTTAGATTGGGCTAGCGTTTTACCAGTAGTATCCACTCAACGGACTAAGGTCTTCATACAGTGCAAACATACAGGGTATATACCTACGGGTTGAATGTTTTTGAGGACGTAAGCCCCCTTAAGAACTGGTCCCACGTATTTGGGAACTAACTACTTGGAATTAGTGTGGGATGTTTTTTTTTTGCAGTTCTGAATGGGTTCGAAACAAATCCAAGGATTTTCGTACACCACTATTTCAGCGGCTGTATCTCCCGGGGAACTTAAGACGATCGAGACTTTCTGCCATCAGGAGTTTTTTCATTATTTTGGCGAGAGCTTTCCAATGCAGGCGGTAGGTAGTTGTTCTGAGGCTTAGATTGAGTCAGCGTTTTACCAGTAGTATTAGCCACTCAACGGACGAAGGTCTTCATACAGTGCATACATTCAGGGTTTATACGTACGGCTTGGAATGTTTTCGAGTACTTACTCAGGTTTCGAAAAAAATCTAAGGATTAGTACACCACTATTTCAGCGGCTGGATCTCCCGGGGAACTTATTATGGGAATTCCTGCTATCAGGAGTTGTTCATTTGTTTGCGAGCTATCAGGAGTTGTTCATTATGTCCACGGGAGCTTTCCAATGCAGGCGGTAGGTGTTCTAAGGCGTAAAGATTGGGTAGGCAATTAAATAATTGGTTAACCTTTTACCAGTAGTAGTAGCCACCCAACCGACTATTAATAACGATGCCTTAATATACGACGTAGTGCATACAGGGTACGCGTATATACGGCTTCGAATGTTTTTGAGGGATTAAGATTTCGGAAAAATTCCAAGGATTGGTGCAATGTATGGGCTTGGAAGGCCGGTAGTAAACATTATTATTGGTCCAACACCGGCAGACATTCCAATCTCGTCAAACATGGTGTCATTCTTTGGAAGCTTTTGCGAAATCTTGCTCCCTGGTAAAACACATAACCTTCTATGAACTACCAGCAGCATTGGAAAGCTCTCGCAAAGATAATGAAGTAGTGCTGATATATACATAGCAGAACGCATTATTTTAAGTTCCCCGCGAGCTAAAGCCACTAAAATAAATGATGTTAAAACCGACATTTATTTCAGTTTTTTTTCAAGATCGAGTTCCCATTGGCATCGATCGATCTTGACCCATTCAGAACTGAACAACACATCTACACTAATTCCAAGTAGTTTGTCCCCAAAAACGTGGGACCGGTTCTTAAGAGGTCAAGCACGGCCCTCACGAATACCTGGTACATGTTTACATCTACTGTTGTATAAGAATGATGTATTCTCAAGTATATGTTATATATGTTATATATGTTATATATTCAACATTCAGCAATACAATAATAACAATCATAATACTGTAATAATGATGTGCCCGTCTGGATAACCATTTAGTAGTCCCCATTCCCTTAAGAACTGCAGTCCCTTTTTGGGGACAAACCACTCTAATTGTAAGTAATTTGTCCCCAAAACGGGACTCCAGTCCTGTAAGGGTTAAGAACTGGTCCCACGATTTGGGGGACAAACTACTTGGAATTAGAATGGGACATTTGTTTCAGTTCTGTATGGGTTAAGCCCTTGCATTAAACTCCGTAAATCGTGGCATCTTTGTTTTTCTTGTGGTATATATGATAGTATATATAATCGATATATGAATATAGCGATAGAGATAAGAGACTGCTTCCCGGTCACCCTCCCTGCTCGAGATTGTTCTGGGGTTCGAATCCCGGTACTGCCTGTCTCTGTTGTGTACCAGGTACCACTCTGAACCGAATTATAAGGACCATTTCAATTGAATGTTAATATACATAATGCCCTTATATTTCGGACCAGAGTTGTGCATGAAGCGAAACGTCCGTGAGGAGTCGGTAAAGCCATTCATTGTGGTGATGGCATTATTACTAGTGTACGTTTGTCTAGTATTCAGGGATGATTGACGGTTATGATATTATAGGTGTATGTAAAAAAAAATGTCAGATGGCAAATAAATGGAATAATAATAATAATATGTATTAATTGCGCATGAATGAATGAATGAATGTATGTATGTATGTATGTATGTGTTTTTCTGTGAGCTGTTCTGAGTCACCATGCATGTTTTCTTTCGCGGGTCCAAAGAAAGCGCCACAGAACGCGCGCAGAGCGCAAGAAAACAAAAATTGAAAATGTTAAAATTCGACGAAAAACAAAAAACAAAAACAAAAAAAAGTCGCCGCCGATCAGTGGGAACGCTGAACACTTAACTATAACATAAGCATACATATATTATATGTATACTTATGAGTGATGATCAACGGTGAAGCTCATCACTATTACATGCTGCACGTTGTTGAATGGCAAGGATGGTATATATATATTTTCTCCCCCCACAAATAGACGCACACTTCCTGAATTCTACAGCCTCAGATTGTGTCCCCCTCATACGGGATGTGCATCCTACATGAGGACATATAAAATCCGTAAGTACGCGCGATCGAAGTATTACACTCAGCTAGCAAATATGAGCTTCGATGAAGTCCTCGAGCTCACAGCTAGCTGTTTTTTTTTTTTTTAATTTTTTAAACATATATACGTACTTCGTATAATTTATATAAAATATATGTGTACATCTACTATACTATATATGTGAGTCATGCTACGATAGAGGTATGGTAGAGGTATACCTTTTTTTGGCAGAATCGTTTTCTGATTGGCGGCGCTCGTTGACCCACAATTATCGTCGAAATCTCATTATCATCGTGTTGCAATATAACATTTTTCATTTTCTACTTAGGCCAGCTCATCGGGCACGTAGCACTTTTTGGTATAATAGAGGTCCTATACTATATTCAAGATAATCAAGCAACCAAATAAAAAGCATGACAAACGGTGCACCTCCTCTATTATCGTAGCATGCGCCATGTGATCCAAAGGGGGTATACCTTATTCTGGCTGAAATGGTTTCTGAATGATCGCGGGTTCCTTGACCCGAAATGGTCGAAATTTTCAAATTTTCGCCCTTTATTCCTTCTTGGGTTGCGATATTTTTCGTGTGTATAACTTCGGCCATGCATGGATGGGGGGGCGGGGGGGGGGGGGCATCGTGTGGGCCTTATTCCTTCTTGGGTTGCGATATTTTTCGTGTGTATAACTTCGGCCATGCATGGATGGGGGGGCGGGGGGGGGGGGGTCATCGTGTAGGTATGTATGTATAGCACTACTACGACTACGTTTAGTTTTGTCTTAAACATCAGTTTTTACTTACTGTTAGTATAGAGATCCTCCTCAAGTGACCACCCTCAGAGGGCAAAAGCATGGCCTGTATGCAGGTGCACCTCTACCGAAGCATGCGTCTACTCGTATATGTATAAATATTATACCTATATATACTTCGTATATGTATATATATATATATATGATCCAAAGGAACGCAGGTATACAAAGTATATATATATAATATAACACGCGCCGCCAACATACACCAGGGGGGGGGGGTGTACTTCATTTCATGATGGCCGTAGTCGTATGGCCATAGATCCTCGCATCCCTGTAATAATGCCGGGACGGAGCATGTCGGGTTTTCACCGACCAGGCAGACATTGATTGCTAGCACCAAGCGCGAAGCGCCGTGAGGTTTGGGCGAGGCGCATGAAGGGTGAGCTGCATCCTCTAAGAACCGCTCTGTGAGGCGGACTTGCATATGGACGACAGCTCAATGATTATTTAATTTCTGGTGTGGCCACTTCCTGAGACAGCAATGGAGCACTATGTAATCTGCCTCCGTGGTGCCTTACCATATATATACACACTACGTGATACGATCATTCGGGAGGTTACCATAGATAGGACCAGCGACGTTCTGTAAGAATATATTCGTTGCGGCAAGGGGGTTTCGGTCCTGCTGAGTTCGGGGAGGGGGGGCGGGGGCGGGAGGAATCGAAGCAAAAAAACGCCCACTAGATTCCGACCGGTAGATGGCATGATGATCACCCTCTCGGCCTCTCCGGCAAGCAGCGCAACCACGCGGTCAGGGCCATACGTGATACAGCAAGGAAGCAGTACAGGTCCACGAATGCTTGGAAACAGTCGTGTGTGCTTGGTTTTTGCCGTAGTGAGAGTGAGAGTACATGGTGGGTGGGTATGAAGGGGGCTGTAAGAAGTAAGAAGGGGAGTCGTACTCGACAATGGCGGTCAGTGTACCCGTACAGCCTGTTGATGGATCGCTCTTCATAATTCATATATACCTTCTCTGGACAATATATAGGCGCATGCTATGATACGGTGGTAGAGGGTAGAGGTGCACCTGCATACAGGCCACATGTTTTTTGCCTACGGAGGGTGGTCACTTGAGGAGCTCTGTTCTAATAGTAAAGTCAAAAAATGATTTCGGAGGAAACTAAAAGTGCTATTCAACCCTTGTAGGACTGCAGTCCCGACTTTAGGGGACAAACCACTCTAATTATAAGTAATTTGTCCCCACAACGGGACTCCAGTCCTAGAAGCTAGAAGGGTTAAGTACCCGATGAACAATCAATCCCGCCGCCTAAGCATCACAAGTGAAAACTATTGCGACATAAAAACGACATTTCGACGATCGATTTGGGGCTAAGGACCCTTTAACTGGTCCAACCTATTTGGGGACAAACTACTTGGAATTAGTGTGGGATATTTTTTTCCAGTTCTAAATAGGTTATAATAGGTCATTCAGAAAACATTTCAGCCAAAATAAGGTATATACCTCTTATCTATCGTAGCACGCGTCGATATTTCGATGCCCACTTATCATACAATACACAGCAGTGGGTACCCCGATTCAAGAGACCCTCGTGACAATAAGCCAACACAAAAAAAACGAAAGCTGTGTCTTTTTTTTTTATCCATCTGTTGCGGGGGGCCATAGTAATCAGGACCCATCGCATACATAAAAAACCTACGTCGTAGGTATTACAGCAGTATATTTACGAAGCACATTTGGTCCTGATTACTATGTTCCCCCCGCAGGAGCCCAACAGACAAATAAAGGTAATAATGTTACGGGGGACCATACTAAATAGGACCTCCGGTACACACTAAAACTAGGTATCTATTATTTTTAGTATTATATTATTTTGCCTTCCGACAATGTGCAGGGCATATATTATTATTATCTTTGCCATCCGACAATGTGCAAGCATGATCTTCAGCGTTGATCACTCATAAAACTCCCAAAAGCAGAAGACCACGGAAACCAAGGAAACCTATGCGTACAGCCTAACACCCTTCTATGTCTGCTTCCCGCCAAGATTTATCCACAATACTCCATTGTGCAGGGCATATATTGATTCAGAATGAAAAAGCTGACCCAATTCGTCGAATACCACCAATCAATCTCCTCCAACCAATTCTCCTCCCCTCCGTGTACTCAATAGAATACGCACTACCACCGTTCACCCAAATATTGTACCTGCTATATATCTATTGAAATCTATGCTCCAGACTACTCAAGGATATGTGTCACACTGCGCACTACAAGTTATCAGTCAGTAGCTGGCTTTGTACGGAGAAGCAGTGGAAAGTTTTCAAGAGTTGCTCGTACCAGGCAATACTTACTTACAGCTTTTTTATACCAACACTTTTTGGTCCTATTTACTATGGTCCTCCGCCATAGTATGGGCCTCTGGAAGGCCGGTAAACCTGCAAGGGGATACTCCCCGTGTCTCATCGAATATTACAACCCCAAAATAAATGCCTCACAGTGGGCGTCCCCCAATAAGGCGGTCTGAGTATGATAAGGCGGTATCCCGATACAAGGCGGTCAAAATCGCTTGGCGCGACTGAGGAACCGCACTCATAGCCTGGATATTGCTCTGCCACACCACCACCGCCATATTGGGGGACCCCTACCACTGGAATCTGTCCATAAATATAACCACCGTTTGTACATAAATATTAAATAATAACGTTGCTTATATTTATGGACAGAGTGATAGTAACCGATGGCGTCGACGGCAGACCGTAGTCAGGTTGTTGGGTTGTGGAGTTGTGAGTACGCATTATAAATGGTAACTGGTATAAAATACATGTATTATAAATACGTCAGCTGTGAGTTCAGCCGATTGAACAGTTGATACTCAACTTAATGGTATGGTATTATACCTGGTATGGTACTATACGTCTATTGCGGGGTACCATAGTAAACACTAGTAAATAGGACCAAATATTGATGGTAAAAAAAGTTAAATATATAGGTTTTTGTGTCTACCACAGGTCCTATTTATTATGCCCCCCCGTAACATATACCATGAATGATGGTAAAATTTTTGTCAGGCATCCAGGTATCATATATAGAACCTTCCGAACCTTCCATGCTTCCAGGTCAGTGGAAAGTCAGTAGTGGATTGAATTTTCTTGGAAATTTCTCTTTTGCATGTATAGTCTATATTCATGGGGACGGTTTCGTAGATCGGAATAAGCGCTACACCATAGATTTGTCAGATGGCGAAAAATGGAACAATAACAACCCCCTAAAAACGCTTGAAAAAAAGAAAAAGAAAAAAAAAAGAACACCCCCGTAATTTTCCGCATGTATCAAGAATATGGCGAAAAATCTCCTTGGGTCCTTAGAGCTCGTCAAGAACTTCGAACTACCTACCCTCTGATAGGCTCGTAAGGCCCCAATCGTCAAAAATACTCTTAGGGAGGACCATGTAGTAAATAGGCCCTAGACAAAAAGCTATATATTTGACAAACCGTAGACACAAATGTTGTAAGGCTTAGTTCGGGTAGGCGATCGGTTAACGTTTTACCAGTATTATAGCCCAACGGACTACGGTAACTAATGCCTTAACATATATATGGCGACGACGGCAGGACATGAGCCGCTGCTGCTGGTGGTGAGTTCGAATCTCACCTCCACCATGAAAACACTTTTTAAAGAAAAGTGAATTTCCTCATGTCAAGAACCTGAAAAATACTCTCTCTGGGTCCCCGTAACATTGGAACCGCGAGGCCAATTAATTATTGGCTTTGACACGACGACCCGTATATCCGGTCTGTCCTGAACATCCCGCCGGTCCAGGGGGGGAGAGTGTTATAAGGCTTAGTTCGGGTAGGCGATTGGTTAACCTTTTACCAGTAGCCCAACGGACTAATGCCTTAACATTTACTCTTTCATGACGCGCTATGGCAGTCCCTATGGCGTGCCATGGCGCGATCGTGGCACCGCCATGGGTTCACCGCCATGGGTTCCCATGGCAATGCCAGTTAATAGGCGTTCATGGGCTTTCACGATAACTGGCATGGGCGTTCATGGCAATGCCATGGCGGTGAATCATGATGGCCATTCATGATAGCCATTCATGTGGTATTCAATGATACTTCATGGCACCGACTGCCATTGTATATGTGCTACGAAAAATCTGACGGCACTGTCATAAGCATGCAGCGGAGGTTTCATGACATTGCCATGGGACTGCTGCTGCCAGTGATGTCGGATTTCGTAATTTCGTGCTTTCGGCGAGCTTGTTTTTGCCGTAAGCACGGTGATTGGCCGACGCAACTACTGGAAGCCCCAAATCCCCTAATAGCACAAGCCATACATTTCTATAGGAAGCCCTGCATTATTGCTCTCCGTGGACTCCGAGCTTGCGCTGTGGCCCTGCGAGCTCTCCCTGGGCGCCATACCGATGGTATTGAGGACGAAGAGTAGGCCGGCTTCGGTTGTTGGTGTCATGATGGCGCAGGCTTACAGCACTGCCGGGGCGCTACAGCACGAACCAAAATAATGATACGAATAAAATCAGATACACTAAATACAAAATAAATAAAAAGGGTTTTGCACATTCTATTATGTGCACTTTGATCGTACCCGGGGACGTTTTTTAAACGTCCCCTGTTTTGCCGAAATTACGCGAAAGAAGTCCAAATGTTGCTTTTTGCCGAAATACGCGAAAGCACGAGGATTTTCAGCCGAAATCCGACATCACTGGCTGCTGCCAGCCGTATTCGGAGACACCAATTCATGGGCATGGTTGGTTGGCATGACGACGGTGGTATCATCGTGGTCACAATACCATTGCAGTGCATGGGAGTTGATGAAGTCATAAGTGCAAAATGGCAGTCCAGCCACGTCCGCCCACGATTTGGCACTCTTGCGGCGCGGCATGGGCCTTGTGGTGCCGCCCCATCGCAGGCGGCAGCGACAGGCGGCGGTGCCCCAAGGGTAGCGGAGGTCACAGAATGTGCCTTTCTGACACGAGCGCGGGGTAAAGATCCATTGCGGTGAAGCGGCACACTTGGTGTTCTGGGAGACTTTCGTGATTGGGGAAGGTCCCTTTAGACGATCGAGGTTGTGCCTTCGTATTAAAACGGCGCTCTACAAACAGGGACGCTGGACCATGTGGCCCGAACGGTTTTCCAAACTGTTCTGTTCCGTTCCGTGCGCGTGCGGCGTGTGGCGTGCGGCGCGCGGTTCTGCAGGAAAGGAAACCTATTCGTTGTATCATCACAACCGATTTTTGAAGCGCGGTAGGTCATCGACGCCAAGACAATATCAAAGGGCAATTCTGCAGCAAGAAGCTGACCTGAAAGAGAAGGGGTCATCTGCAGCCTCGAAGTACACCGTAGACTGTGTCGCTCATAACGGCCCTCAAGCACTATATCACGCCCCTTTTGGGAACAGCAGTCTCAGCTAAACAGCGTTATGTGCAGGTTGCACCTGCAAAAAGTTTTGTGCAGGCTGTGTGTGGCCAACTTCAACCTCGCCCGTCGACCCAAACCAAGCCAACCCCAGACATAACCCTAACCCGAACCCGAAACCTAACCCTTCGGGGGGCACGAGGTCGACAGGGGCAGCCGCGCGGCGCCGCCGCGTGTTTTGATGGCGTTTTTCCAAAAAACAACATGCGGCCGAAAAGGCCAGCCTCACTCATGAAAACCGGCACCATGCACGAAACCTTTTTGCAGGATGCTCCTGCACATAGGACGCGTCGGGGGAGGGGGGTTGTTTTCATGTCGTGCATGGCCGTAGTCGTAGATGTATAGGGGGGGGGTTATATGTACGTTATACGAACGGCTCTTACATTGCGCTGACGACTGAGAGTACGAGTAACAATATACCGATATTTTACCAGTAGTGCGTAACATATGAATATGCTGTGTATGAATATGATAAGTACGAATATGATATGTATGAAGATGATATATCGTAATGCATGAGGACATACGGATGTGGTTGGGTAGAAAGAACGGCTTTGATGCGAAGAAAATACACACTGCTGTAAAACCCGTAAGTACGCGCGATCGGAGTTTCGACGAAATCCTTGATCTCTCACAGCTGTTGCTTTTTAAATTTTATAAATAAACACCAGATGTGACAGCGCAGCAGGCCAGTAGTAGTAGGTGGCGCGATTTTACATGGACCAGCAGCAGTGGCATATGCCTCACGCCGCGGCATCTCTGATTCGCGGGGTTGTGATTATCACACCCCGAGAAAAAAAAGTGGAGAACCTTTCTCCCGCGGATAGAAAACTGTGAGGGTATTACCTACTGAGCTATAGGGGTAAAAGATCGATCGATTACCCAGCCCAGGGTAATCCTTTTAACACTCTCCCCCCCTCTGAACGGCGGGATATTTGGGACGTCGGTACCGTATACGGCCGTACGTTGACCTACCCGCTTCGTTTCAATACCTGGGGAACCAGGGAGACGTTTTTCAGGGACGCACGCGCAAGCGTTTCTATAAAAGAAACGTTTGAAGTGAGATTCGAACCCGTGTCCTGCCGACGACGCCAAATGTGAGGGTATTACCTGCTGAGCTATAGGGGTAAAAGATCGATCGATTACCCAGCCCAGGGTAATCCTTATAACACTCTCCCCCCCTCTGAACGGCGGGATATTTGGGACGTCGGTACCGTATACGGCCGTACGTTGACCTACCCGCTTCGTTTCAATACCTGGGGAACCCCTCCTTCGCGTTGTCACCCTTCGCCAACGCCAACACCGCCGCGCTCTCCTACCGCCACAACCGCCGTCGGCGTCGACCAAGGGGGGGGCTGTGCGGTGGACATCCCCGGGCCAACCTCGCCTTCGATGAACAGGAAATTTCGCCCACTGCCACCGCCGCCGCCGCCGCCGCCACTGCCGCCGCCGCCACCGTCGTACCTGTGCTCGCGACTGGTCGGGGCGGCCCTATCGGAAATGGGAGTTGTCAGAGAAGGCGGGAAAAGGGGGGGAGGTGGGGGATGGTTGTGGATGTTTCCCGGCGCGTTCGGACAGGGAGGCGCAGTGGAGAGGGGCTTGGGGCCCGGCGTGACTCTGGGGGAGGAGGTGAGCCCCGAATATTTTTGTTTTTTTGTTTTATTCTGGTATGTCTTACCGTATACCATTCATGTCCCGAAATATAAGCACCAATTTTATTGAATATCAATGTCCAAAATGTGCTTAAATTTTCGGGACAGAGTGGTACCTGATACCAAGGTACGTATGTTACGCGTATATACCCATCTTGTGGGTCTTGATAATTATTTTTGTCCGCCGAATCACCCCCCGCCCCCCCGCGCGCGCCCATTCTACTTAATGACGACCGAGGTCGGGCGGAACGATCTGTAATTCGCCGGCATGAGCATATTTTGCGGTGCGCGGTAGAGGTTGATCAAGGTCGGGAGAGCGCTTCGGTACAGTATATATATAGCAGCAGCGCGCTCGCGATGTATATATTTATAGCAGCGCGTAATTCGTACTATCGCGATTAGGGCACAGCACGCTCCCTCCCTCCCTCCCTTTCCGCCGCTCCGCCTTCCCTTGTGCGTTCATGTAAGCACATACAGCTGTAGTATCACACCCCCGCGGACAATTGTCATTCCTTACGTGTGAATAACACCATCTCCCACGCCCCCTGCGCGATTCCGCCTCCTTGAAAACCGTGTTGTCTGTTGTGCAGATACTGGTGGATGCGCACGAGCCTGAAGTGGCGAGCGCTGTCCTATTCGGCTACTCCTAGCCTCCAGATCAAGGCCTGCCCGATAACGTTCACAGCTATTAATAATGGAAACCGAGACGAAGAGACAGAGAGACTGCGTGGCAGGGGGGGGGGGGGAGGTGTACTCGATATTCATGTATGGCCGTAGTCGTATGGCCATAGACCCTCGCATCCCTACAATGCCGGGACGGAGCACGTCGGGTTTTCACCGACCAGGCAGGCATTGCTTGCTTGCACCAAGCTTTGCCAAGCGAAACGCGTGAGCTGTTGGGTGAGTGGCATGAAGGGTGAGCTGCATCCTACTAAGAACATCTTGTGAGGCGGACTTACACATGGATGACAGCTTCCAATGAGTTAATAAAATTTACTATGCGACTGCCTCGTGGGTGTCTTACCATACAAACATTACGTGATACGATCATGTTCCCCTTGTGCGGAGTGAAGGTTCTCCGACCCGCATAGATTATCTAACTCGACCGCCAGTGTGACAGATGATCTAACTCGACCACCAGCTGTGATCGACCGCCGAAACCAAAAAACCAAAAACTGAAAGACTCACGCCCATGCAACCCACGATCCTAAAGTTGAACGTTCTTAGGGGGTGTAGGCGAGCGTTTATTACCCATTGAGCTGTAGGAGAAAAAAAAAACAATCGATTGCCCTGCCCAGAGTGATCCTTATAACACCTCCCACCTGACGGCGGTTCGCCTTTGGTGCTAGCAATGTCTCTCTGGTCGGCGAACACCCGACATGCTCCGTCCCGGCATTGGAGGGGTGCGAGGGTCTATGGTCATACGACTACGGCCATGCATGAATACAAAGTACACCCCCCCTTCCCTCCGTCTCGAAAGGGATGCGTGGCCAATGGTCAAATGACTAAGGCAAGCAACAAATGAGATGAGTACGCCCCCCCCACCTCCCCGTCTGGACGGCGGGATCTTTGGGACAGAACGGTACCGTATACGGCCGTACGTTGACATACCCTCTTCGTTTCGATACCTACCTGTGGGGACCCAGGGAGGCGTGTTTTTTAGGGGCGCACGCGCAAAAGCGTTTCTATAAAAGAAACGTTCGAAGTGAGATTTGAACCCCGTATCCTGACGACGACGCCAAATGTGAGTGTGTTGCATATTGAGCCTGTACATGGGGGTGAAAAATCGATCGATTACCCAACCCAGGGTAATCCTTATAACAGCTGTTGTGGGGAGCAAACGGTTATACTTCACATCAGACCTAGATGTTCGTTTGTTTACAAAGGTCGCCCCGGCAGTCTATTAATAGTGGCCAGCTCCAAATGCTTCTATTGAATAGCATTGGTACCCGAGTTCAAAATCCCACCGTGGTGAGATTTTGACTTTATTTGCAAAAATAAAAAAGGAACCAATTGCTGAGAGCGCCTTCGTAGCGTGGGTAGGCGGAATCCGACGCGAGTCGACGAGGGAAGAAAGTAAGTGCTGAAACCTTCTCGCGATAAAAATGCAAGGCACGAACCGCCGCAGTGGGGGGGGAGGGAGAGGAGCCTACGTTGTGACCCCGGATCTGAGTTACGAGCAGGGGGAGGAGAAAGAAAAGAAGGGCGAAGATAATAAAAGGGACTGAACAAAAACAAAAGTTCACCTCTAGAGAAGGTTGAAGCAAGGGCAACAGATGGGATACAGATAGATAAGAATGTATCATTAGATGCTACATACCAGGTGCTGTAATAACCCTTAAGCAAGCCATCATGAAAGGGGCCGTGAATTCATGACTACGGTGGTGGTAGTACGAAAAGGCTCCGTTGCCTGGTTCTCCCCTATATTCGAAGGCTTTCTTCTCGTTCTTCTTCTTTCTCTGAGCCTTAAGCAAGCCATGAAAGGGGGCGTGAAATCAAGACTACGGTGGTGGTAGTACAAAAAGGCTCCGTTGCCTGGTTCTCCCCTATATTCGAAGGCTTTCTTCTCGTTCTTCTTCTTTCTCTGAGCCTTAATCAAGCCATGAAACTGGGCGTGAAATTAAGACTACGGTGGTAGTTCAAAAAGGCTCCGTTGCCTGGTTCTCCCCTCTATTCGCAGGCTTTCTTCTTCTTGGTCTTCTTCCTTCTTTGAGCTGTTTGTCAGTAACCGACGTCCAAACGCCTTTGAGAGTTGAAACCCCCCGAGACAGCAACCAAAGCAATGACATCATTGGGTGTGTGTCTAGTCTTCACATTACTCCCGTTTTTTTCTACCGAACTTCATCAGTATACCCAGCGGAGGACTATTCACAAATCGTCCGGTAACATCTTGGATCAATGTACGGGCGTAGAACCCCTAATCCTAACCCTAACCGTAACCCTAAACCCAAACCCGACCACACTATTAGTGACCAGTAAATTTCCCAGAATTATCCTGCCGGACGAAATGCTTATACTTATAGACCCAGCGTCTGTCCTGATTCCTAATCCTCAGAGAGGTACAAATTCTGTGGTCACAGACTACTAACTGTTAAGACAGAAACCAACCAAAACAACCAAAACAAAAACGTGTTGGGTGACAGTGTCCCCTTGTGGCATTGTGGTGGACGTGCTAGTCCAGAGGCTTGGCGCGAGCCGCCGTTAGGCGCGCTCGTTAGCTTCTCTCAGAAGAAATGTATGATGTTATAAGAAGGCTCTCTCTGGGCCAAGGTGAAAGAAAAGAAAAGATCAAGCTGAGAAGATGGGTTGGTTGGTTGGTTGNACTTACTATTAGTGTAGAGCTCCTTAAGTCACCACCCTCAGAAGGCAGAAAGCATGGTGTGTCTCTCCACCGTAGCATTTTTTTACTTACTATTAGTGTAGAACTCCTTAAGTCACCACCCTCGGAAGGCAGAAAGCATGGTGTGTCTCTCCACCGTAGCATTTGTTTTACTTACTATTAGTGTAGAGCTCCTTAAGTCACCACCCTCAGAAGGCAGAAAGCATGGTGTGTCTCTCCACCGTAGCATTTTTTTACTTACTATTAGTGTAGAACTCCTTAAGTCACCACCCTCGGAAGGCAGAAAGCATGGTGTGTCTCTCCACCGTAGCATTTGTTTTACTTACTATTAGTGTAGAACTCCTTAAGCCACCACCCTCAGAAGGCAGAAAGCATGGTGTGTCTCTCCACCGTAGCATGCGCCTGTGTATACACTAGAAGATTGATTACCTACTACTGACAGGCTGAAGGCACCACCAGCAGCAGTTTTCGTATGCTGTACTCGTACCGATACCTTGTTTGTGCCGGACCATACCGGAGTGTTCGGCAGGGTATTGAGGCCGCACCAAGCCACTTCGGTAGAGTAAATACCCGCCGTATATATATATACCCTCACCCAAGCGTCGGGTACCGGTACTGAGGTCGTACCAAACTTACCGAAGTGCCGGATACCAATGACGCCTTTCGTAACCATACCGGAGTTTTCGATAGGGTACAGAGGCCGTACCGAACCTCCGAACCTTACGGGGACATTCAGTAGGGTAAATACCCGCCGTGTATATATGCAACGGTAGAGCTATGCAAACCTTTACGCTCGTCGTTCCCCCAAAAAACACCACATCCCATTCGTGCCGTAGCAATGGAAAGCCACAAAAAAACGAAATTAGGAGAGGAGTTCGTAGAGACAGCGGTGACTCATCCTACGCTGGCGATTGCACTATTTTGCTCAATCTTTTTGGATGGTGGAGCTCCTCAAGTTGCTGGTATGCCGGTAAGTAAGTGCGGAACTTTTTTCCTGCGTGTATCATGTTTTGTTTTTTAAGGACTGTTACGGGCAAGGACCATAGTAAACAGATCCTACGTTGTTCACTAAAACCTATATATTTACCTATGTTTACTAAGTATATTTGGTTATATTAACTATGGTCCCCCGTAATATTACAAGCGCATGCTTGGTCGTAAGAGTGCCCGGTATACGTCTTGGTCGGACTGGGGGCGAACAAACGTTCTTCGAAGACATGTTTCGGTCGATATGTTGTGCTCCTCGTGTGTGGCGCTCAGAACACAATAAGCCACCACCCTTCTAGGGCGCATGCTAGCTTAAGGTAGAGGTGCAACGCCGTGTTGTTGCCTTCTGAGAGTGGTCACTTGAGGAGGCTCAATACTAATAATAAGTAAAAACTGAGTTTGGAGGGGAACTAAAAGTGCTATTAATACCAGTATTATATGTATCCGATGAACAAATCCGTGGCCCTAAGCATACAGTAAAGAAAAGTGCAACACAAGAATGAAAGTCCGACGAGTTTGGCTTAACCCCTTAAGAACTGGTCCCCCGTTTTTGGGGACAAACTACTTGGAAATAAGTGCAACACAAGAATGAAAGTCCGACGAGTTTGGCGTAACCCCTTAAGAACTGGTCCCCCGTTTTTGGGGACAAACGACTTGGAAATAGCGTGGGATGAGTTTTTTTTCCCGTTCTGAATGGGTTAAGGAGCCCCCGATCTTTCAGAAAACGTTTCAGCCTAAATAGCCAAAATAAGGTATACCCTATACTTCTATCGTAGTGTGCGTTAAAGGGTCTTTGTTATGTTATAGTCTAAAGATAAGAGCTGTCATGTCTTCGAGGGATTGTAGTGGAGTGACAACATACCACTCTGTACCGAAATATAAGCACCTTTTATGCATCAATATTCAATTAAAAGGTGCTTATATTTCTGGACAGAGTGGTAAGGAGGAGGGACGGAGGCCGCGAGCATGACGGATGCTATTTTGTTTTTCCGTCAGCGGCTAATACATGGCACAGCCTCTGTGGGCTCTATTTTTACAGCTATACAGGTTGGATTCGAGTTTGATGTGATGCATACATCACACGTAAACCACGCATGCCTGCTTGGGGCGATGGTGATGATGATGATGATCACGCTGATGATGATGACCTTGATGACCTTGATGATGATGATGATGATCACGATGATGGCGATGATGATGATGACGACGAAGATGCACTAACTATAGCTTTCCTGCGCTCCCATACGATGACTACTTCTTGCCATAACAGAAGGGACTGCGAGTTTTAGCTGGGTTTTATAAGACTAGAAAACCCGCCAACTAACTGACTTCAGCCGACTAAAGTCGCGACCCCTCCCCCCGGCAGAGGCGGGGGCGGGGGCGGGGGGAGGGGGGAGGCGCCGGAGGCCCCTCCGGATGATCCCGCTGAAGGTGCCGACGGCGGCAATCTTTGAACTATTTCGCTTGGTGATACATGCCAACATTACCACAACCCGATGCTTGCTACGATAGAGGTGTACCAAGGTATACCTTTTTTTGGCTGAAACGTTTTCTGAATGACCTATTATAAGGCGCCTTAACCCCAATTCGTCGGAAATTCATTTTTATTATTATTATTGTGATGAAATATTGTACATTGTATACTTATTAATAGTAGGCCATGGTATTGCTCACCGGGTAGCAGCTGTTATTTTCCTCCAAAAAAATCAGTTTTTGGGTGTGGTAATAGGAGCTCCTCAAGTGACCACCCTTTGAAGGCAAAAAACATGGCGGTCCTCTACGTTAGCGCGCGTCAATCCAAACAAGCCCTCCTACCAACGAGGAGACCCACACATAATCAGAAGGTTGGCCCTGTTTTGAACTGACTGTTTTGCCAAGCGAACAATCACCTACTGTAGTCGCCGAGTTATAGCCAGCCAAAGCACAGCCCTGTTATCATATAAGTCTAAGCAAGAGTTGTGCATTGCGTTTTTTGTACATATTCTTGCTATTCATATTAGAGAGCTAGCCGTGACTCGGCAAGTCACAAACATCGTTTTACGTGTTTATTTGTCGGACGATCGTGAATCGTCAGTCGTCTCTCGAAGGGTGCCAGTAGCCAACGTGCCAACTATCCAGAGCTAATTGGGGTTTCCTCACGTGCAGAAAGAAGGCTTTTGTATGCGGGGTGCACTTTTCTTGTCGGAAATGAAGCCAGTATATATAGCGTCAAATTCGCCCTCCGATAGCGCCTCCAGCTCGGGCCCCTCCTGGCGCGCCCTCCGTGATACCCTCGGGGGGGCCATTCGCCCCCCCCCCCCCAAGAGGCAGTTACATCGTGCTCCCATTGCTGTCTCAGGAAAAGTGGCCACACCAGAAATTAAATTAACTCATTGAAGCTGTCATCCATATATATATGCAAGTCCGCCGCACAGGCGGTTCTTAGTAGGATGCAGCTCTCACCCTTCGTGCGACTTCGCCCAACACCCCACGGCGCTTCGCAAAGCTTGGTGCTACGAAGCAATGTCTGCCTGGTCGGTGAAAACCCGACATGCTCCGTCCCGACATTGTAGGGATGCGAGGGTCTATGGTCACACGACTACGGCCATGCATGAATATGAAGTACACCCCCCACGAGGAAATAACTACTACCTGGTAAATATATATCAAACAAACGAAGCCCTGACGCCGCAAATATATACCTGGTACCTGGTAATTTGTACCAGGTATGAATCACGCCTATTATACGGTACGGTCTTAAGTCCTGCCGATTCGCATTCGAATTGTTTCCTTTCTTGGTTTCGTTGTTGTTGTCACAGAAGTAGGGTCAGAGTTGCTCGCATAATATGTAACACATGTAACTTTTTCGCGCAATCATTTTCGTTGTTGTTTGCTTGTCAATAAAATAAAATAAAATCGACGATGCGTCATGCCATCGCCTTAACTTTCGCGTAGATAACATATCGAAAAATTTTTTTTACATCGATATCACCCATCACACATGGGACTCCAACCCATCTTCTCTCTCTCTCGTGCCTCGAAGCTTCACTGCCGTCGCAAACCAAAACCCAGAGACTCTCGTCATATTTGGCCGCTGGACAGCAGTGAGTGAGTGAGTGATGTGGATGCAACCCATGATGTAGGAAAGATGTAGAAATACATAGCAAGCGAAAATGGTCTTAAAAGTTTTGCCCTGCCGGTACTATAGCCGCGTCAAGCGAGCCCCCCCCCCCCCCCCCCCCCCCGGCAGGGTGGGGAGGGAGAGCGGACTTAGTACGTACAAGTTAGCTGTTGTTGAGTCTTTTTGGCTCGGTGAGTGTCGGTTTCAGCCGTGTGAGGCGTTGAGCTACTCTTCGGTGCAAGCACGTTGTTACCGCGATAAGACTTAAGTACTATTCTTCGAAGTAATATGAACAAATATTGAGCCAATTTCGTATTATTTTTGTCGGGCTATCAAAATACTGTTCTCTATACATTTGTTATTACGAGTTTTTTTTACAGGCATCATACTATATTACGGGACACCTATAGTAAACACTAGTAAATAGACTAAGTACTATTCTTCGAAGTATATGAACAAATATTGAGCAATTTTATTATTTTTGTGGGGCTATCAAAATACTAGTTCTCTATACATTGTGTTATTACGAGTTTTTTTTACCAGGCATCATACTATATATATTACGGGACACCATAGTAAACACTAGTAAATAGGACCTACGGTGCACACAAACACCTATATGTTTACCATTTTTTGCTAACAATTTTTGGTCCTATTTACTATGGTCCTCCGTAATATTAATATTGTTATTATCTTTGCCATCCGACAATGTGCAGCACGATCTTCAGCGTTGATCACTCATAAAATTCCCAAAAGCAGAAAACCACGGAAGTCAAGGAAACCTATGCGTACAGTCTATTGTTGAGCTGCGTGTATGTATAGTATGCGTATGATACCATGTGCGCGTACAAGGTATGATAAAAACGAAAGAGAGTGATTGATGAGTTGATGAGTGATTGATTGATTGATGCTGGTGCGCAGACTCCTCCCGCTCCTCCTCCCCCCCCCCCCCCCCCCCCCCCGCCCCCGCGCCTGCTTCCTTCTCCTGCTGCTGCTGCATGATGAATAGTTGGCAAGATTTTGTTGTGGGTGTTGTGTTTCGTGTACCAGGTAGTAGGTGTACGTATATTCTTTGCTCGCGGCGGCTCTCTGTCCGCGAAGCTATACGTAGCTGCTATCTGCATGATTATGCCACAGAGAGAACGGATGTGCGTGTGTGTATATAATGGTATAATGTGTGTGTATTCCTCTGGTAGTAACAACATGCCTGTGGTATATATATACCTGTTAAACTATCTATGGTAAACTACTCGACGTATACACTGCGTCTTTGAGGTGGGTGGGTGGGCGGGCGGGCGGGCGGGCGGGCATTCAATCTCAGTCACAGTAGTAGTTCCGATGTTCCGCCTTTTTCGTTCCACCACATGTGACAGCAGCTGCTACTAACATTATTATTTAGATCATAATTATAGTGTTTTGGACGTCGTGTATCGAATATTCTTCGATATATAGAAATATCGAAATATCGATATATAGAAATATCGAACTTTCGATATATCGAAACATCGAACTATTGATATATCGAAATATCGGACACAATCGATACATCGTATCCAAAGTTTTTTTTTTTGTATTTTATTTTGTATTTTGCCCTCCATCTCTTTTATCTGTGCCATCCCCGCGTTTGAGGCTGGACGAAGCCAACTATTCGATGTATACGACGAGTAAATATCTCAAACATCGAAATAAATGGTAACGATTCGTTTTCAAATATTGAAGAAATCGTATCGATTCGTTTTTTGTTGTTTAATATCGGTATTATCATCATCATCATCATCATCATCATTGTACCGATTTTGGTTGGTTATTATCGTTCGATATCCAACACCCGCGCTCTGTGTGCTATGATATCATACGTATTACGAATAATAATATAATAGCAGTATTAATGTATTAATAGTATCACAAGGAGCCGCGGCGACGGCCGACGTGTGTGTGACCACAATGAACGATCGCAGACCGCAGACCCCCTCCTCGGAACGACCACCAACCACTTCCTCCCTGCGATAGGCGATAGGCGATATAGGGGATATAGGGGATATAGATGGGGGTGAGAGCGGTTACTTTTAGAATTATTTATGAAAACGCACATCGTGCGTCGTAGCTTTTATTTCTTTACTATTAATAATACGCATGTCGGTCGCCCCGATGGTGTAGAGGTAACCTCGAACGCTTCTGAACGTTGATGCCTGGAGTTCGAATCTCACGTGGGTCGGACTTTTGAGTTTATTTGCAAAAATAAATAAAAAACGGAATCAACTGCTGAGAGCGCCAATTAATAGTAGCGTGGGTAGGCACAATTCGATGCGAGTCGACGAGGGAAGGAAAGGCTGAAGTCTCTCGCGATAAAAAGGCAAGGCAAGAACCGTAGTGGGGGGGAGGGAGAGGAGCCTACTTTGTGACCCCGGATCTGAGTTACGACTAGGAGGGAGGAGAGAGAAAGGAAGGGCGAAGATAATAAATGGGATGGACAAAAAAAAAAAAAAAAAAATGATGGCAATCAATCCTCAATCCTGAGTATTCAGTACTCAGTAATCAGTAATCAATCATCAAAAACTTTCCCGACTGGCCTTTCGCTTTCTTCCTTTTTTCGACCGATCGTGTATCGTGTAGGCGTGGTGCAAGCAAAGCAGTACGTACGTACGCACGCACGTACCGTTTTGCTTGYTCCCTTGTGTTTTCTGTTTTCGAATACGCTTTAGACCTTGAGACCGCTGATTGATGTTCATTAAACAAAGTAAGTTGTTCATAGAAAATGAGCAAACGGAAGCCGACACACCAAAATTGAATACACAACACACACAACCTACTCCCAACACAGACAGCCAGCACAGGCGGGATCTGTGATCTCTCTTTTTATTGTTGATAATCAATGTGTTATTTTTGTTTCTGTGTGTGTGCTGTGCTTCTTATTCGTCACACAGCAGGTAACGCAAACGACAAAGAACAAACAACAACAACACGCTATAATGTGCGCTCTCGACAGTCGGTGTCATTTGAGAATAAAAACCTCCACGTGGGAGAATCGAACACTCGACATCCGGCCCTACAGGTTTCGTGGCTACCAGTTAGACCACCGGGGCGACCGGCTCTGTTGTTGTTGTTGTCTTCACATTAAACCCGTTCTTTCTACTCAACCACATCAGTACACCCAGTGCCTGTCCTGATTCCCAATCCTAGAGAGATACAAATTCTGTGGTCACAGACTGTGAAACAGAGAAAAACCAAAACAAAATAAACGCAAATTAATGGGTAAAGCAAGTGAGATGCGTAACGTATCGGGTACGAGAACACAGCGACACGAGCCGAACCAAAAAATAAGAACAAAAAAGACAAAATAAAACAAGTTCTGAAATGAAACAGAATACAAATGACGCAGGGAGACAGAAGCGCCAGAAGCGCCAGAAGCGCCCCTAGACGAAAAGCACACGTGCCCAAGAGGAACAGATAACTGCTGCACGAGCGAGGCAACACGAAAAAAAAGAGAGACAGCGGCATAGGGTGGAAACAAAAGGAGAAACAAGGCAAAAAAAGCAAGAAAGAAGACACGAGAGAGGAAAAGAGAAAAATAGTTCTCAAGGCAAGCTCAAGGCGATGGTAAACAGTAAAAAATGAAAATGAAACTGAACAAATCTGACAAAAATCACAACAACAACAAAAAAAAAAAAAAACATCAAAAAAGCAAAAACGGGTTTTCCGTGTATCGTTTCGCCTGTTTCGCGGAACGAAGCCCAACGCATCACAATAGTCCGATGAGAAATTTCCGAAGAAATTTACTCGCGCCGAGCTTCTGTAGAACTAGCCCCCTCTCGCAGAGTGCCCCCCCAAACTCATCAAGGCTTTGCTTGGTGGGTGATGCACAGACGGGACGGGAGAGCACGAGACCCTAAGACCAAGCGAGCAACTTCCCCTGAGTTGGCTCGGGCATGTCGCCTCGCCTACTGAACTCTTCAAGAGCTGCGCCCGCTGTCGCGAAAGCAACGACTGCTGCCGACTCGAAAGAGACATCAACTACCCCTCCACGTTTTTCCAAGCCGATGACAAGCGGCGAGTCTGGAAGCACTTGCCTAACGTCGTCCCCCTCTCCCCGCGTAAGGAACTCGGAAAGCCGCGGCGGTACCGACGCGCCGGCCACCTCTAACGGTGGTGGCCACAGCTGGGAGGGAAGGCGAGGGGGAAGCAATGGTGGCGCGGACGAGAGCGCTGCCACGCCCCGGCGGTTTGGTGGCGACGACTCAGGCCTGCCAAGGACGTCGATTTGGACGGGGTTTGACTCTCCGCCTCATGCCTCGAACAAGCGCGCGCTGCAACGACGGAAATGCGACTTCAAGATCATCGTCGTCTTTCGTGGAGGGTGGTGCACTTCTAGTGGCAACCTTCTCAAGGGTGAGCTGGTCCCGAGTTGGGAGAGAGAGACAGAGAAAGAGCGAGAGGGCGTTGCGCTGCTGGCAGCCCTCCTCCCGTCGCTCTATCATAGCAGTCAGTTGAGGAATTCGTTTTTTCATCTTTTCTCCCAGGTCCGGCATGCTCTCCTTTTCTGTTTCCAGCTCCCTTGAAAATCATCAATAACATCATGTCGGGTCATAAGCTCTCGCTGGCCAACCAGCTCCTTCCGGGCACGCCCTGTTCGGCAGGTCCAGTAGACCTCGAGGGTGCAGTGCGCTCCCGCAAGCGCTGGCGCCTGGGGTGCCCGACAGCCCCTCTTCGGAAAGTGGGATATTCCTCTACTGGAAATGGGTTGATCGTCTCTTTCGCTTCTGTTGCCTTGTGCCTGAAAAAACCATTGGGTCTGGTACAGCAACGACCCGACTCTTTTTTACGTGCGATTTTGTAGCGAGCTGTACTATTAATAGGAGTGGTATAATAGTTAAAGAATGCAAGCTGTTTTTAACAGCAGTGTGCGGAGCAAAGGGTATTTGGCTCCATTGATGTTGGAATCACTTCCAGCGATGTGGCAACGTCCCAAGGACAGCCAGCACACGCACAGGCTCGAATGGGGTGATTTCATTCAAGGGTTGGAGGGCAAGGGGGTTAGCCGCCCGGGAGAGCACTGCCCCTGCCCCTGCTGCTGCTGCTACTGCTGCTGGTGCTACTGCTGCTGCTGCTGCTGCTGCTGCAGTTGCTGTTCTCGTGCATTATTATTTGTTTCAAGTTCTAGCAGAGTCTGCAGGCAGCCCTGCTACTGCTGCTGGTGCTGGTGCTGGTCATTGCACCGTCGGCATATTTTAGAGGTACTCGTACATGGTACTTTTAACGTGAAATCGCTCTTTAATTACGAGCGAATACTCGTAATCACGAGCATTTTGTTGCAGAGCTGCTGCTGCTGCTGCTGCTGCTGCTGCGGCTGCTGCTGCTGCTGCTGCTGCGGCTGCTGCTGCGGCTGGTGCTCTGTGGTTCTGGACTCTGAACCTATCTAGCAGTGTCTGCTGTACAGCAATGTAAGGCCCTACCGTATCGTACGAAGCTATTATGATACATACTACCTGCCTGCCATTCTGCTCTTCCCTGCATTCGCTCTTCAAGGGCCTGTATCTCGTAGCTCCCGATGTGCATACCTGGGTATGTACTGCTGCTGCATACGAGTACGAGTGGGCATAAGAGTTGGATCCGCAAAATTACACGCCAAAAGAACAGACGCCACACACACCACACCTATTAATAAACACCTTCTAAGTCTTTCTGATTATTATACTTGCTGTAGCTCGTGTACGATACCCTATTATACCGAGTACGTACACACGAAAGTAAACTTGCAGCCAGCCTATTTTGTAGGTCAAAAAAACGGCCATGGTGTCTCTTTTTCGGTGTCCCCGAGTGTCACCGCCAAATTGAATCATTAGTAACTCCGCGCTGTGTCCTGTGACCTGCTGTGAGTCGAGCTCGTGAGCCCGGGTCCTCATGTGTTCGTGCTGCTGTATGCATCAGCAAGGGACACCCACTCCTACAGCAGTAATTTGAAACAGGAAATCTGATGATCCCAGAGGCTGGATTTCTTGCTTGATTATGGGTGCATTCTACACTAACTGCCGTATAACGACTCCTGAATTTCTTATCTTCCTGCGGATATCAGCCTGCCTTTCTTATCGCTCGATTTCTTATTGGGTGTCGTAGGGTACTGGCTGTCTGTTGTGCAGTAGGCCCACGAATAAGAAAGATGAACATGAAGGCTCAGTTTTGGAGGGACGCTTGTACGAAGAAAATTTGAATCAGAAATAAAGCTCAGCGGTGAGCTATACTCTAAACCCTGCCTGGTATACAATAGTCTATGCGTTGGGTTGTATACAACGATGGTGTCATCATGGTGTCACATTAAGGTACGAGTATCTCCTGCACTTGAGCACTTATTCTCCAATACAGTACGAGTACGTACCCGTATTAATAGTACGTGCGATCGAAATAGCATACACAGCTTGCAAAAATTATGCGTTTCCACGAAATTCTCGATGTCACAGCTGCTACGTAAGGTTGAAGGCAGATTATAGTACGTACGCGTTTCCTTCTGGCGTGCCCATGTGCCCATGTATATGCTGCTCGCGTGATGTATATGTTGTCTGCTCGTGAAAGCCTAAGCCTTACGCAGCCTTCGGCGGCCCACAAAACTCTACAGGACTACAGGACGGGTTGTAGTTGCATACGTATGATACTGCTTCAAAGCGGTATTAATAGGAAAAATAATCTCATTCGTCTCTATATTTCCCCCACCAACCACGCACCGACATGTGTGTTTTTACACCTGTAGAGTGTCGATATTTTTTTGTCACTGATTTCAAATATCTAAAATCACACCCACTCGCTTATATACGTACGTACGTGCATGGTGTGTGTCTGACCCAAGTGTGGCCAGTTGTATTATATGCATATTATTCTTGTTTCTCATCTCGAGCCACGTGCCACGTACAGCAGTGGGTAGGTACCCCGATTTTAGAGCGCCCCGTGACCAAGCCGAGACTAGCGCTCCTAACTACGAACACATCGCTCTTATCTGTAGTGGGAAATATATACGTAGTTTTAGTACAGGCGGGACATGCCGATTTGACCGCTCTTAAATCCCGAATGTTTTTATCTCGGGTGCTCTTAAATCGGGGTATCCATTGTACTGCTGTAGCTGGTATTTTGCATGTTTCTAAAGCACACAACTTCGTGCACAGCAGCAGCAGCCGGTTAATGTTTCAAGGCGACTTATTGATATGGGTTAAAAGCTGAAGAAAAAAAAATGTAGCCACCGGGCAAGGCAACAAGTAACACCGACCAGCAGCCCAAAAAACGAGTTTATGGTTAGTTTCACTTATCTTGTATCAGTATATCTCTACGCGTGGTACAGCTGTAGTACAGGACACCTACTGTAATAAGAAACAGGCTAATGAGAAAGCCAGGCTGAGATTTAGAGGAAAAATAATAAATTCGAGAGTCGTTATCTTGAAATTAGTGTAGAAAGCACCCTCTCTCGAATATGAAACCCAGCCTGGACCAGAGTTCCTGTTTCTTATTAGGCGTCCTGTGCAGCAGTAAGTGGTACCTGCTCCTTCACGTCGAGCGCGACCACTGAAGGGTCCGTGCTGACCATCCTTCTGGCTCGCTGATATGTGTTATTCCTTCCCAAGAGATGTTGACCTTTTTGCTCGTCCTACTTTTTTGTGGTCTTTACGAGGACGTTCTGTATAAGTACGTCGTTTCGCATCGTAAAAACCGCTGAAAACCGCCTCCCCCCGGCCGGCCGGCGTTAAAAATATTCCGCCCGTGCCCTTAATGAGTGCCCATGCCTCCCACTTCCCACCCAAATGCAGTTATAGTAGGTGCTCATGGGAGGTTTGGTCCCGCGTGTATTGCCATGGGCCCGAGGGTACCTACCTGCCCCTCCTTCTACCCATGCATGCAACTACTTATATTGTGTGGTTACACACGTAGTGCGAAGCAATTGTCAGTAATGTTATATTGCGGTGTTGCCCTGCTGGCTGTACGAAGCAGTTCTTCCACGAGGATCGTTCCCAAAAAGTCGTGCGGTACGGTACAGTATCATCTGTGCAACAGAGCGTTACTATTCAATTATTATACGGGAGGGAGTCCCGCACGGTATATAGTTTTCCATGCACGTTTTTTTTTTACAAGCACCATGTGTCTTTTTATCATATATAAATATATGTTTTTTTTTTTTTTTTTTTAATACGAAGTTATGTTTGTAAACATTAAAACGCAAGAGCTGAGAGAGATGTAACGCTATAACCCCTCATCATATCGTTTGTAACGACACCCCGCCTCTCTCTCTTTCTCTCTCTTCGTGCGTATGCTCGTTGTTTGGTCGTTTTTCTCCCCGTTCCGGCATTCGTTGTTGCTGTTTTTCTGGTGTGGTGTGCTGCTATACCATCTTCGTGACACAACATCGGTTCGCCATACCGTCCGTCCTCGGTTCTTGACACATATGGTGGCGTGTCCATCACAGGGTTCGTGGAGTTGAACCCCCTGATCAAGCGGGCGGGGGGGAAGGTGGTGGCGCTGAGCTCGCAATCGTCGGAACAGGTGGCTATAACTTCCAGGGAAATGGGCTTGCCCTTCCAGGCCTTCGGAGACCCCACGAACTGCTTGGTGGACGAGATGAACGCTAGGTGAGTCGGCTTGGGTTGGGATAAGGTGGCGTTACGGTTAGGGTAGGGTTGGGTGGGGTTGGAATAGGGTGGCGTTAGGGTAGCGTTTGGAGGGGATGGGGAGAGGGTTGGGTTGACAATGAGGGGCGAGGGGGGGTGGTGTACTTCATGTTCATGCGTGGCCGTAGTCGTATGACCATAGACCCTCGCACCCCTACAATGCCGGGACGGAGCATGTCGGGTTTTCACCGACCAGGCAGGGGGCGGGGGGGGGTGCTGGGCGCGGCGGGATGTCACATGAACGTACTGGTGTGTACATACCTGTTATCATAGTGACGGACGCCTTTGAGACTGCAGAGGTGTCGAATTAAAAGGGGTATCACAGCATCGACGACACGAGTGTATAGGGGGGCAATGTCAGCAGAAGTTCGAGTTTGGGAGATGTGCGGCAAGCGCGCAGCATGATGACACTTGTCTATACTACTGCCATTGATCTGTATTTATTTATATCAAGTACGTGTTCCATGCTCCAGCTATTTCCGGAGGACCTTAGTAACCAGGACCCATCACATACACTAAAACTTATATATTCCAGTATTTTTACGAAACATATTCGCCCTGATTACTATGTTCCCCCGTATTACGAATCCATTGTTAACAGCATACATTTGGTAAGGCCACACTTGAGATACATATAATATGATACGATACCATATGATATATCATACCTGGTACAATATGTACCTGGTACCTGGTATGTTTCAGGGCGCTGCTGTACCTGGGTCCCAATGCAAATCATTCGGCATACACAGCAGTGTCGGCACTATACTATTAATAGTGTTCGCAGCGCGGATTCTGGTATCGGGTGCGTTTAGTTTTTCTGAAAATATTAAGAAAAAGTTACCCGTAATGTACAGATGTATCATGAATAATAAATATCATATTATGTGTTTTTTTCTTCCCCCCCCCCCCTCCTTTTCACTCGCAATATTTCCCGTTTCTCCAATAATATAAAACCAGGTCGTACACGTTTTAGTTCCACCGCCGTCGCAGCAGTTTGGGTTGCTTGAGGTGGATTTCGATATTCATCTTATACGCACCGGTATTTATATAGGAGGGAGCGACCATCACAAAATCACTTTTTTACGAGAGGCGTGTTTGTGGCTCATGCCGTAACACATAGTCACAGGTACTTGGTATCACACCCGGGTGATAAGGATATCACACCCCTCTCGTATATACGAATGTGCTATTTTTAGGCTGACCCTCTCGACAACGAGGAAAGTGCAAACATAAAAGCGATGCGTCTATGGAACGATATCTTGGAGATATTCCCACAAAGCCATCACCAATCAAAAACGTTGTGTGTGCCCCTCTTAACCCTTTCAGAACTGCAAAACTTGTATCCCACACTAATTCCAAGTAGTTTGTCCCCAAAAACGTGGGACCGGTTCTCAAGGGAGTAAGCCATGGCCCCTCCGAGGCATGCTTTGGAGAGACTCGGCTCTTGAAAGTGTTCCCAAGCGGGGTGTGTCATCTCATAATGTCGATTACAGTACACTATTTGTAGTCGAGGTACAGTATGCTTGTATGCATTTCAATGCGTCGCGGAAACTTTTTTTTTTGTTGCTTCGTTCTCTTTTTTTGCGTTTAGTGGGGTCCTTGAAGCTTGACGCAAGCAAGTCCCGTCCCTTGTCCGTTTACTGCTGCAGCGATCACGGACGAGGTTTATGACGCTGACTAATGGAACATGTATTTTTGCGGAGTCAAAACAATGAAGGCCAACTCGAAATTAACCCACCCTCTCCTTTGTGAGCTCGGACAGAAAAGGCGACGATTATTCACGCCGATCACACCAGCAGCATCGGCTATATGGGCACACCAGCCATAAACAGCTAGTTTAGGTTAGGCTAGGTGAGGCGTCCTAAAGATGCCCCGGCATGGATTTTTTGTTCTTATCTAAAAAGCGGCTATGATTATGTCATACACCTGGTACCTGGCAGGCGTTTTCGCTGTGTTTTTGATCACCCTTCTCCATGCCCACAACCCAGGGCCTTAATGACGAGTCTGGGTGTTGGTTGCGGCAGCAATGGTATATATGCTTAAAACAGTATATACCAGGTATATATTTGAGGGGGGAGGGGAACAGTATATAGTGGGAGGAAGGACTTGTGCATGTATTCGATGCACGTGCAGGCAGCATCGTACATGTGATACCTTTACCGCAAGGCTCACCGGAAAGAAAGAAGGGCCTCACTTGACTGTAGTCTTTCATGTGGTCGCTCAACAAGAGTCACATGTATTATATGAATGAATGCACATTATGTATATATATGATGCAACAAAACTAGTTATTGTGCCTGGTCTTGACAAACAGCAGTATATGTAGCATTGTGATGCTGGTGCTATGCTACAGTACTTGTAGACTATATGCAAGACTACTGCTGACAGTAGTATATACCTATACACTACCCTGGGTGGAAATATAAAGACCGTTTGTACACTGATACCAAGACCAAGCGGACCTAATATTCATGCCCAGAGTGCTTGGAGTTAAACCGAGAGGAGGGTGGACACCAGACAGACTGCTGTAGTATAGCCAGTACTCTTTTTTTTTGCTCTATATATAGATAGAACTACAAGCAGTAACTATAAATATAACTATAAATAACCTCGTATCGGCTGGTCGGTGTTACTTGCTCGGTGGCTTCGTACTTTGTTTTTCTTTTGCGTGTATACGTACTGTAGCTTTCTTTTTTATTTTCTCGTATATGTTGTTCGTTCTTGCTCGGTGGCTACTACGAATATACGAGTAGCTGGTATACACGAGGAATGGAACGCCTGCTACTACTACTATTGTGTTCCTTTTCAGTTCGTGACACCCCCTGGAATTTCGAGTCGAACCACAATCCCGAAAGGGAACCCTTGTGGTGCACGAGTACGAGTGGTACATGGATATACGAATCTGGTTGCTCGGATACTTGGCACTTACCAGCATCTCTCGAGCCTGGTCGAATTCAAGACCCGGCAACATGTATTTATAGCGTTCGAGGAAACTGTTCACACCTCTGACAGGTCGTCTGCAGATCATACAGATCATACAGATCATTCCCACTCGGCCATCTAGATATTCCGAGGAATATTTTCTATCGATTTTGTATGATCTAGTTCATGTTGCTCGGTGGGACCTGTATAACCTGTGCATGATCTAGCACATACAACATTTCCTGGCTTGGGTCTGTACTATACAGATCCTGCCTGGATCTCAAAACGGCAGGTTACAGGATATGTAGATGATCTATTGGTAGATCATTAAAAGATGATCTAGATCGCTAGATGCTCTAGATCATGATCTATCTGCACTACCAAAAGGTGCGAAACCGTCGAAAACCTTGTGTCATTGTTTCCCCTCTTCATATCGTGTTTGCCGATGGTCTTGTTTTGCTTGTTGCCTGTTTTGCCGGTTGAATAGTGCCGGCTGCCCGCTTATCAGTGTTGTGAACCGAAAACAAAAAATGGCTCGGTCGGTTTTTCGGTTTTTCACCGAAAAGTCGGTCGGTTTCGGTCGGGGTTTTTTAAGCAAACCGAGCCCGAAAAAAACGAGAAAATCCCGAGAAAACCGAGAAGAGAACGAAAATGTCGGTCGGTTTCGGTCGTTTTTTTGCAAATAAACCGAAAAACACAAATTGTCGGTTTTCGGTCGGGAAAAACCGAAAAAAAAACGACCGAAAAAAACGAACTGCCGCTTATAGTGCTGGTGAAATCGCTTGGTACCTGTGATGGTGACCAACCGGCGTGCGGAGGGAATAGTGCCGGTTGCCGCTATAGTGCCGGTTTTATTGACGGATGCACACCGACATTTTTAAGGGGGATCGGTGCCATATTTAGATGAATGCTAAACCGATCCTTACATGTCCGGACAGAGGGGTGTTCAATAGCATGATATATCATACCTGATATATACTTGCCAGTGGGATCTATCATCTAATTTATCTTCCTCAATTTCAATCCTCCAATCATCTCTTGTCTTCCCCGTGTCCTGTTTCGTCTTGTTTTGCTTTTTTGTGATGCCGCCTCGACCTAATTATCTAGCTGTATCATATTTAATCCGTAGGCTCAACTCCGCTCCCGAGGGTGTGCCGACATGTCAAAACACAATTGCATCGATGCATGTGTGGCATGCTGGCCCTCGGCTTTTGGCGTTCGAAGTTGGTCTGTGGCATACACCGAAATGTCGAACTTTCGATAGAATCAGATGTTATCGAGCGTGTTTTGCTTTGCGCTCCATCCTCATCCCCGTGTTTTTTGTTTTTTATCGTTTTTTTTTTGGACTGGCACTGACGCTGAACGAAAGCCTCCATGTATAGTATATCAAATGTATAAAATATCGAACTCATATCGATTTGTTTTTTGGTATGTTAACATCAAAATATCGGAAATTCGATATATATATATCATATGTCCGAAGTATATATATATACATCTCATAGAACGTGTTTCGCGCTCCACCCCCAGGCAATGGGCATGAAAACTGCGTGTGCTAGCTAGATGCCGACGGTTATATACATAGAAGTAACGGTTTGATGGGAACAAAACACACACGCACATCCCTGTGTATTTTGCGTTGATACTGAACGGAAGAGCTTCGATGTGTACGTACATCAAATATCGAAATCGTAAATACGATGATACTGAACGGGGTTA
This sequence comes from Saccharina japonica, assembly GCA_008828725.1. NCBI lineage: Eukaryota > Phaeophyceae > Laminariales > Laminariaceae > Saccharina > Saccharina japonica. Next base: position 44,957 of record MEHQ01001312.1, on the reverse strand, counting down.
CGAAGTTTTTTTTGTTTGTCGGCGCGTATCGTGTCGAAGTCGCTGTTTTTTTTTCTCGCTTTCGTCTTTTCCTTCGCTACACCCGACTGCAAAGCTTCGGAATTCGGGATGTTGTGTAGTGGTGTCCAGCTGGCATTATCTTATGTTTTATAGCTATATACGTATGCGAAGTATGTGTGTGTACGTTCAGAACGTTTGAGGAATTCGAAAAATCGTCGTCTGGCTTGTGGTTCACGCTGCTGTCCTGAGTAGGCCCGCGTGCTGAGTGCTGAGAGGTACGAATTCTTCCACGCCAATCGAAGAATTGTATGTATATTGCTGTGTTTCGTCACAAGTCATGTCATCTGTCACCACAGTTTTTTTTTTTTTTTTTTTTTTTTTTTTCTTTTCATTTTGTCATGCTTTTGTTTGCTTGCTTGATTTGTTGATTTGCTTCAGTATGTTTACTTTCTATAATATTCCTTTTGCTTTTTTCTTTCTTTTCTCTTTTTTTCTATTGCATGCACCTGGATGCTAGGCAGGGTAGGTCTTGCCTGTCCATATGGCATTGCATTGTCTGCTCTGCTTACTGCACTGAGTGTAGTATCTCTGTGTCGTAGTTTTGTGACCACAGAACTGGTACCTTTTTAGGATGAAGAATCGGCACGGACACTGGGTGTGCTGGATGTCGACGGGTAGAAAGGAAGGTTTAATGTGAAGAACACACACACACACACAGGCTAGAATATGACTACGGCCTGCTTGATACAGCGCTGCAGCGGCAGTACCGGGTATGGTGGCCGTCCTGTTGATGCTGTTGCTGATGCTGAGGCTGCTGCTGATGCTGAGACTGCTGCTGATGCTGCATGCAGTGGCTTGGACCCCTGAATATCTAAATAGGGTGTGATGTGTACGGGCAGCAGATTCATGGGTGATGTTCTGCTACGAGTATACATCAAATATTGATGGTCTCGTCAGCTCTCAGCCATGTGAGTCCGAACCGTTTTTTTCTGTTTTTTTTTTTTTGTTTTCTCCATCACATTTATGATTTTCGCCTCTTCTTTTCTCTCTCTCCCTCTGTAGTCGTAACTCAGAACCGAGGTCGTTTCTCCCCCCCCCCCCAGTACGGTACGTCCGTGCCTCGTATTTTTGCCGCGAGGAGATTTCAGCACTTTTTCCCCTCGTTGACTCTCATCGAATTGTGCTTACCCACGCTTATATATTTCAGGAGCTCTCGACAGCAGTTGTTTGTTGTTGTTGTTGTTGTTGTTTTTCTTCACATTAAACTCGTTTCAGTTGCTAATCCCTATAGTCTGATCTAGCAAGATCACGGCCCGTGGTCACAAAAGTGCTAGAGCCATCAGAGAATCCTAAAGAACACGTACACTTAGCAGGGAAAGGATACACAAGTCCGAAGAGGTACACCTAAAATCCCTACAGCATGTTATGCGTGTCCAAAACTGAACTACACGCCCGCAATCTCCATTCGACTACAGCAGCATCGTCCCCCCCCTCTCCCCCCCCTCCCACTCTTTACCAATGAATTTGCCGACTACAGCGTAACTACTGTCTGAAGTGCTGTCTGTACAAAAACAAACGGTAGGCGTGGGAACAAGATGGAGCACGCAGCTGCTGTCTGAAGTGCAGTAGTAGTTGGTGTCATTTGAGCATAAAAAATCTCCGTACGGAGACTTGAACCCTCGACTTCCAACCTTGAGTATTCGTGGTTAACTGCTACATAAGACCACCGGGACGACCGACTTATCCAAGAGGTAAATGGTACGTATGAACTAGATTAATAGGAATTGCGGCGTTGCTCTTTTTCGTGGCACTGCTGTGTACGACGTGTACGTAATTATTTGTCCGCAACTACTCTGTACATGATACAGCAGCAGTACCCCCGTAGTATATACCTGTACGCACTGCTTTGTTGTCGTAGAGCAGCGCGAGCGGTGTATTTATGTATTTATAGCCGTGACGTTTTGGTATTGGTGTAATGACAGCGCTACGTATCATATATACACCTGGTACCAAGAACACCCCTAGTGGGCTATATAGACTTCGAAGTTCGAAGTATGCCCCTACGTCCTTTTCGGGGGGGTCATAGCAGTAACAGCCATGGTTATTGTGGAGGACCTTAGCAAATGGGGGGCCTATGGTACACCCAAAAATCTGTATATATTTCCCATTTTTTACTCGCAATATTTGGTCCTATATACGAGGTATTTACTATGGTCCTCGGTAATAGTGTATAGCATCCATCGCAAACCTTTTTGTTTTATTAACCCCTTAAGAACCGGTCCCGCGAATTTGGGGGACAAAATACTTTGAATTAGTGCGGCATTGTTTTTCAGTTCTGGATGGGTTAGTAGAGCCATCATAGATCGTAGCCCATAGTTATTGATAGTTGTAACGCGCAACGCACGCCGGTAGGCAGCAGGCAGGCAACCCTATCTGCCTTTTGCACACGACATATGATACACACTTGGTTATATATTACATGGTAAATATGTGCTAATGTTCTTGGAGCGTTCCTTTGGTGCAATAGAGACTCCACGTCATCGCATTCCACACCGAACCTTTTATATATATATGTATATTATATATAATATTTATCGTGTGTGTGTTCTTCACATTAAACCTTCCTTTCTACCCGTCGACATCCAGCACACCCAGTGTCCGTGCCGTACCCTTGGTGTATAATATACCTGCGGGCATCGTTATTTTGCTCTTTTTATGGCGCTGATATGTATATATATATTTATACTGCTCTATCATACCTGGTAATATGTATACGAGGTATACATGTATACAATTGTTCCTTTATATAAGCACCATTTGCATGTTAATATTCAATATAAAAGACGCTTATGTTGAGGGACAGAGTGGTTGGTCATGGTACGTATATATTATGTGATATTATTTTCTAACCCTCTTGGGAAAAGCGACCAAAAAATCATTGGTGTGTGTGTTCTTCAAATTAAACCTTCCTTTCTACCCGTCGACATCCAGCACACCCGTGTAGTTCAGTTTTGGACACGCATAACATGCTGTAGGGATTTTAGGTGTACCTCTTCGGACTTGTGTATCCTTTCCCTGCTAAGTGTACGTGTTCTTTAGGATTCTCTGATGGCTCTAGCACTTTTGTGACCACGGGCCGTGATCTTGCTAGATCAGACTACAGGGATTAGCAACTGAAACGAGTTTAATGTGAAGATAACAACAACAACAACACCCAGTGTCCGTGCCGATTTTTTTCATCCTAGAGAGAGAGGTACCAGTTCTTCTGAGGTCACAAAACTACGACACAGTAGAGATACGACACTGCAATGCAGTAAGCAGAGGTAGCGGTCAGTATACGAGCATACAACGGCAGTTAGTGCCATTTTTTCCTGTGTACATCTTTAGCACGTACTCGTGGTGTTAATCAACCGTCTATATACGAGTAGCGCGAGAAGCGAGAAGGCTTCAGCCCTTTCGGCTCGCACCGAATTGCGCCCAGCAGGTAGTGTATACATTTTCGATTGTTACGTGAATATTATCGGCTGGCTTCCATTAGCTTACTTGCGGCACAGGAGAGCACCACCCATGGCCCTGTGCGCGAAGTCTATTTTCCCTCTCGATATATGATATATTATGCAGACCAGTTTTTTTCTTGGTTGGATACTGGAACAGAGCTAATACTTGTACATACCAGGGACTTTTTTTTTTTTTTTTTTTTTCGATCATTAATAAATATTACCGGCTAGAGGGTGTTACTTGTTTTTGCGTGTTTCCTGTCATTTTTTTTTTTTAATTTTCTGTATGTATGTGTGTGTGTGTTCTTCCCATTAAACCTTCCTTTCTACCCGTCGACATCCAGCACACCCAGTGTCCGTGCCAATTCTTCATCCTAAAAAGGTACCAGTTCTTTCTGTGGTCACAAACTACGACACAGAGATACTACGCTCAGTGCAGTAAGCAGAGCAGACAATGCAATGCCATATACGACAGTATACCCTGTCTTAGTACTGGTTACAACAGCAGTAGTAAATGAGCCCCGAGTATATCGACCACGAAAATAGGAACCCAAAAATGGGCTTTAGGGATTCCTCTCTATCGTGCCGGTATGCCCTGTATAGTGCCGGTATGTATGCCGTAGCCAACGCTACCGGCACTATACCACCGGCACTATTCTACACATTGCCACACTGGTGAACCCCAGCTGTGCCAAGTGCCAAGCGATCGTTAGAAAGGACGGTTTCATGTGATGAAGAACACACAGGCACTACGAGTATAGCGGGCAAACAGGCACTATAGAGGGACCACCACCGCTGCTGTAGTATGCCGCCGTGTCGTGATGTCAGCGGCGGTGGCGGCGGCAGCTGAGCAAAATGCCATGCCATGTGTACGTATAATATGATACCTGGTATATATAATACCATACCTGGTGCGAGGTACCGATACTTTTAACATGGGGGGGCATAGTAAACACTAGTAAACAGGGCCTACGGTAACCACACAAAAACCCATATACTTCCCTATTTTTGCTACCAACATTTGGTCATATTTACTATGGTCCCATGTAATTGTAAAAAGTAAAAAAGTACACTATTAATACGATGCGGGGAACACCCGACAGAACAATCGGCGCTTATTTTTATTTTTGCAGCTCTCCCGTTTGTTTTTTTTTGTTTTTTTTTGCGTGGAACGGTTCACCCGCCGGTACTCATTCCGTTTGCCGTTCTCTGGTCGTTCCGTTTGTGGTGTTTCTTGCCTACTGACGACATGTAACGATAGATTTATGCCGAATCGAATGTCGGGGGTTCACATCTCGTCGGTTCAACCGCCTACTTACGTATCACGGCCATGCCTCGCCGCGCTGGCCTTGCCCTTGCCTTTTGCCCTGGCTTGCCTTTGCGTCGTGTTTGCCTTTGCTGCCTTCTTTGGCTATCGGCTTGTTTTGTTGTGTTATTACTTTTTGTTTTGTTTTGTTGATAAAAGTGTGCCAGTGGTACTCGTACGTACATAAGTGATTTGCTGGGGCCAAGGGATGGCATGGTTAGATATGTACCAGGTACATCATACTCGTACATATATACATACTGACCTGCTTGCAAATCAGTTCAGCGGTAGTATGTACTGCTCTGACCCGGGATGTAAGCACTGTTTGTATTTTAACAGTCAATTGAAATGGTCTCTATATTTCGGGTCATAGTGGTATCAGTTACTATCACTCGTACAGCAGCAGCAGTACTACTGCTGGTATATTTTTGAACTGACTGCTGTGTCGTAACTCGCCGGAAGTCGTGCCGTTTTTGTATCGGGTCATGATACGAAATGTTATCGTATACCTGGTACCTGGTATATATTACCAGCACGAGTATATACAGGTACTACTTGTTGTCTTGTACCGGGTACCGGGTCACACATTGTTACGTATTATTCATATTAGTAGTTCTGGCGGTAAGGTTGTAGGTAGCCCTCAGTCAGGAAAGGCGCGATACGAGGAAGGACCGTTTGTGTATTAATGTTGATTCGAAGTTTTTTGCGAGGTTATCGACATGCAGTTTGATTATATCGCTGCGTGATGCATATAATGTACGATCACGGTTCTAACGCACAAGCGCCCCCCCCCCTCCCCCCCCCCCCCCTTCCTCGAGCTCTCTCTCCTTCTCCCCCCACCCTTCCCTCTCTCTGTACCTATCCAGGTTTGACATGGGGTGCAAGGTTTGCCTGAATGACATTGTCACGGACGCGTACCCACACGGCATGGCGCAGCCCTGCGTGCTGGCGGTGCGCGCCGACGATGCGCAGGACAAGACCTCCGTGCTTTACAAATGGGATCGGTGGCAGGTGCGTCATCCTGTCCTGTCCTGTTGGTCATGTCCTGTTGGTCCTGTCCTGTATCGGTGTCCTGTGTCATCGTCCTGTGTTATACCCCCCCCCCCTCTCAATGTCTGCGTGGTCGGTGAAAACCCGACGTGCTCCGCCCCGGCATGGTAGGGATGCCAGGGTCTATGGTCATACGACTACGGCCATGCATGATAATGAGTGCACACACATTCATCTTCCCCCCGCCATCCCTCCCCGGAGAGGAGTCTTCCCTCCGAGCGTGACTCGCCGTCCCACTTAGCCCCCCCCCCCCCCACCCATCCCCACAATGAGCAATGCCCTTGTAGGGTCGGTGGCTTATTTTCTGAGCTCCTCACAGGAGCTCAAATGTGACATCCGAAACATGACTTCGAAGCTTTAAATTCGCTGAAAACCCGCCCCCAATATTTTCACCGTATAATGTGCTATTTTACGTAATCTGAAAACAAAAGTACTCGTAAAATTGTAATATACCGCTATATATAGCCGGCAGGTGCTGTCAGTTGAGAAGCTTGCGTAGAAAAGCATCCCTCCACAAATTGCAAAACCTCCATCGCCGCCGCTCCGTCCACCTTCACGCGATTATATACACCCTCTTCTACCTTTTGACACACCATTCAACCATTCAACTTATCCTCCCCCGCTCCCCTCCCCTCCCCTCCCCTCCTCCCCCTCGTTTGGTTTGGTTGGGGCGGCGCCGCCCTCTCCCCCCCCCCGAATCTCCCCCCCCCCCCCCTCAACAACAAGTCCGGGCACTCGCTACCCGACGGCCCTGCCGCTCCCTCCAGCGCGAGGCCCAGCCTCGGCTCCGCCCTGCCGCCGCCATCTATCGGCAGGGCAGCGTTACTATCCACCCCGCAACGATCGCGGCAAACGTCGCTCGAATCGTCGGCCCCAGCGGGGCGGGGCGGAGCGGCCGGGCGGGGGGGGGGCGGGCTCCAGAGGGTGCCTAGCGCGCGAGCGCCGACCCGAGGTTCCGGAGGAGAGGGCGGAGGCGGGGCGGGAGGAGGAGGAGGAGGAGGAGGGGGCGAGGGAAGGTTCGGGGGTAGGTTTTCCCAGCGCACGATGCCTCGACCGAACACCATCGACGAGACAGCGGAGGACGCCGGGGCGGGGGGGGCGGCGGGGGTAGCTGCGTGGGCGCAGGCGGGGATAGCGGAGGAGGAGGACGAGGACGCTGAGGTTGAAGCGTCACAGCTCTGGCAGCCGCGACGCGGAGGCGACACTCCCTTCCGGCCGGCCCGGCACGGGGCGGCGGCGGCGGCGGCGATAGCCGCAGGCGAGCAGCGGCAACTGGTGCCGTCGCGGCAGGGCGGAGCGCGGGGCGGGGGCATGCTGCGGGGCTGGGGGAGCCTGCGGGCGGGGCTGTCCCATCCCCCCTCCTCCCAGGGAACAACTCCCGGGAATGTTTACGCTTCGTCCCCGGGAGAGAGGCCGGTCCAGGTCCCCGGACCGCGGGGGGCGGCCGCGGTGGATCGGGAAGGGGGCGTTAGTTCGCGGTGGGGGCGGCCTGGGGGGGGTGCACCGCGACCGCGAGGGGGGCAGCCGGCGGCTACGGTTGCAGCGCCCGAGCAGCAGCAGCCGTGGCGCTGGAAGCAGGAGGAGGAGCAACCGCCGCGGCCCCGAAGGCAGTCCACAGGGGCAGCAGCCCTCCCCCCGCAGCACAGAACTGTCCAGAGTAGTGGTGGTGGTGGTGGTGGTGGTGGGAGCGGAGATAATGGGGAGAGGCAGCAGCAGCAGCAGCAGCAGCAGCAGGCGAGCCCCAGTGCAGCGGTGCCTCAGAAAGCGCAGCCGCAGCGTCGACGGCTGTGGTCGCTCCGATCGAGCAAGGGGGTGGCGTCGTTTCACGAGGCGGACAGCGACGCCTCCAGAGGCGGCGGGGGACGCGCTCTGCCGCAGCCCCCCTCTTCCCCGTCGAGGCGAGCTGTCTTCCGGTGACATGACACGCCACTAAACGTTAGCCATGGTTTTCGCATGGTGTCTTCCCGTGAAGAAGCGAAAAATCGGAGGTGGCATTTTTTGGGTGGCGGGGACGGGGGGGGATAAGGGGAGGAGTCTGATTTTGTTTCGTTTTTCGGAAAACTATCGACCCCAACTTCTGCATATATGCGAGGTCCGACGGGAAAGGGGAAGGGTGGGGGGAGAGCAAGGAAAGGGTTTTCATTTCAGTCACGGGCGCTGGGCTGTTATCAACTCCCTTTTTTATTTTCTTTTAAAGCGGAAGCTTCTGCTGCTGCTGCTGTTGCTGCTGCTACTGCTTTGTGGACGGTTTTCGTTTACAACGTAGTTTTTTTGCGGCAGCTAGCTACGTACCAGTACGTTTTTGTTTTTTTTTTCTCTCTTTTCCGAACGGGGGCTCATTTTGCGAGCAAATATGCAAAATGACGAGGAAGAATGATTGACATTTATAAATTCCCGTGAATTTCGGGATCTCGCCTCGAGACAAACGGGGCGAGGCGTATTATGTACGATTCCAAGCCGAGCGAAAGGTTTTGAACAGCGTGTGTTGGCGTTTCGGTCTACTACTGTTTCCTTCTCCTTCATTTTAGGTTTATTTCCGGCCTTCGGTGAAGCTGAACTGAGAGCCGAGGTTCGCTGAGCTTCACTGAGCTGTGCTGTGCTGCGTTGTGCTTAGCTGTACCGAGCTGTGCTGAGCTGAGTTGTGCTTAGCTGGGCTGTGCTGAGCTGAATTGGGCTTAGCTGAGCTGTGCTGAGCTGAGCTGCGCTTAGCTGTGTTGAGCTGTGCTTGAGCTGTGTTGAGCTGTGCTGTGCCGTGCTTACCTGAGCTGAGCTGAGCTGGGCTGAGCTGAGCTGGGCTGAGCTGAGCTGGGCTGTGCTAAAACTGGGCTGTGCTGAACTTGGGGCACCCCGGAGGCGTATTTAGCGCCAAGGCACGGTGGCCCGCGTGCAGGGAGGGGGATGGTGGATCATCGGGGGGGTGGGGGGCTCACGGAAGGTATTATTTGTGGGGAAGTGGTAGCGCGGTGGGTAGGTGATGTAGGCCGCCGTGCGTGAAAGACGCAGGTGATCCGATTTCGGTGTGGCGGCGAAGGAGATGACACGGTTAACTTTTTCTTTAAAAATCATATTTGCGCGATGTGAAATTTATCGCGGAACTTTTTTTTTATATTTTGTATTTTGTTTTTTGTTTTGGGTTCCCACGTGTTTTTTTTCTCTTTTTTTTTTGGTGTTGTAAGACTACGCTGGCGAGTGGTCGTGTGGTATAATAATAATGGCCGCCGTAGAATTAAAAAGAGCATTCGTGGTAGCCGTCTCCCCTCAAGGGTTAGACCTGTATATAGGTATCCACCTGCCTCACCCAGCGGTTGATGATCGGTAGTAATGGTGGTGGTGGTGATGGTGGTTGTTGTCTAGCATATCCCCCCCCCCCTACGAAAGAGCTTTTGCAGGAACGCCTCTTTTCTTTTCCATGTTCGTTTTTTTTTTGTTGATTGAATCGAATCGGGTCGGAATATATCGGATTTTATCGAATCGGATCAGAATATTGGATTTTGTCGAATCGGATCGGAATATCGGATTTTATCGAATCGGATCGGATCGGAATATCGGATTTCATCGAATCGGATCAGAATATCGGATTTTGTCGAATCGGATTGGATCGGAATACACGATTTCACCGGGAACTTCGGCCGGGGGGGGGGCGAGGAGCTGGCTCTTAAAAAACTCCGGATGTGGGTAGAGGGCGGATATATTCAC
>MEHQ01001312.1:0-35353 GCA_008828725.1 Saccharina japonica | reverse complement strand
GGGGGGGGGGGGGCTGAGTAGGGAGGAATCTTCCTGTGTTGGTGTGGCTTAGCTCGGGTTGGTTTTGGCGTGCGTGACCGTAGCTTGGCTTGATCTACGAGCTTATTAGATTTCCTCGATTTAGCTTGGACCTTAGCTCGGCTTGAACGAGCTTATAGCTTGGCTTGGCTTGGCTCGGCTCGGCTCGATGTGAGCCACCTGTAATTGCGTATAATAGCGAGGTTGGGAAATCTCGAAATCTCGCCTGTGGCTCAATTTTTTTATTTGTATGTGGAAACGGTGGTGGTGGTGGTGGTGTTGTTGTTTTTTTTTTTTTTTTTTTTTCTGTTGCTGTCTCCCACCCAACCTCCCGGCCCCCCCCCCCCCCACCCCCCCGCGCCCCCACGACACGCCTCCTTTTTGCCACCTCTCGTACACCGGATTTTTTTTTTGCCTTAAGAAACGGTTTCGGCGGGAGAAACAAAATGACATATTTTGGGCTTTTTTATAACCTTGAAAATGAGCTGGCGGGAGAAGAAAAAAAAAAGGGCCGAACTTGCCGATTTGGGGCCCTCTACTATATGTTCGGGCGTCATTGGATCGTTTGACCTTCGTCGATCCGCGTATATTTTATTACTAGAGCAGATTGCAGAAAACGATAAGATAATAAAGAGACTGGAAAGAGAGAGAGCGAGAGAGAGAGAGAGAGAGGAGTGGGAGGGAGGTTTGATGCGGAGCATTGATGGGCGCAGGCGTTGCTGGTGGTGGTGGTGGTGGTGACGTACGCGGATGGGGGGAGGGGGGGGGGTTCAGATGTGTTGCTTTTGGCGTTGTGCGGGAGAGAGGTTTCAGACAGACGGTACGTGCGCTTTCGACATGGCGACCGCTATTAGGTGACGTGCCGTGTTGTGTGACTACTGTTGTACCTGCTGCGATAGGGTATACTTGTTTGTAGGGGAGCTTGACCGCAAAAGCATCCAGTTCGTGAGGGGGCGGGTAGATTAAGATTATAATGATGGGTTCGGTCTATATTCGACGTTACAAACCCGGTGTGAACGGACTTTCCTCGGCCCTTCCTCGCTCGTCGTCGCAAGCGGGCGGACGGGGGCTTTGCAGCGTTTTGTTTTTTTAGCCTCGGGTGCTTTTAGTACGGGTATACACGCTGGTGATGAAGAAAAAAAAAAAAGAAAAAAAAAAGACAGCAGGCAGGGCACACACACCTTGTGGTTTGGATTTTTTTTTTTTTTGTATGTTCTTCTTAACTGTCTCATCTTGTTTTTGCTTTTCTGTCTCTTTTTTTTTTCTTCTTTTCAATATTTTGTGTGTTCCTTTTTTTTTGTTTGCTTGTGTGGGTATATATATATATATATATGTGCGGGTGGATTGGTGGGTGAGTGGGCGGGATTTCTCTTGTTGTTCTTCTCTCTCTTCTCTCTCGCTCTTTCCTTGTTTCTGAGCAAAGCACCACGATTACGCCCAAATAGCGCGGCTGAGCAAAAGCTGAGCGCGATTTTTTTTGTTTTGTCGCATGAGGTTTTTAAGCACGGTTTCTTGTAGGTGTGTATGTGTCTCGTGCCGCCTGATGCCCGAACAAAAACGTTAAAAAAAAGAGTTTTTTTTTTTTTACTTTTGGGGGTGTGGTGAGTGAGGGGGGCGGGGGGGTGGTAGCTTTTGCTTTTGATTTTGTGTAGTTTTTTACGTTCTGCCACGCCCTCTACCGCTACCAAAGCGGGTGGGGGTGAGTGGTAAGGTATGTTTTCTTTGTCTCTTCTCTTACATATATATAGGAATGTTCCTCTTTTTTTTTGGGGGGGGGGCTTCGTTATTACCCCTTTGTCCGGAACCGATAATCCAAGGACCGTTCCTGGGAGCGGTCCCTTTCTTTTCTGGCGAGAGGGATGATACTTTTTTTTTATTCGTTTGCGGTTTCTCCGAAACGTACGGGGGAATTCCGCCGCATGATTATGGTCATATCCACATGTACCACCACCCCCTGTGAGTTTTATGGACTACGTCGTAAACAAAAGTGAAAAAAAAAAAAAAAAAAATCGCCGTCCGAGATTAGGAAGCCCCGATGTCTTGTTCCGTGGGGGGCAAGCGAAAAGGGAACGCAAGCGCTGAGCGAAAGTGAGACGCACAAAAGCGTTGAGCAAAAGCGTTGGCCAAAGCGTTGACCAAAAGCGCTTAAGCAAAAACGCTGAGTGAAAGCGCTATAAGTGAAAGCGAGATACGCGAAAGCATTGACCAAAAGTGTTACGGTAAGCAAAACCGTTGAGTCAAAGCGTCGAGCGAGAGCAAAAGCGCTATAACCAAAAGCGCCGAGAAAAAAAAAAAAAGTTGGCAAAAACCGCTACTAAGCCAAAAACTAACTGCTGAGCGAAACCGCTGCCTACACCCTCGCGTATTATATTCAACGCTCCGCCGGAAAACACTGCCTGCGTGCATCGTTTCTGCCACAAAAAATCTCATGTTTTGTGTTGTGTTGTGTTGTGTTTTTTTTCTTCTGCCGCTGCTGCTGCTGCTGCTTTTGCCAGAATTATAGCGGTATACGTAGCTTTTGCCAGAATTATAGCGATCGGTCTGTTTGTCGTACTAATTTATACTTGAGCTACGAGTACTAATAGTAGACCCACGCTATCACGTCAACTCGTCGGAACACTACGATAGTATACCTGGTATGTTTATTTCAGACTGTTTAATTTTAATTTTAAGTTATTTTATTTATTTTATTTTTTTCTCCCCCCACAAATAGACACACACTTCCTGAATTCTACAGCCTCAGATTGTGTCCCCCTCATACGGGATGTACATCCTACATGAGGACATATAAAATCCGTAAGCACGCGCGATCGAAGTATTACACTCAGCTACGCAAAGATGAGTTTCGACGAAATCCTCGAGCTCCACAGCTGTTTTATTATTTTATTTTTTAAATATACATAGCGGAGATAGCGTTCACATCCCTTCCTTCGATTTTGAGCGCTTGTTTTGTTTTCGCCACAAGGGAGGAAGGAAGGAAGGAAGGGTTAAAAAGGAGAAAGAGTGGGAGGCTTTACGTACTACACAGTACGTTGAAAAACGCAACCAGCGGCGACCAGTTTTTTGCTGTGTCGCGAAGAATTCTGGAGATAGGGGGGACGAAGAGAGGAGAGAGGGAGCGAGCGTTTCTCATCTTCTGGGGGTGCGGTGCGGCGGGGTGGGGTGCGGTGCGTGCGGTGCAGTTCTCATGAAATGACTTTCCGACACAGTAGTGGAGGGAGTGGTTTTATTATACGTGCATATGCATATAGATATATAGATATATATATTGTTGATTTATTTTTCAAGGCATTGAATTATGGTTAATATTTTTTGTCTTCGTAGAAGATGTGGATGGTATATACGTAAGATCGGAATAAGCGCTGCAGCACCATTGTCAGATGGCAAATGGAATAAGAAGTATAAGAAGTTATTACTACAGTACGTATTCATACAAACAGTATACACATATAATACGTACGGTACCACTTAGGTACCACTCTGGTATTATTGTATATTGTTTGTTTGTTTTTTGCTAATAGTTTATTTTGTACGAGGGGCGGTGTCTTCTTATGTATGTACATATATATATGTATATATTTACGTATGTATACATGTGATATACTTCCAGTATATACCAGATATCATATAGCAAGAGGGCTCCCAACTTACATGGAACAGTATTGATGTGGAAGTAGGCAGCACGCACGCATGCACGCGACTTTTTGCCCCCCCCCGTCTATGGTCACACGACTACGGCCATGCATGCAAATGAAGTACACCCCCCCCCCCGTCTTTATGTGCGTGGTAAATGGTTGAATGACTAAGGAACGCAACAAATGAGTAAGCCCCCGTCTATGGTCGTACGACTACGGCAATGCATAAATATGAAGTACACCCCCCCCGCTTTTTTTGAGGTCTCGTGCCGATCTGGTTACTGGTTGGTGGTTGTTGTTGTCGTTGTTAACCTTGTCTTTTTTTGCGCCGGCGGCTTTGTGGCTGTGCTTGTTATTTATCAAGAGAGAAAGCCAAAAGAAAAATACATACCACTCTGACCCGAAATATAAGGAACATTTCGATTGAATCTTCATATACAAACGTGTCTTATATTTCGGGTTCAGACTGGTAGGAGAAGAGAGGGGTTCCCCTTGAATCCTTCGGTTAAGTCGTGGAGAGGGGGGGGAGGAGGCCGAGGGGGGAGTGAGTACTGGCGATCGAATCGAGTTTTTTTTTGTGAAATATAACAAACGCACGTACGTGCGCACCCCCCCCCCCCGCGCGCGCGCGCCATCTCGATCGGCGTTATTTCCCGGGTGTTGAAAATGACCCTCCTACTAATAGCAGGTATTCCCGTTTTGTCTAACCACAGTAGTAAGCAGTACCATATCTATGTAGCCTCAGCAAGCGACAGATACAAGTACACTGCTGCTACGTATACACCACCAGCAGTATTTCATATTTTGTGTACCTAATTTGTGGCGTGCACAACAGCTATTATTAGTAGAGTATTGTTGGTGTAGTTTATGCATGAAGTAGTTGTGGCCAATGGGCCAATGGGAACAGAAGCAGCTCTTTAAGCTTTTCGATGTGGTCACACAGAGAGACGATGTGTGCATGCGAGAAATAGAAGAAAAAGAAAACTAAAATTGAAAAAAAAAACTGTAGGAAACAAAAAAAGTGCTGATGGGAACAGAGGCAGCTCTTTAAGCTCTTCGATGTGGTCACACAGAGAGACGATGTGTGCGTGCGAGAAATAGAAGAAAAAGAATAAAAAAATAAAAAAATAAAAACTGTAGGAAACAAAAAGGTGATGACCTACTATCTTGTACCTCTCCTGATGATGGTGATCGTCAAGGTGAGGACGATGATGGTGGTATATATACATACTCGTATAATGATGAGACACGTATGTATGTACCACGATAATAGGGATAAAGTATAGCATTTGTTTGCCTTCCGAGGCAAATATTTCTGACAGACGATTATTAATATTAATAGTACGCCTTAAGAACCGGTCCCACCTTTTTGGCGACACCATACTTGGAATTAGTTCAGTCTTAGTCTGGGATAACTTTTTTTTTCGGTTCTGAAAGGGGTTAACCCCAATTTTGTTGGAATGCCATCAAACATTTCGTTCGTACGTAGCACTTACTTGTTTTTGCCTTCCGAGGCAAATATTTCTGGCAGACCGGGGGGCTCCTTAATCCCTTAACCCCTTAAGAACTGGTCGCACACATTTGGGGACAAAATACTTGGAATTAGTGTGGGATTTTTTTTTCAGTTCTGAATGGGTTAAGAACCGGTCACGCGTTTTTGGGGACAAACTACTTGGAATTAGTGTGGGATAAGTTTTGCAGTTCTGAAACAAGGGTCAAACCCCAATTTGTTTGGAATGCCATCAATCATTTTATTCGTACGTAGCACCTTTTTTTTTTTCGTTCCGAGGCAAATATTTATGACAGACTATGGGCATGTCCAAACAGAAACGAAAACGAAAAACGAACAACGAAATGAAAATAAACAGGGCGCTGGTTGGTTCCTGGCACAAACGTGTTCCCCTTCGTTTTTTTTTGTTCTGAGAAAATCAACGATTTACAACCTATTGCGAAAAACAAAAAGTTGACAGCTGAAAAACGAAAACGGAAACGAAAGCACGAGCAGCAACAATTCAGCGTGTCCTACTGGTCAGCGCAGCCACGTCGAAATATCACATCAGGACTGCCGCACGCAGCACGCAACCCACAGCTAGCACGGCAACACAGCCGCACAGATCCCCCGTAAATAGCCAGCAGGCCAACCACAACACCCCAGAAGAAAAAGAAAACTAAAATTGAAAAAAAAAACTGTAGGAAACAAAAAAAGTGCTGATGGGAACAGAGGCAGCTCTTTAAGCTCTTCGATGTGGTCACACAGAGAGACGATGTGTGCGTGCGAGAAATAGAAGAAAAAGAATAAAAAAATAAAAAAATAAAAACTGTAGGAAACAAAAAGGTGATGACCTACTATCTTGTACCTCTCCTGATGATGGTGATCGTCAAGGTGAGGACGATGATGGTGGTATATATACATACTCGTATAATGATGAGACACGTATGTATGTACCACGATAATAGGGATAAAGTATAGCATTTGTTTGCCTTCCGAGGCAAATATTTCTGACAGACGATTATTAATATTAATAGTACGCCTTAAGAACCGGTCCCACCTTTTTGGCGACACCATACTTGGAATTAGTTCAGTCTTAGTCTGGGATAACTTTTTTTTTCGGTTCTGAAAGGGGTTAACCCCAATTTTGTTGGAATGCCATCAAACATTTCGTTCGTACGTAGCACTTACTTGTTTTTGCCTTCCGAGGCAAATATTTCTGGCAGACCGGGGGGCTCCTTAATCCCTTAACCCCTTAAGACTACTGGTCGCACACATTTGGGGACAAAATACTTGGAATTAGTGTGGGATTTTTTTTTCAGTTCTGAATGGGTTAAGAACCGGTCACGCGTTTTTGGGGACAAACTACTTGGAATTAGTGTGGGATAAGTTTTGCAGTTCTGAAACAAGGGTCAAACCCCAATTTGTTTGGAATGCCATCAATCATTTTATTCGTACGTAGCACCTTTTTTTTTTTCGTTCCGAGGCAAATATTTATGACAGACTATGGGCATGTCCAAACAGAAACGAAAACGAAAAACGAACAACGAAATGAAAATAAACAGGGCGCTGGTTGGTTCCTGGCACAAACGTGTTCCCCTTCGTTTTTTTTTGTTCTGAGAAAATCAACGATTTACAACCTATTGCGAAAAACAAAAAGTTGACAGCTGAAAAACGAAAACGGAAACGAAAGCACGAGCAGCAACAATTCAGCGTGTCCTACTGGTCAGCGCAGCCACGTCGAAATATCACATCAGGACTGCCGCACGCAGCACGCAACCCACAGCTAGCACGGCAACACAGCCGCACAGATCCCCCGTAAATAGCCAGCAGGCCAACCACAACACCCCAGCCCCGACGCTCTAGGGCTTTTGCTTGCCGGCGTTCGAGCCAAAGCGAAGATAATTTGAGTAGAGTTCAGCATCATGCCCTCGAGAATGAGGTTGGAAGTTGGAAGTTCGTTCTCAGTATAATTTGAATTTTGATCCCGGGGCGTCAAAGTTGGACACGCGACCACCTGCATGGGAGGCCCAACGACCTCCCGGTATCGAATTGTCGTCGCTTCTGCCTGTTCCTCTGGTGGGCCTGGTGTGCCGAGCGCTAGATTGTCGGCATGTGTACATAGTTGTGAACACCCCATAGCTTGTGCTCTCAGTATTTTTTCGCCTGGATCTTGCTGTTCCCAATTCGTTTCTGTTTGGACACATCGGCTAAAATTATATCGAAAACGAAATGATTTCATTTTTCGTTTTTGATTTTCCTTTATGTTTGGACATGCCCTATCATTACTAGTATGCCTTAAGAACCGGTCCCACGCTTTTGTGGACACGGTACTTGGAATTAGTTTAGTCTGGGATAAGTTTATTTTCAGTTCTGAAAGGGGTTAACCCCAATTTTGTTGGGATGTCATCAATCATTTTATTCGTAGCACTCTGTTTTTGCCTTCCGAGGCAAAGCTATTTCTGACAGACTATTATTAAGAGTATTCCTCAAGAACCGGTCCCACGTTTTTGGATGCAAAATACTTGGAATTAGTTTAGTCTGTGGGATAAATTTTTTCAGTTCTGAAAGGGGTTAGCCCCAATTTTGTTGGGATGCCATCAAACATTTCATTCGTCGTAGCACTTTTGTTTTGCCTTCCGAGGCAAATATTTATGACAGACTATTATTACTAGTATGCCTTAAGAACCGGTCCCACGCTTTTGGGGACACAGTACTTGGAATTAGTTTAGTCTGGGATAAAAAAAAACAGTTGTGAAAGGGATCAACCCGGAACATTTTGTTGGGATGTCATCAATCATTTTATTCGTCGCACTCTTTTTTTGCCTTGCGAGGCAAAAATATTTCTTACGAGTATGCCTTAAGAACCGGTCCCACGTTTTTGGATACAAAATACTTGGAATTAGTTTAGTCTGGAATAACTTTTTTCAGTTCTGAAAGGGGTTAACCCCCAATTTTGTTGGGATGCCATCAAACATTTCATTCGTATGTAGCACTTTTTTTTGCCTTCCGAGGGCAAATATTTCTGACAGACTATTCTTAATAGCATGCCTTAAGAACCGGTCCCACGTTTTTGGGGACAAACTACTACTTGGAATTAGTTTAGTCTTAGTCTGGGATATATTTTTTCAGTTCTGAAAGGCGTTAATCCCAATTTTGTTGGGATGCCATCAAACTTTTTATTCGTACTCGTAGCACTTCTTTTTTGCCTTCCGAGGCAAATGTTTCTGACAGATACAGGCCGGGGGGCTCCTTAACCCCTCAACCCCTTAAGAACTGGTCACACACATTTGGGGACAAACTACTTGGAATTAGTGTAGGATTTTTTTCCGGTTATGAATGGGTTAAGAACCGGTCACGCGTTTTTTTGGGAACAAACTACTTGGAATTAGTGTGGGATAAGTTTCGCAGCTATGAAAGGGTCAAACCCCAATTTGTTTTGGAATGCCACCAAACATTTCATTCGTACGTCGTGCGCACTTTTTTTTTTTACTTCCGAGGCAAATATTTCAGGCAGGTTCTCCCTCCTTGACCCCAATTTTGTTGGAAAACCATTCTTCAAACATGATATTCGTCGTATATGCGACACCCGGCCCCTGTTTCGTACATTCTCCAAAGCCTACGATACAACGCCATTTTTTTATTAATTCATACTAATTCAAGTCATTAATTAGTTTTCACCTTCGAAGGACACGATATAGAACGAAGAATAACCCTGATCATGAAGAATAAGGTCACATGTATGATATGTATGATGAGCAGGTTTTGGGATGCTTTGAGTGTGTTTGTTGTTGTTGGTGATAAACGGACTGTATGTATATACGGTAGGTAGGATATTTTTTGAGTTTTTTTTTGTCGGGTGGTTGCGTTTTTTCATTTTTGTTTTGTTTTGCTCAAAAATCAGATTTTGGGGTACCTTACTATAATGACTTAGTATTAGTGTAGAGCTCCTCAAGTGACCACCCCTCAGAAATATCTGTTATATAGGTGTGCCCCATATAGGGAAACATATGCGTCACGAGGATGATGATGATGATGATGATGGTGATGATGATGAGGATGGTGATGATGATGATGATGGTGATGATGATGGTGGTGATGGTAATGATGATGATGGTGATGGTGATGATGATGATAATGATGATGATGATGATGATGATGATGATGATGATGATGATGATGATGATGATGATGATGATGGTGATGGTGATGGTGATGATGATGATGATGATGATGATGATGATGGTGATAATGATGATGGTGATGATGATGATGATGATGATGGTGATGATGATGTGATGACGATGATGATGATGATGATGGTGACGATGATGATGATGATGATGATGATGATGATGATGGTGATGATGATGATATTATTAATAGTGTTGATGAGTGACAGCGATAGAGAAAAGAAGAACAGACGGACGAACAAACGATTTGATACGACAAAATAACCTGTAAACAACGACCACTCATTCATCGAAAAACACAACTCCACACAAGACACACAACAAGCAGCGAGCTTCCTTTCCGAGAAGATGAGAATAAATGTGGTGGTGGCGTAGAATAAAAGCAAAACACCGACTGTGAGTGTTTATAATGCCGACTGTCAATGAATATCGAGTCTTTCTCAGTCTAGAGAGGCACTGCTTACTTATTACGTGCTATACTACTGCTGTGCGTCAGTGTGCCCATCGTATTCCCCATACTAAGGTTACCGTATACACGTATATCACTCAAGATAAGAAAACGCTCTCTAGGGCAGATGTTTGAGTCGGCTTCCTCCCTAACAAGGAGGGGGAGCATACACACAACAAAAATGCTGGTGTACGAGTAAAGGAAATATTTCGAATGAAATATTTCCAGATAATTACACAGATGTAGATGCATCGCTCAGCGTCGTACCACTCTCATGTCGAGAAGCACAGCTTGGACGTTCACCCGGGGTGTGGTATATGTTGCGTGGTATGCATACGGCAACTGGGTTCTCAATTGATGCATGCTATAGACGCGTGTTACGACAATACAGGTATTTGCCACTTTTCGGCTGAAACGGTTTCTGAATGAGCTATTAAAGGTTAAAGGCTCCTTAACCCAAATTCGTCGGAATTTCACTTTTTTTTTTGTGTCGCAATTTTGTTTTATTTGATGCTTGGGCCATGGGATTGTCCATGATCGGGTATGCACATGCTGTAGCACTTTTTATTACCATGTTCAGCATAACAACGGAGCTTGGGTGAGGTATAGAGAGCTCCTCGAGTGATAAGTGACCACCCTTAGAAGGCAAAACCTTATTAACATGGTGCACCTCTACCGTAGTATGCGTCATACAGACAGACAGACAGACAGACAGACAGACAGACGGACGGACGGACGGACAGACAGACAGACAGACAGACAGACAGACAGACAGACAGACAGACAGACAGACAGACAGACAGACCGACGGACAGACAGACAGACAGACAGACAGACAGACAGACAGAGCGATCGATAAACAGACAGACCGACCGACCGACAGACAGACAGACCGACCGACCGATAAACAGACAACGGAACCGGACGCGCGCTACGATATAGAGGTACGCGTAGCACTTTTTGGCTGAACTATTTTTTCTGAATGACCCATTAAAAACTCATTGACCCCTTAAGAACCGGTCCCCCGTTTTTGTGGACAAAACACTTGGAATTAGTGTGGAATGATTTTTTCAGCTCTGAATGGGTTAGCCCACAATCGATGGAATGCCCCATTTTTTTATTTTTTTCCCCGTGAAATTGTTCGTCGGGTTGCGTTTTTTTTTTTCCCATCACAATCAGTTTTTGACTTAAGGCCCATATTAACGAGTGAGTATAAAATAAATTCAATTTGGAAAAAATAAAAATTCGAATTCGCTTTTCATTGGTCAACACACGCACCAGCACCAAAGATTAGGATCTTGGAGTAAAATCTTGGGTGGTGGTGCGGGACGCGTGCTACGGTAGAGGTAGCAGTTTTTGGCTGAATCGTTTTCTGAACGATCGGGCTCCTTAACCCAAATTCGTCGTACTTTCGTTTTTATGACGAATAATGTTTCAGAGTATACTTCGGTCATGAGATTTCTCATCCGGCAGCACTTTTGTTTCCTCCAAAATCATTTTTTTCGGTGAGGTATGGCGCTCCTTATGTGAGGAGCTCAGAAAAATCATGGTGCACCTCTATCGTAGCATGCGTCGCGGGTTCTGACCAATGAAAAGCGGATTTGATTTTAGTATAATCTTGGGTGGTGGTGCGGGTTCTGACCAATGAAAAGCGGATTTGAATTTTTATTTTTTCCAAATTGATTTTTTTTTGTTCTTCGTTAAAACGGGCCCTTACTAGAAAAGTAATAGTAAAAGTACGCCTCAAGTGAGGAGCTCCAGAAAGAAAAAAAAAAAATGCATCTCTACCTTAACCCCTTAAGAACTGGTCCCACGTAGTTGGGAACAAACTCCTTGGAATTAGTGTGGGATATTTTTTTCAGTTCTCTGTATGCGTCACCGCCGCGAGGCCAAATAAATATTCAACTTGGCCGCGTGTTGCCCCCTTAGTGGCGCCCCCCCCCCCCCCGCCCTACACTATAACCAGTACAATGTCGCCCAAAAAGGGCCTTGTCGCGAGCCCAAACAGACTGACCGGTCTTACTAGAGCGGGAAACTCTCTCGTTTGATTGGTTGGCCCGCCTGTTCACAATTCCCCGCACTTGACGGACTGCTCAGTTTTAATTTAATTGGGTTTTGTTATTGACTTTTTGTTCTCCAGGTAATTTCCCGTTTAGCCGCCTATATACCCCGCCCCCTACCGTGCATGTATACGCGTGTAGACTATATTTGTGTACAGGTATACACTCGGGTATCGTGTATATATTAGTATAATACTGGTATAGTGGCACTCTGTATATAACGCTACTATTAATAGTGTGACTATATGCTACTGGTATAAAACTGGAATGGTGGCACTCTGTATATAAAACTACTGTATGTAACTATATACTACTGCTATAAACCGACCGAAGTATGGTGTGACGGCGAGTGCTGAGTTGATGTTGATGATCTTAACAATTACATTATAATACGACGTACATAATATGTATTCGCATGTTCTCGATTTCCACCCGACATTGCGCAGCGCATACATACATAATAATGCATGCATACAAATACATACACACATATAATATGATACATACAATACATGTACATGTATTACATGCATAGAACACATCGATCCATTGTGTAGAAAACGAACGACATTTCGTTACGTTACTAACAACCAGGTACCAGGGTACGTACAACAGTATAATACTACTACTCTGTACTGCTGCTATATTACACTACTACTGCTGTGTATGATACTAGTATGTATGATAGGTACCGGCATTGAAGCTTCTGAAGCACGCCTCACTAAAATGTACCTGGTATACCAGCATGCAAGGAATTTTGCACATGCCAGATTGCACCACTAACTGTGCCTGGTACAGTTTTGTATGGTATACGTGCGACACCATGTCATTAGCAACGTCACACCCGCGGTAAAAACAAAAAAAAAAATGGGATATATCCTCCATCGCCCGAACACAGTTCTTACGGAGGACCATAGTAAATAGGACCACATCTTGTTAGCGAAAAAAGGGACATATATATATAGGTTTTTGTGTGTTCCGTAGGCCCCCTATATGTTTTATCTTTGCCATCCGACAATGTGCAGCATGATCTTCAGCGTTGATCACTCATAAAATTCCCAAGAGCAGAAAACCACGGAAACCAAGGAAACCTATGCGTACAGTCTAACACCCTTCTATGCCTGCTTCCCGCCAAGATTTGTCCACAATACTCCCTTTGTTGTCCTTGCTCCCTCCTTCTTCCCAATACGCACTCTTTACGTTCAATTCTTAAGTCCTATTATTCTAGGGGCGCTTCTGTCTCCTTGCGTCATTTGTGTTCTGTTTCATTTCAGAATTCGTTTTTTTCATTGTCTTTCTTGTTCTTATTTCTTTTTGGTTTGGCTCGTGTCGGGCTCGTGTCGTTGGGTTCTCGTACCCGGTACGTTGACATTTCACTTGCTCGACCCATTAACTTGTGTTTATTTTGTTTTGTTTTTTTCTCTGTCTCACAGTAGTCTAGTCTGTGACCACAGATTTTGTATCTCTCTAGGATTAGGAATAAGGACCAGACACTGGGCGTACTGGTGATGTAATTGGGTAGAAAAACGGGTTTAATGTGAAGACAACACACACGCTGCACTCTAATTCCAAGACAAACGGGAAAAAAAAGTAATTTCGTAATTCCGAGTGTTCTTGGTCACCATTATGAGAGTGAGCGCAGTCCTAAACAGGATAAATAAGCACTTTTGGCGAGGGTGGTCGATTTTTGTTTTTCGACATCTCACAGAATTTTTTGTTCGTTAGGGGCGGGGGGGGGAGGGGGGGTTACTAAAACCAAGTGAAAAAAAATGAAAATAAGGATATTTTTTTTTCTATTTTCTTATTTCATCATGTGATCACAACGGTTGCAACGGTTTTCTATTCCGACCTCTGGGGTGTGGTGTGTCGTTTTCTCTTTTTTTCTGGACGCCCCTGCGCTATCCCCGTATCTGCCTCTCCTGCTTGTTTGCCTAGTATCCCTTTTATCCCTACCCACATCTGCTTCATCCCGCCATCAAAGTCTTCATTCGTTTTAGTAACTACGTCTTTCCATACCCCTTTCTTCTTCTTCTCAACCACCTTTTTACTTTATTTCCAGCAATACATACTCCTCCCATCCTGACGAGTTTTGCTCGATGCGTATCTTGCGTGTGCCTTTCTCCTTACTCCTATAGCCTCTTTTACTTCGTCATCCCACCATTTTACTGCTCTATTGCATATTATCAACTTCTTCCTATTACTTTACTTGCTGTGGTCTTGACCAATTTCTCCCATCCTTCTATTATCCTCGCTCCTGCATTATCTCTCTCTATATTGTTCTTTGTCGTACCTATGCTTTCCAGCAGATCGGAAAAATGCTCTGCATTTTTAGTCATCTCTTCTTGGAACTCTTCCCGTTTTCCTTTACTTCTAGTTTATCTATTCCCATCTGTACAATTCCTACCGCGCCTATTTTTGATAACTCTCGTCTGCTGGCTGTCTGTCCATATTAGGCAGTGATCCGTAGTTCCTACGTCCGCTCGCGCATACATGTACTTCAGTTTCCTTACTACTTCCGTTTTCTACCACTATAAAGTCAAGAACGGAGCTTTCTCCCTTTTGTATGCACTGTCTAGTCCATTCTGGCTCTGGCTTGTTTCTCTACCGTTCAGAGTCTTCATCTCATTGTTCTAAGGAATTCAGCATCTCTTCCCCGTTCTTATTCTTTGTTACTTCCCCATACTGTCCAATGTTCTCGTTCGGGTTGCTTGCCTTCCCAATTCTTGAGTTAAAATCTCCGACTAGTACTACTTCTCCTTGTCTTTTATATTTTTGTACATCTACTGCTATTTCTCCGAACTTCTTCTGTATATCTTTTACCGTACTCTTCGACTCTGGGGGCATATAGATGTTTCCTAAGAAATAATTTTCGCTCCCCTCTCCCCTGGTATCTTTATCCAGATGCTTTCGTCGAATTTCGTGTCTTTGATCACTTCTATTATGTCACACAGGTATTCTTTGACTAGGAACCCTACTCCCCCCGCCCCCCTATTCTTCTTGTTCTGCCCTTTCTCTTTTTCCCTCGTATCCATGCGTACTCTCCAATTGTGCATCCTATTTCGCCCCCCTCTTTTTCCCACGACTCTTGGATTCCCACTATGCTAAGTCGCGCTCACTTATTTGTTCGGCTATTTCTATCCTCTTGCCTCTTCCGTGGCGAATCCACATACGTTCCATGACCCTATTCTCAGCTTCTTGTTCGTTTCACTGTTCGCTCGACTCTTGTCTTTCGTTTTTTCTCCTTCGTTGCTACTTCTGTGTTCTTTTCTTTGAGCTTTCTTACTGTTTCCGTTTCTGGTTTTGCTCTTGCTCTACGCCACTGTGTTTCTCTCCATTCCCTTTGGGCCAGTACTGTGTTTCCTGCCTCCCCTTACCTTCGTTCACCCTAGGACTACGTCTTAGATTCGCTATTCCATTAGCTATACATACCCTCCACCCTAGTCTTCTAACCCATGCCGACACTTGTTCTGTCTCTAATCTCTGCCACTCCATGCTCGCTTTCGGTTTAAGGTGACTCGAAAATGCTCTCCCTCCCTTTCTACTTGTCCTAATGCAAAGCAGTATAGTCCTACTTCGTCGCACTTCCTCTTGAACTCTATTCTCGTCATGTCCTAGGAACTCCGAATACCAGCACTACTAGTACTTTACCCTTCCAGTCTTTCTTACTCCACCTACCCTGCCTCACCGTTTTTCTCTGAATCTCTTCCGAGACTATCTCCAGCTTGTTTTTGTTCGTGTTTGTAGTGGGAAATGTTCAAGTTACTGGGACTTCCCAATCCTAGTACTCGTTGAGGGTCTGGTGTCTTTCAGTTATTTTGCCGGCGCACCACACTAAATAGTGTTTCCAACATGGGCTCATAGCCTGGAGCCAAGTTCAACACCCTTAAACAAGTACCCCACGTTTGTGTCAGGCGATCTGCATGGTAACCATCCTGGCGTCCCACGACCGTATCTTCTATCTTCTTGCCCCGCTGCTGTACTGGTTACTTTCCTCCAGGGAGGTCATTTTTACCGTGCAAGTTCAAGGACGGCTTGCATAACACAAAGTCTTACTCACACATCGGGATGCCCCGTACGTCGCTTCCTCCATCGTATGCACGTTTCACCATGGGTAGCTACCCCACTAATGCTCCCGAGTAGACCTTCGCTGCCGAAAGCTTGGCCAACGATCCCCCTACACTTTGTACCGGCTTCTATCCTTCAAGATGTCAAGATATCTACGTACCGTTTGGTGCTCCGTCTCTTTGGTCGTGTGGTCGGTCAATGGCAAGGCATTTGTTTCATGAGTTCAATAGGCCTGACTTAATGGGGGGGGGGGTTACTAAAACCAAGTGAAAAAAAATGAAATTAAGGATATTTTTTTTTTTCCATTTTCTCATTTCATCATGTGATCACAACGGTTGCAACGGTTTTCTATTCCGACCTCTTGGGGTGTGGTGTGTCGTTTTCTCTTTTTTTCTGGACGCCCCTGCTTTTTGGCTAAATTTGTTTCTGAATGTGACGGGGCTCCTTAACTCATTCAGAACTCAGAACTGACCAACTTATCCCACACTAATTCCAAGTTATTTTTGTCCCCGAATACGTGGGACCAGTTCTTAAGGGCTTAACCCCAAAAACCATCCGAATATCATTATTGTTTCGCGAAATGCGATATATATGGATGTACACCCTACATGAGGACATACAAAATCCGTAAGTACGCGCGATCGAAGTATTACACTCAACTAGCAAAGATGAGCTTCGACGAAAAATCCTCGAGCTCACAGCTTTGTTTTTTTTTATTACGAGCGAATGCGAGTTTCTAATTTTGACCAAGGCTCTCGTGATAGGGACCCCTGGCAAAATGGCCATGGCCGTTTTCTTACTTGATTAAACTATTGATTTTGTGTGCACTTTTCATCAAATTCTCAGAATTTTATTTTGTCTACTACTTTTGTTTTTTGCACTTTTCATCAAATTCTCATAATTTTATCTGTCTAATATACGTACTTTTTTTTTCCTACATAAAAAGAAGTTCGGAGTAATACACGGGTCTCGAACCCCCGGCCCTTGTGTTGAGAAGATGCGGGGCCACCTGTTGCGCTACGCGTACAAATTATGATTGCCTCCATTTTTTCTGTCTTTCTATAGTAGACGACTTTTTTTTTTTTCCTACGGTCCTCACGCAAGTGGAGCAGATCCTCATAGCCATAGCCTGCGCCATCATGCGCGTGTACCGCCTTAAGGGAGGGCAGCGGGGGTTCTCGGGGCACGTCGTCGACGTTTTTTCCTGCACTTTTCCCCACCAATGCACACAAGTTGACGACAGTTACTAATATCCTGCTGCGCGAGTTCCTAGCGAGAGCTATACTATCTTTTGTTTTAATATATGTACATGTGTTTTTTTGTATACCTAAGTCACCTGGGATTGCTCATATCGCGGGTTCTCCTTTTTGCACGTTCATTTTTTTTTTAATCACAATCGTTTTTTTTTTGGGTGTGCGGTAAATCGGAGGGGGGTACCGAGAGATATATACGTACTTGCTTGCTTGGTCGGGCCGCCCAAAAATAAAAAGCAGATGACACAACGAACGGCACAGGCATATATATAATGTCTACGGTTCTCTTTTGCACTTTCAGCTTTTTTTTGTTTATCACTTTTTTTTTTTCAATCACAAATGACAAATGACGGTAATTTGTTGGCGGCGGTATTTCGTTTTTTGACGGTATGCCCTTGGCGGTAGACGGTTAACACCAAAATATGACGGTAAACCGCCAGAATACCGTGACCGTCCACCAGGGCGGTAAAACGACGACGGGAAAATTACCGAACACCACCCTGTTTTTTTTTGGGGTGCGGGGTAACTATGTAAATACAGAGCTCCTCAAGTGACCCCGCCATACTCTGGAAACCCGAGGCATTATTCCTTTCTACCTTCCTCGCCAAACCACAGGCACTGCAAGTACCTACTCGTGTATAGCACCATCATACGCAGTAGGAGTTAGAAGGGTCTGGCGCAACCCTATACAAGTAGCTACGCACACGTTGGGCTCCATGAGTTGGCGCAACTGGCGAGACTTGCGAGTGCCAAGAGCTTTCACGCTCCAAAAAGAAAACAATATCGACGCCGCATTGCACGCACACATACGGTACGCGACAAAATATTAAGAATCTCTATGTTAAGGATTATCTCTTATTTTTTTTGCCAGACTGGAATTCTTACGTAAGACTGGGTGTGTTCCACACTATTTTCCGTACAAAGAGGTCGCATTCTTATTTTTGTCTTCCCCCCCCCAAAAAGTCTCAAGTTATCAAATTCTGAATTGTCAGATTATAAACTATCTGTCGAGTACTGCACACGAAACGACGGAGATAAGTAGTAGTAGTAGTAGTAGTAGTAGTAGTAGTGTTGCATATTATGGAGCTTGCAAATAAAAGCTTGCAAATAAAGGCTTGCAAACAAAGGCACAACCACGCATGCATGCTACGGTAGAGGTGCACCATGTTTCTGCCTTATAAGGGTGGTCACTTGGGGAGCTCTACACCTATACCTCGCCCAAATACTATTTTTGGAGGAAAATAAAAGTTGGTACCTTGATACAATCCAATCGCCCAAGCATAAACGGAGGAAATGTGGCGACGCCAAAAACAAAATGCCGACGATATCGGGTTAACTCTTTTAGAACTGCAGTCCCGTCTTGGGGACAAACCACTCTAATTCTAAGTGATTTGTCCCCAAAACGGGACTCCAGTCCTATAAGGGTTAAGGCCGGCCTATCATTCAGAAACGTTCCAGCCAAAAAAAAGGTATACCTCTACCTCTATCGTCGCACGGGTCACACCCTTCCCGCACCACCAGCTGCTTGCGCATAAATCGAGAGGGGGGGGGGGGAGCGGTAAGGTGGTATATAGCTCCTGCATGGGATAGATGCCACTTTTCCGTATGTACACAAAATTCCGCGAAAAAAAGAAAAGACTGAAAGGGTCGATCGAAGTAGCTAGTGGAAGACTGCGTGAGAGTCCTGCCGACGACGCCACGCGTGATATGACTGGGTGAGACACACAGTATCCCCTTGCAGGCTGGTCTAATAAACATCCTTGGTGTCACTCACTTTCGTGTAGAATCAAGCGTAGAAGAGAAGCAGCTTTTATTGATCCCAGAGCCGTGATGACATCTGGTTCGGAAGGGCTTCACGTATGGCCCTCCCGATAATATAAATACCCCGAATACGAATACCATCCAAATTATACGAAAACGGACCAATTACCTCTATACCGAAGTAATTACCGGCCTTCCAAGCCTATACCATTACAGCTAGCTACACTCCGCAAATCAAAACACAGCAGTACAACAACAAGTAACTGCACACCCCCCCATATATTCGAAACGAAATTTCCACTGATCTCCTTTTATATGCACGAGGTACAACATTGACTTCGATGCGACACTCAAATCAAACTCGCGAAAAGAGTAGCAGCTATTATCGCCTCCCTCCCCCCTCGCCGGTCTGGCCGTCCCCAGAGGAGTGCGGCTGTTGTTGCTGCTGCTGCGGCGGCGGCGGCGGCGGCGGCGCTGCGGCGATGCAGGCCTCCACCCTGCGCTGCATGGCCTCGGCACCGATACCTCTTGTGGTGTCAACGTTCCTCTGCCACACTTTAGCTGGGTCGCCGATCTGGGAGACTGCAGATTCTACCTGCGGCCGGCCGCGGTCCGGTTTGTTTTCGGAGGAGGGAGGCGCGAAAGAGAAGAGGGGGGGGGGGAAGAGGGGAGCAGGAAAACGCACATCAGAGACCGGGAACACAACACATGGATACGAAGGGAGGACACGGCACCTGAGGTGCAAGGGAGGAAAATGGCCGCGTCTCTCGGCCTTACAAAGCAACGAGCTCATATATATAACCACTAACCTAGATTCCGTTACTGTTTGTTTGTTATTGGGGAGAGAGCGGGGGGGGGGGGGGGTCGATTAACTCTCCATAAATGGAACCGTGACACGGCCTCGTAAGTCGTAACTCACAATAACCCCCTTACGCGCATCTTTCCAAGTGGGAGCCGCTACATAGATTTGTATGCTGTCTTTAGCTCGTATGACCACTTGATCGTCGCAAACACCCTTTCACGACGCCGGGTGACAAGCCCAACCACCACTGCTAAAACGAAGACGCCTCCACCACATTTGGGCATGGGGTGGGAGGGAGGGGGGTTACTATATTGTACTATCCCAATTATTCATGCAATGGCACGTAGTCGTAACTCAACCATTTAGATACCTCGCATCCCTGCAATTGTCTGGCAGGCGGAGCATAGTCGTGGCTTCACCGACCGGCAGAAGGGGAGTGGGGCGGGGCGGTGGAGTAGTCTTACCATTTGTAGTCTAGAAAATGGTTTTCACGCCCTGTGTACCGTACGAATAGGAGTAGCCCTATCTAACCCTAACCCTAATCAAACGTGGTCAAACGGTGGCTGGCGTAAACCTCCTTCGTTTCACGCACAGGGTGGGAACCATGCCAAAACCGGTTTGACCTCTCTGACTTCGTCATTATCTCTTTCTCCCGTGATCCAGGGCCACTGGAAGTGCAACAGCAATAATAATAACATAACATACCGGCCAGCTAAAAAAAAAACAGCTCAAAAATAAAAGTCAGCCTGAAAAAGATGGAAAAAAAAACAAATGTAACAGGTATAAAAGGAAGTTCTCAGCCTGCAGTAGTCAGTGCCCTAAGCTTTTAAGAAAGTTGACCCCTTCTCCTGTGGCAGGCTTGGGCCCCAAGGCACCATTGGTTCACTACTAAATAGGACTTGAGGTACACACAAAAACCTACAGTATATATTTCCCCATTTTTACTTACAACTTTTGGTCCGGCATACTCTTATGTCCCCCGTAATATATGAAGTAGCTCATCCCGAGAACGGTTTCCGTCCACACGTTAGGAGCCAATCGGGTGTATAAAAGTCTACACAACACAACACCCCGTACAGCGCCAGCTATAATAGTAACATTGCCGCTGTATTGCGGAGGACCATAGTCAATAGGACCAAGTATTGTTAGTAAAACTACTGTAGGTACATACTAGGGTTGGGTGTGCACTGCTGTGGGTCCTATTTACTAGTATGACTAGTATTACTAGTATTTACTATGCCCCTCCCACTATAGTATCATACCAGTGCCAAATAGGTGACATTCGAGGAGATATTGCAACCGGCATTCGTGTCTGACGAAAATTGGGGTGTGTTCAACTTGAACCAGCTCGTAATAAAAACAGGGGGGGAAAAGTCTAGGTTTTTGTGTGTACCGTACACGCGTAGGTCCCTATTTACTATGGTCCCCCGTAAACAGCAGTAGTCACGTACCAGTACGTGCTGTGTACGTACGTGCCCTGTACCACACTGCTGTGTCAACGTCCCGACAATGGCCATGGTATGACTGCATCCTGCTGCGATATCTAAGCTCGCCTCTCACCACGTACCCGTGACTGGTATCGAGAAAGATAGTCGAGTTCGATAACATACCGCAACTACGTACTGATGAACGAAAACTCAAAAATCGGTAATCCGCGTTTGTATGATTTCATGATTTCGGTCGTCGATACCAGATGTATCCTTTGAAATCGATATGTACGTTGAGGTCACACGCAGCGTGCAAATATGCTTTTCGAGGGAAAATTCGATCTCATCACAGAAGTAGTAGTTGGGGTTTCTTTTCCCCCCCCTTTTTTCTTGTCCCAAATTCGTACATTTCGGAACTTTTCGTTCAGTATATACAGCATCATCAGCGTGATCATAAGAAACACGGGAAGGCCGGGGTACGAAGGGCAAAAAAAAACATTCGGTGCGATGCATCCAAAGTATCATACGACGATATTTCATATTTCGATAGAATCAAAACTTTGGATACGATATCCAACATTTTACATATTAACGGAATACATAACGAACAGAAATTACGAGTTGAACTTGTAACTCGTACTACTAACACGACCTATAAACCTGTACGAGGAGGACATATACATGCATACACCCCCGTGTATACGTATCTAGCACGCGCGATCGTCTGAAGCCGTCGTAATATTAAGAAGAAAAAAAAAAAGCAAATCAAAGCAAAGCAAAGCAAAGCAAAGCTATGTGAAACCAATGGCAATGGGAACGCGATCTTATAATAAAATCTTGAAGTGTTTGTTTTTACAACCGTCTCAGCGGCTGTATCTCGCGGGGAACTTAAAATGCGACATTTCTGCTATCATAAGGTTTGTTTCATTATGTTTGCGAGCGCTTTCCAATGGAGGTACATATGTAGTAGTGCGGTACAAGGTATGGCTTCGAATAATATAGAGGAATCAAGATTTCGAAGAAAACAAATGAAGATTGGCCCAAAACCGGGAGACGTTCCAATCTCGTTAAAAATTGTTCCAATCTTTGGAAGATTTGCGAAACCTTGCTCCCTCGTAAAACATCCGTAGCCACAACCCTGCATGAACTACCAGCAGCATTGGAATGCTCTTGCAAACACAATAAAATAGTCCTGGTGTATAGCAGAAAGTCTCATTTTAAGTTCCCCGGGAGCAAAAGCCGCTGAAAAGGTGTAAAACCCAACATTTCAGAAATTCTCAAGATCGCGTTCCCATTGGCATCGGTCTGAGATCGAATATTTCCTCAAAACGCATACTGGTATGATAGATATTTGCAAGCTTGGTGTGATAATTCGAATATATTACACGTGTATACACGAATATCAGAATATATCACACGCGTACTTGCGAAGATGAGTTTTGACGGAAGGTTCCGGTCTTACAGCTCCTTGAAGGCGTAGTATTTTTTTTTACTGTTCTGAAAAAAACCCGATATTTAATACCCACACTGGTCCGGAATATAAGAAACGTTTGTATACTAACATTTAATATAAACGAGCCTTATATTTAAGATTAAGGGTGGTGCCAGGTACAGGTATCTGGTATGAATTCGCTCGTAGTTTCGGCCCCAAAAGGTGTCAAAATGGCTCGAGTTCATAAAAAACAAACGACCGTCGGACCGCACGCGGCTTATTACACAAAGCCGGCTGCTGGTCGATTTCGTCGAATTCAGGCTGACGTAACATGTGTACGTATATATGTACGACATTCATCTGTAAAAAGTTACAGATGTTTAACAATTTTGTACAGCAGTGCAGTAGTACTTTAGACAAAAATGGCAACTTCAAGTCAATTGTTGATAGTTGTGAGTTCGATCGAGAAACGATTCATTAGTCTTGCAGCAGCATCATAAAAATAGTTTTAAAAAAAACGATAGTTTGATTCGTGTACTGTCTGTTTGTCTGTTGTAGGTACATACATAGCAGTATATATCACAGGTAGGTGTAGTGACTGCCCTGCACACTGAGTGGGTAGTTACGTTGATAGTATGATACTGCCGAACATGTCACCCGTGGGTAGAAAGAACAGACAAGCAGTACGTAGACTTATGCTGTTGACTGTTGAATGCGAAGACAACAAAAAAAAACACACCAGGTAGTAAGCAAACACAACAAAAACAGCAATGGAGTCATACTTCTATTGATAAGACCCACGCATAAACAACGACAACCCCCTGTACACTGAGTGGGCAGGTTAAATAACCTGAAACTGCTGTGGCTGCATACCCAACGGACAATATATCGAGAGACATGGCCCAGTCTCACCAAACACCTCGTACGGCGGTATCAAAAGTAGGGCGAGTGGTGGCCTACAAAACAAACTCGTACGAACACGACTGACTGCCATCACACCGCGAACGCGCTGTAGAAAACTCCTTGCAGTGTGTACGCGCTGTACTCCCGGCACCAAATATGTGTGCCACTCCCTAAACCCAGCACGGGCGGGATTTTGCTATTACGAGTATCGGTTGCTGTTAACTGTCAAAATACTGGTACCTGGTACGTAACTGCCGATCGATGCTTTGTAATCACCATTTCGATTTTTTTTTGTTCCCTCTCATTTTCCGCCTAAAACATTCCGTTAAAACCGGACTCCCGCTGTTGCGAGAAACAAAAAAAAAACTTGAAAATTGGCAACTGTACAATACTGGTGCCTGGTACGTAACTGCCGATCGATGCTTTCTAATCGCCATTTTGTTTTGTTTATGTTCCCTTTCATTTTTTCGTCCTCTACAAAATGTATCTTTAAAACCCGACCTCCCGCTGTTGCGAGAAACAAAAACAAAAAACTTAAAAAAATTGGCTTCGATCTTTGTGTTTAGATAAAAGTGCATGCACTTCGCAAAATGGAAACCCGAAAATGATTCGTTCGGAAACCAAACTCAATCCAGTAACCAACCGTCGAAAAACAAATAATAAGCCCACCGCGACCCGACCCATTCGCCCCCCCTCTTCGGGGACTCTTGAGAGATGAAAAATTGACGATTAAAAACAAAATGCCGAAAGTCACGCCTCGGTCATTATGCCGCTTGGTTGGGGGGGAGACGACAAAAAAAAATCGAAACGCCTTTTTTTTTGTAATGTTCGAAATGCTTACTATTACGGGAGTAGCACTGTAATGGTACGTATAGGCGTGGAAGGCCGGTAATTACCTCATTTATAGGTAATTGGTCCGTTTTCGTAATATTCGGATGGCATTCGTACTCGGGGGAGTAAATAGGACCAAATGTTGTTAGTAAAAATAGGTAAATATGTGGGTTTTTGTGTACCTGGTATACCGTAGGTCGTATTTACTATGGTCCCCCGTGATACGTACGTATATTTATACAAAAATTAAAAAACAACAGCGGTGAGATAGAGGATTTGTGTCGAAACTCATCATCTTTGCAAGCTGGGTATGATGCTTCGATCACGCCTGCTATCGTATGCTCTCGTACGGGTTTTCTATGGCCTCTCATGCAGCGTATACGTACACTTCGAAGTACATCCCTCCCGTATACGAGGAGGACGAAATTCTGAAGCAGCTGCAGAATTCAGGGAGTTTGTGTAATGTAATGCATGTATGTGCTGTTTCTAAATTTGAAAAATATTACGCGAAAATGCAAGGAGTCGCTCGGGACGGGTGTGCGTGCGGCCTGGTCCTGCTCGTGCTTGATGTTGCACGCTCACACAACGAAACCGTAACAGAGCGTTGAAATCGCACCGGGGTGCCATTTCAGCGCACGCTTTCTCGACAACGGCGCACGTAAGTAAGGATCGAAGCTCCATGATGAGTAGGGTGAGACGTTTACTGTCACAAGCTGAAGATATTTGATTTTAATGGTTTAGGGGATTAGAATTCCTCACGAGAGCTGACCGGACGAGAGATTGCCGGGTTCAACGTTGAGTAGGCGTTGATTTATTATTGCTGTCTACCCCCCCCCTATGCAGAACCACAGCGGTCGTATGGGAAAGCTAGCCTGATGAAGATCGAGAGATCATCATGAACGCGCGTCTGAAGGGGCAAGGATGTTTCATTAAGTATTGCCTATAAGGATGGGGACAGAGATCTGCCATGCGCTTTTCGGCCGCAAGAAGAAGAAGAAGAAGAAGTAAGGGTTTGCTAGAATAAAGTCGAACATTTGCATTTTTTAGGAAGGCTCTCGATTCGACTACGAATTAGATTATAAAATACTTCCGAAAAAAAAAAACGCCTTGTTCGGTATTGGCAACCCCTCCCATTCCGGAAAAAAAAAAATCGAGTGCTGAAAAACGATCGCATCCCTGTGCGACCTCAAACGCTCTTTACGGTATACCTCTCTTGCAGGGAATAGAGTACACGTTTGATAAGCATATTATACTACCAAGATGGGAATATAGTTTCGGCCAGAGCGATTCTTCGTAGAAATATATTGAGTAGTGCCGGTCCCTCATTAGTGCCGGTGTGTGCCAGCCTGAAAAACCGGCACTATACTGCGGCAACCGGCACTATGTACTCCGGTTTGGGGGATATATTGGCTCTAGTATGGAAATGAAAAAAAAACCGTGCCAGCCAAAAAATACGGGCACTACTCCAGCAACCGGCACTGCTCAACCGGCAATACTCAGGGACCATTACTGTACTCTTACAAGGGACCATAGTAAACACTAGTAAATAGGACCAAATATTGCTGGTAAAAATAGGCAAATATATAGGTTTTAGTGTGCACCGTAGGTCCTATTTACTACATTAGCCCACCCCGTACTACTGAACGGTCGACAAAACCATTTTTTTCATTGGGTCTAGAAAGGGTAAAGGACTCGTATATTTATATATATATATATATATATTGCGGTCAGGCTCTTGTGCCGTATGACGTATGATACGCAAGCTAAGAAAGAGAGCGGCTATCTTTTTTTTTTTCGTTTTTTCCCCATTCCTTTTATTATTTTCGCACTTCTGGCCCTCTCCCTCCATAGTCGTAACTAAAATCCGGGGTCACAAAGCGGGCTCCTCTCCCTCCTCCCCCACTATGGTTCGTGCCTTGATTTTTATCGCGCAGAGGGTTCAGCATTTCCAAGGCTCGTCGATTTCCATCGAAGTTTGCTAACTCACGCTCTCGCGCTTTCCGCTAGCCAAGATGTATGTTTTTACGAGAAAAAGTCCCTACGAGCATGCAGTCGGGGGGGGGGCTCGAACTCACGACCTTGACTCTAACAGGGACGAGGTTCACCTGTCATTCCACCGGGGACGCCGGCCTACAGCCCATGGATTACGCCTCGTAACTACAGTCCGCACGCCATCCCGCTTTCCCTAACCCGAACCCCAACCGGAACCCCAACCCTATACTTCTGACGCGTGCTACGATAGATAAAAGGTATACCTTATTTTGGCTATTTTGGCTGAAACGTTTTCTGAATGACCTAATAAAGGCTCCTTAACCCCTTAAGAAATGGTCGCACGAATTTGGGACAAACTACTTAGAATTAGTGTGGGACATTATTTTCAGTTAGTTCTGGATGGGTTACTAACCCAAAATCGTAAGAGTCTCACCCATTGTGTTGCATTAATTTTCATTTTTGTTAACCTTAAGGCCGTGCGATTTATCATCGGATACGTGGCGTTTTCAGTTTCCTACAAAAAAACATAATTTGGGTGAGGTATAGTAGAGGTCCTATACTATAATCAATATAATCAAGTGACCACCCTTATGAGGCAAAAACATGGTGTCACAACTCTACCGTAGTAGCATGCGTCTTCTGGACCTTCTAAGTGGGAGCAGGGGGGCCGAATGGGATCTGGTCCGTGTGGGGGGTCGGGGTAGAGGTGTTGACCAGTCAAAATGGAGGTGTTGACCAATCAAAACGGAGGTGTTGGCTAATCAAAATGGAGGTGGTGACTAATCAAAATGGAGGTGTTGACTGATCAAAATGGAGGTGTTGACCAATCAAAATGGAGGTTGTGACTAATCAAAATGGAAGTGTTGACCAATAAAAATGGAGGTGTTCACCAATCACAATGGAGGTGTTGACCAATCAAAATGGAGGTGTAGTCTATTGGGCACCCAGTTTCATCCCTACCACCCTAAAAACCCTCACACTATAATATAACTGTGGACTGCACTTAAGTTGTTGCAGTCCATAGGTTGTAAATAGGCGCCATCCAAGATAACAAGACAGTTTTTCAAAACTCGACTTTTCCCCGAAGCTTGGGGGGACACAAACGCCAAAAATGGCGACCTATCCACAAAGACGCGGCGCTCGGCGCTTGCATTCCCCCCGCGCTGTGGAGATAACTATTGCGGGGGACAAGAGTAAGCGGCACCAAATGTTGTTATTACTCGTATTAATAGTAAAAATCGGGATAAATACACGTTTTTGTGCTTTCCGTAGTAAAAATAGGGCTAAATACAGGTTTTCGTGTGCTTTCCCTTATTTATTTACTATGCTCCCCCGTGATAGCTTGGAAGCATAGTCCGAGGGGGTTGTGCTATCCCATCCCCCCCGGGGCGATCTACGGTACATGTTGAACCAAAACGTGTGTCCTCATACTACTGTTGTAGTGCCCTACTTACACTGCATCAGTAGTTTCAGAAGAAAAAAAAACAACGTTTTTTTACGATGTTCCGTGCTAAACATCGAGCCTGAGAAGAAAATAAAACAACCCCTTCCCCCCCCAGTTTCTCAAGCGCTGTCGCGCAATGGTAACGCTGACCTGATCTTCGAGCAGTAGGTGCAGGACGGGGTAGGGCGATCGGTTTGTGTAGTTGGAGGCGTCGTCCTCCTCGGACCCCTCGAATCGGTACTGCGGGTGAAACGTCGCCAGCTGATTGGCCGGAGGTTTTCGCCGCAAGGTGGCGGGAAAAAGCAAGTCCGAGTTTTTTTTTGTGTTTCGGGATCACGCAGGGATGGAAAGGGGGACACACGGCACGTCGGTATCAGCGTCAGCGTCAGCAGCAGCAGCAGCAGCAGCAGCAGCAAGAAAAAAAACGTGACTTATGAGTACAACTACGTATGAGTATATCGGTGTCAACACGAAACAAAATGTATGAATACCACGAACTCATGATTTCCCCGTGGAAAGAAAGTTTATTGTAGTGCTATATACGATACCCGGCCCCCGTTTGGCTAATTCACCAAAGCCTACGATACAACGCTGTTTGTTTAATGAATTCATACTAATTGAAGTGATTCATTGAAGTAATTCATTAGCTTTCACGTTCGAAGGACAAACGATACAATGCTGTTTGTTTAATGAATTCATACTAATTGAAGTAATTCAGTGAAGTAATTAATTAGCTTTCACCTTCGAAGGACAAACGATACAACGCTGTTCGTTTCATGAATTCATACTATAGTCATTGAAGTAATTCATTGAAGTAATTAATTGAAGTAATTCATTACCTTTCACCTTCGAAGGACACGATACACAACGATTGCGTTTGCCTACGTACCAGCAACGTACTGTGCGTATGCATACGAATAATCTATACAACTATCAATCAGTTGAATCGCACCCGCATCTCTCGAAGGGAACACAAAAGCCGGCACCAATAACACCACATCTATCACTCCTGTGTTACTAAACGGAAGTTCCACCTCACCTGTACCGTACCACGCAACCCCGAGTCGTCGATGAAATCATCCACCGCCTCCACCACCGCCAAGAACTCCTCGAAATCCGCGGCCAAGGGTGGGCGCGCGACCACCAGAGTCGTTGCGTTCCCCGCTGCCGCCCCCTCCAACGCACCCAGCGCCTCTGCCTGTACGGCTGCCGCCTCCACCAGTCCTTGCAACGCCTCCTCGTCACTGTAGAGTCTAGCCTCTCGCTCTGCTCGGCCGCCACCACTGCCACCACCGCCATCTCCATCACCAACACCACAATCGCCACCGCCTCTGCCACTACTAACTCCTCCGCCACCTCTTCCCTCGCTGACGGTTTCGCCCATAGCAGTCGTGTCACCGAGACCGTCACAAACGCCACCTCTATTTGAGTCGCCCCTGACCCCACCCCCCCCTTTCCCACTGCCACCACTACCACTACCACTACCCTTACCCCCGCTCCCCGCACTACCTCCGTTACCGCTACCGTCACCGTTAAGGGTGCAGTCTTCTGCAGGATAGGTGACAACCCGTAAGTTCCCCCCCGCGAGGGCACCACCGGCCCACGGGCACAGATTGAGCCCGACCACCGTCGACCGCACCCAGGTTAGCGTCGCCGCGGCCACCGCGTCCTGATGTTGCTGTTGCTGTTGCTGCTGCTGCTTCTCCTGCTGTTGCTCCTGCTGTTGCTCCTGTTGCTGCTGCTGCTGCTGCTGTGTCTGTTGCGTCTGGCTTGTCTCCCCCTCAGCCATAGGACAGACCGAACTCGAAAGCGGGGGTGGCGTGTCTTGTCGGTGGGCAGGGGGCAGGGTCGTCGGTCGTGAGGTCTGCGCGGGCGCGCGATGGGGGGGTGCGCGGGCGCGTGCGGCGTGCGGCGAGTGTGAGTATGTCCCCTTAGTAGTGTAGGCAACGCAATGCGGGCGCGCGCGAAACTTTTGAGACAAGGGAGGTAGGGGGGGGGGGGGCGCGGTTGCCAGCGCATTCTGGTGGGGTGTTCAGTTCACAGCACAGTGTGGGGCAGGATGGTAGGGGGGGAGTTGGAGGCCTTGTGACGAGTTTTAGCTAGAGATAACCGGGGGTGTGTACAGATTATATGTGTACAGGCCGAAGTCGTATGGCCATAGACCTCGCATCACTACACAACACGGCGGCGCGGGCAGCCGGCGGGGGGGCGGGGGCGGGGGCGGGTGTACTCGATATCCATGCATAGCCGTCCAAATGGTGGTGTTCTTTACGGGGAAACCCTAAAATAGTAGGCTTCTGCTGCTACTGATGCTACTACCCTTACCGCTACTATTCCGTGGGGCTCTACGTACTCGTGATGCAATGCTCCACAGCTGCAAGTGTTTCGTGCTACTGTTATGCTGGTCGACTTGAATGACCTCCCACGGAACGTGCAAGGTTAGACTAAGACTACTCGTACGTACGAGTCGTACGAGCTTACGAGTGTACGATTTCAGGACGTCGACATGGTTTACGAAGTCGGCGCGCTTCTGATGTTGTACGTACAGCAGTATGGAAAATGACCACAGCCTGAACATTATCCCATTTCTCTTGCTACTACAGGTGTTCCCACCCTTTGCTATACATGTATCGAGAGGGCGTCCTTTGTAATCGCAACCCCAGACTACTCGTGGCCGCGCACAACCACCTACGAGCCTACGAGTGCCTCGTGCAAGATCGAATCAGCAGCTGCAGTGCAGCAGAGGAGAGGCGACAGAACATCAACCACGAAGCACCAACACACCCAAAAAAGAACGGATTCGAGCGTCTACCGTGTAACACATTCGCACCTCGGTCCTTCGCATCCACGAAGGAGAACCGGCTGGATGCGGCCGCTTGTTCGAACCAAACCTCTTGCCAACAGCCTGGTACGAGGTACTCTTATAGTAGCGCCGCCCGCACCCCCCATATGCGGAGCAAGGGTTGGCTGTGCTTGCAATGAAAGCTGGGTTTCGCGAGGCAAATGCGGGGGACATTCTAATGCTGCTGGCGCCGGCAAGCCCTGGTGGTCGTGGCAATAGGGCCAGCACCAACGACGGTGCGGCGTAGGCGCGGATGGACCCGTAGCAGCCGGACACGAAGCATCCCATTGCCGAGGTGAGGTGAGCAACGGCACCACCTCTAAACATGACCGAGCCGTGGTGTGGTTGTGTGTGTTGCTCGGAAACGCGGGGGGATAAAATTTAAATTTTGCCTAGACACGAACGCATCGAAAATAATTGTGGAAACCCCGGTTTAAATGTGTCGCGAGAGCGAGCCAGCGAGAGACACGCTCACAGCTCACACGCTTAAACCGCACACACCGACAACTACTGCTGTGTAGCACGAACAAATCAGACACTATGTCGACCCAACAGCATCGCCATGGCCCCGGAGAAACACCGTGCAGCGGCCACTCCCACGAAACAACGGCGGAGGCGCCCGCGAACGAGCACGACTTCAACGAGATGCTGGAGGAGGCGCATCCTTGCTGCCAGAAGGAGGCAGAGTCCAAGAAAAAGTGAGAGACACGACGACGACATGGACAAGCGCGACAAGCCGTGCTGGCGTCTAACCAAAGCGCCCGTGTGTCGTGTGTGGTGGTCTTGCTTTCGTTAGAGTACGGCCAGCGCATTTGGCGAACAACACCCGCACACACACACGGGATGATGCTTCTTTGTGAGAGTTTTGCGGACGAGATCCCTCCCAGCCCTGTGCTTGATATGATGATGTCCGAGCCCGACTGCTTGCTCACAAGCTCACAACAGGATACATAGAACTGGCGTCGACCACTGCCGATCTAAGAGCACTGCTGCTGTACATGTATCGTACGAGTACCTTGTACCTGCTGTACGCTGCACGTGTCTGTGTCGGCGTGTGGTATGTAGTATGTAGCGCCTTATCGTGTGTGGCGGTCTTGTTTGTGCTCGTACAGCCGGTCAGCGCGTTTGATGCACACGGGCACACACACACGCAGGGGGCTTCTGCGTGAGAGTTTGACGGACGAGATCCCGCCTTTACTTGGATACGGGGCCCGAACGTGACTCTTGTCGTAGAGATGGAATGGCGTCTACGACCACTGCTGCTGGTCTTCGTAGACTGCCGAGGTATACGAATGGCGTGCTCGACGTCGTTCCTAGGGTGCCGTACTCCAGTTGTTGGGCTGGCTGATGACACAAATAGACACACACTTCCTGAATTCTACAGCCTCAGATTGTGTCCCCCTCATACGGGATGTACATCCTACATGAGAGGCCATATAAAATCCGTTCCTAAAAGTACCTGGTACGCGCGATCGGAGTATTACACTCAGCTACTCGTACGTAGCAAAGATGAGTTTCGACGAAATCCTCGAGCTCACAGCTGTTGTTTTTTTTAATTTTTCAAGTATGTATGTACTGCAGTTGGTTGTTTCACTGGTTGTGGGGTTGTGTTGGTGTTGGTGTTGAGATGTTGTTGTTGTCGTTGCTGCTGCTGTCGGTGCGGTGGGGGTGGTGTTGATGTTGGTGGTGTTGGTGGCGTCGGTGGTGTTGGTGTTGACATAATACGAATGTTAATATTGATGATGCTGTGGGCTGCTGCTGCTGCTGCTGTGGGCGTTGCTTGGTTGCTGTTAACCCATTCATAACTGGAAAATGTATCCCACACTAATTTCAAGTCGTTTGTACCGAAATACGTGGGACCAGTTCTTGCTGCCGTCGATACTGCTCGTACTCGTATTGCTAAAGCTTACCACTATGGGCTGAAATATAAGGGCCGCTTTTACATTAATATCAATATCAAACGGTCCTTATATTTACGCCCTGAGACGTATTCTCGCTGTCTTCAACTTTTGATTTGTAGGTTTTATGCTGTTTTCAATATTTCCTCCGAAAAAAACAAAACCTCAACTCTCATTCACTCTCACACACACGCATCTCCTGTCTCCTGTCCCCCCTTCAGGGGCTTGGAGCTGCGCGCGGCGCTGGACAAGGTGGACCCAAGCCAGATCGCCGAGAGGGCGCGTAAGTCGGCGTTTTCTCTGACGGGTGCGTTGTCCGATTCCCAGCTACCTCTGTGCAGGGTGGGCGCCGACTACCCAGCCTTGGAGGAGGCGAGGAGGGCCGCCGCGGCCGCGAGAGGTGAGTTGGTCGATGAATCGTTTTTATTGGGTTGGCTGTGAGTTTTTT
The DNA here is from genome assembly GCA_008828725.1 of Saccharina japonica. Taxonomy (NCBI): domain Eukaryota; class Phaeophyceae; order Laminariales; family Laminariaceae; genus Saccharina; species Saccharina japonica. The sequence continues at coordinate 2,412 of MEHQ01001312.1, read as the reverse complement.
GTTCTGTTGGTTTTGTTGGTTTGTTGGGTGGCTTGTTTGGTTGGTTGGCTGGTGATGGTCATGATGATGCTGATTATGATGATGATGATGATGCTGATGATGATGATGGTGATGGTGATGGTGATAATGGTGTTGGTGATGATGGTGATGGTGATGATGGTGATGGTGGTGATGGTGATGATGATGGTGATGGTGATGGTGATGGTGATGGTGATGGTAACGATGATGGTGATGGTTATGATGATGATGATGGTGATGGTGATGATGATGATGCTGCTGATGCTGCTGATGACGATGATGGTGATGATGGCAATGGTGATGGTGATGATGGTGATGACGATGATGATGTTCTCGCACTAGCTCATTTCCCTGAAGTCCTGCCTGTAGTTTACTAAGCAGGCTGAAAACAAAAAAAAATGTAACGTCGGTTTTGCTTGGGTGGTTGGTGCTCGTTCGATTGATTGATTGGTTGATTGGTTGGTTGGCTTATGTGTTGGTTGGTCGATTAGTTGGCTGAGCGTTTGTTTTTCAGTGGTTGATTTTACCGGTTGGCTTCCTGCGGCTCCTCCGAGAGGTGGAATGGTTTTATGTCGATTCACTGATCTACTGACGACAGCAACAAAAACGACAACTACAACAATGCCAAACAATCCCAACGCAACAACAACAACAACAACGCGGCGCTTTGTGATCGTACCCCTTGCCATACTCCTTTGTCATGTTTTAGCACAACCTTTGTGGTCGTGATTCTTGCCTTGATCCTTTGTCCTTGTTTACCACAACCTTCGTGGTCGTGTCCTTTGCCTCGCTCCCGTGTCTGTCACTGCACCTTGTTACCGTGTCCCCTTGCTTGGCTCCTTTGTCGTGCATCACAGGGCCTTGCGCTGGCGGCGACGGTGGCGCCAACGGTTCGCACCACGCGCGAGGGAGGGAGGACGACGATGACGACGACGACGACGATGATGATGATGATCTCGACTACCTGCTGGATGACCCAGGTATACCCTCACCCCCGCCCACATATTAATATATACGTATCCCCAGACTTTTCTGTAGTTGGTGGTGGCGGTAGTGGTGGTGGTGGTGGTGGTGGTGGGTTTTCGCGTTGATGTTGTGTTGATGTTGACCTCACATTTTTCACAGCTCGTTGGCATGGTCACGAAAGGGCACTATTACGGGAGGGCATAGTAAATAGGACCTACTACACAAACAAAAACCTATATATTTACCCATTTTTAGTGAAAATATTGGGTCCTATTTACTATGGGCACCGGTAGTAGCGGTCTGCCGTTGTCATCGTTGTTGTTGGTGGTGTTGGTGGTTTGTTGTTGTTGGTGCTGTTGGTGTTGTTGGTGTTGGTAGTGGTGGTGGTGGTGGTGGTGTGGTGGTGGTGTTGGTGTTGTTGTTATCGAAGCTGGGTCAACTGGTATACGTACCGCGTTTCTTGTTGTTTTTGTCGATATCGCATTAACTCATTTTACCATAATCTAGCCCCCGTGACCACACGTACGTTAGTTTATTGCCATATATACTAGTAGGCACCGGGAGTCTGCGTACCGCTGTCGCTGTTTTTGTTGTCGGCGTTGTCGATGCTGGGCCAGGTGGTATACGTACCGCTCTTGTTGTTGATTACATTTCATTTTATTGTGTTTTTCCCCTTATTTGTTTACAAAGGTGCTTTACTGCCGGAAAAAAACAGTGAACTATAGTTGAAAGTGCTGCAGCTTATCGACGGGTTGCCCAGCGCCTACGATCAAGGCTAAGTTTTTATTACATTCTCCTCTGTGCCAAGGGCTGTTGATATATTCTATCCCAACCTGGCGTATATATACCTATTCATTTTTCCCGTACTCTGAAGGCAGACGACAGACCTTGCGCCGGGTCGCACAACTCTCTCTCATACCCAAATCGCCGTCCAACATACAACATTTCTTCTTCGCTCACCGCCTTCCTGCTGCGCCGCCCCCCTCTCCTCCTCTGCCCTCCTACCCAGGCATACCAGGCTGGACCCCCCCACATCAACAACCGGGGGCAGGCTATCCCCATAAATATATGATATATTTACAGGTTGGGTTGGCGTCGGTTGGCAACGACGCTGTAAAACACGCCACTCGCTGCGTGAGCTAGACAACCAGGGTGCCGTTTTTTTTTTTTTTTTTTTTTGGCGGTCACCAAAGCTGGCGGTCGAGTAGATCATTTGTGCGGGGTGGAGAACCTTTGTTCCGCACAAGGGGAATGGTCGTATCACGTAGTGTTAATATGGTAAGGCGTCCGCGAGGCAGTTACATAGTAAAACCCATTGCTGTCTCCGGAAGTGGCCACACCAGAAATTAAATTAACTCATTGAAGCTGTCGTCCATATGCAAGTCCGCCTCAGAGGCGGTTCTTAGCAGGATGCAGCTCATTCGACTC